>OX457027.1:9945911-10545911 GCA_949752745.1 Protula sp. h YS-2021
GGCCTTGCAGTAATTGTCAGAAAACCGTTTGACCTTTTTTCGCGATTTGACCTTGACCAGTAAAGTCAAGGTCAAAAAATTTTATTAGGTGCACCACTTTCGATGACCCTCCATATATGTGCCAAGTTTGGTTGGTTTAGCTTCAGTGGTCTCGGACGTTTTCGAGATAACTCATTGTTTTTCTTAAATAACATTTTTCGCAATTTCAAGGTCATGGTCAGGGTCAAGGTCAAAAATTTTTAATGGTTGCTTTAGATCACATCGCCTTTTATATATATGCCAAGTTTGGCTTTTCTAGCTTCAACGGCCTTGCAGTAATTGTCAGAAAACCGATTGACCTTTTTCGCGATTTGACCTTGACCAGTAAGGTCAAGGTCAACAATTTTTATCAGGTGCACCACTCTAGATGACCCTCCATACATGTGCCAAGTTTGGTTAGTCTAGCTTCAGCGGTCTCGGAGGAGATGTCTGGAAACCGATTCGGCGGAAGAAGAAAAAAAATTTTAAAAAAGCGAGAAAAAAAAGGAAAAATAGGTGAAGAATTCGAGGCAATCCATCCCCATTTGGCATTTTCAATGCCAAGTGGGAATAAGTTGTAATATTTGTAAAATACTTGTGAAATTTGTGAAAATTGTGTTATCGCCCAATGTGGCAGGGGAGGAGGGCGGGGATGGGCTAACATTTGCTTTTGTTGACAAAACAAAAAAACAATGCCTAATAAAAGAGATTAACATGTTCGGGTATTCTGATGTTGGTGTGCACTGTCCACTCTAGTATAATTAGATATTAATGTTTGGGGCTGGTAACAATGTCCCTGAACATTCTTATTATATTGATTAACTTGAACTTGGCTGGCCACAATGTCCTTAGACCATGGTGTTAATTTAAATGTTTTCAAATCGTAATTACTTTGTCTAATATCTTTTATTCGGATAGTTCGTCAATCACTTGTCAAAGATATTTTGATGAATTTGTGACAAGATATTGACAAAATGGAAATTAGGATTTGACAAATACCTGACAAGAAAATGAAAAGCCAGTGACAAAGACAAATTTTTGACAAATTTACATTGTTGAGTTAGGCATCGTCAGGTTGACGAGTTTCGGGTCGTCAATCAATTTGACGAAGTTTTGACGAATTTTTGACAAATTGACAAGTTCGAAATGACTAGTTTCTGACGAGTTATTGACGAATTATTAGCATGACGAATTGATGACAAGCTGTAAACTGACGAATTAATGACAAATGTATGGCAAAGTGTTGACAAATTTTTGATTGGAATTCGTTGAATTGGGCATCGTCAGATGGACAAGGCAAATTAGTCAGTCTCTTGTCAGTTCGACAACTTTTCGACAAGTTCTTGACAAAGGCATATTATGTGTGTGATAATGTCATCCAAAGATTGTGACCGATGTTACGTGAAGCTTCGAAGTAAACATTGACCAACTCGAAATTATAAAGTAAGTGCATTATCATTCAGACGTCAAATGCAATTGTTGTAAACCCACATTTGTTACATATTTGACCGCCCGGTACAGGTTGTGTTTCGATCGAACTCAATAATTCTGTAAACAGTTCTCTTTGCCAAAAGTGGCAATTGAAAAACACTTGGTTAAGCGACGCACGGTGTGGTCCCGGTCTATAAAGCCAGGGTTAAAGGGTCATAAACCTAGATACAAGGTAACAAATATCTGCATCATTAGTGAATAGTTATGTATTCTTGTTGTTGTCTGCATTCCTGGTTATCGAACGACAATGAATATTGTATCAGAAACTGTTTAGCGGATTTAGAATTAAAAGAGGAATTGATATTGATTAGGAACTTTAAGAGAACACCCCAAATCACTTAAATTGCCATTAAAATTACAAACCTGAAAATCGTTATCTTTTTAAACATGTTTTTCGATGCAGATAGCCCCAAATAAAGCGAAGGCCAAATTTGTGTGTGTTTTTTTGTGCATGGAAGTGAGAAAGATTGAAATAATACAAATTTTAACTTGCAATAGCAGACCAAAATAAAAAATAATTAAAATAAAGTATTTAAGTTTATACCACGCTGCAATATTTTTTTTCTGTGGAAGGAAGCTGTTGGTAATTTAATACCTTGTTCGTCAAAAACTACCAGATTGTTTCTAGATATATCTTGACTGACAATCTGGAGTTTGTGCTTAAGCTCGCCTCACACTTAAGATTCTTGTAAAACTCCGTTTTAATGCAAAGTGCACAGTAATAAAGGAAACCTATAAAAGTTAAGTCGATGTTCAAACACAATTTCCATTGAATTATCCATGTTAAAGTGTACACTCTCATTTGTTGTATATTTAAGCATTTATTTAAGGACAAGTGATGTACATGTTTGGCCTTGAGCTAAAAATCTGCACAACAGAGAACACGTGAACGCACGTGTTCGAAATTCCTGGCTGCACTACAATGTAGATGAAAACATGGTTAAATTATTATTATTATTATTATTATTATTTAATACATTTGTATAGCACTTTATCTAATAATAAGCTCCAAGCGCTGCACAGAGTATAAAGTTATAAGTTAAAATGATAAACGTGAATAATAATACTATTATAATACTGTTACAAGTTAGTTGACAAAAGTATTATTAAAAAGGTGTGTTTTAAGAACTCTTTTTAAAGCTGCAACGTTATTTATAGATCTAAAATGAATAGGCAGCGAGTTCCATAGTTTAGGAGCAAAATTCACGAATGCTCTATCACCATATCTATTGTTGGTCTTGTGTTCCACCAATAATCCTTGACTGCCCGATCGGAGCGAGCGACAGTTCCGGTACGGTGTTATTAGATCCATTAGATATTGAGGTGCGCGTCCATGAATACAGTTGAAAACAATGACTAGAATTTTGAATACTATCCGCTGTTCAACAGGCAGCCAGTGCAGTTCGATGAGTAGGGGCGTTGCATAGTTAAATCTGTTCACTTTGGAGATGAGACGAGCTGCCGAGTTTTGCACGACTTGAAGCTTTCGAATTAATGATTTATTAACGCCGTAGAGTAGGGAGTTGGAGTAATCCAAGCGAGATATTACATATGCGTGAACTAACAACTTAGTGGCTGAGTAGTTAGAAATCGTCGAATTCTAGCTATGTTTCGTAGGTAAAACAATGCAGAAGATACTTTGAGGCTTATAAATTTATCCATGGTTAGCGAATTATCCAACATAGCACCCAGATTTTTCACTGTAGGTGTGGATGAAATAACTGTAGATTCGATATTGATTTCAATACCCTCAAGTCGTGACAAATTACATTTTGAGCCAAATAAAATAAGTTCAGTCTTGTCATCGTTGAGCTTAAAAAAATTGGCACACATCCATTTCTTGAAAGCCAGGATACATTCTTCAATAGTGTTGATAGTCTTTGCAGTGTTCCTCTTGTGATCAAAAGCAATATAAATTTGCGAGTCATCAGCATAGAAATAATATTTAACGTTATATTTATTAGCTATATCCGCCAGCGGAGTAACGTAAACGGTGAATAAAATAGGGCCTAAAACAGAGCCCTGGGGCACGCCATGACTGATGGTAGCAGTTGATGAGGTAAAACCATTCACGATCACAGTCTGAGTTCGGTTACGTAAGTAGGACTTAAACCATGATAAAGCATGATCGCTTACTCCAAAGCGGTGGTGTAGACGTGTGAACAGCGTATCGTGGTCAATGGTGTCGAAAGCTGCACTAAGATCTAACATCGCTAGTGCAACCATAGACTTCGTGTCAAGAGCGGCCATGACCTCAGTCTGAACTCGTAACAGTGCAGTTTCGGTGGAACCGAACATGCGATAGGCTGATTGATATTTATCCAAAAGATTGTGTGTGATAAGATGTTCATTCAACTGAGCTGCTACTACACGTTCAACGATTTTGGAAACATAGCTTAGATTCGAAACAGGACGGTATTTTTTCAAAATATCTGGATCCAGACTGGCTTTCTTGAGAACAGGTACAACTAGGGCACACTTTAGATTTTCAGACACTTCAGCGTTGGCGAGGGATAAATTCACAATGTTCGTAAGAATATCCAAACAATGTTCGTAAAACATTCTTAGGTTACGCAAATTTCTGGAAAATAAATTTTATTTTTCCATGAATTATGCAAATAAATTTTGCTACAAGTCATATTAATTGCTTAGAAACAATTGCATTTTGGTAACGTTCAAACCCGGACAAAGCCCAAGTATATGATAGAAATTAAGGTGTCTCAGGTTTGAGGTAATCTTAAACACAAAATCCAGAATGTCAGTCAAGATACATTTAGAAACAATTTGGTAATTTGGTACGAATTAGTAAACAACAGTGCTTAAATATTTGCCGTGTTGTCTTTTCGATGCAAATTCATTAGGACAGCTATTTATATTTATGTGTTGTTGATATATTTTTCCCATCCCTTTGACCGTAAGCAAAAAAATATCCCATATCTGCTACGTTTCAAATTTGCAGATTTGTTCATATTTGTAGAAATACGTAATGACTCCATTGTTAACTGCATCAAACATCGGCAATTGTACCCGATCACAAAGTATTTCATTTTTATTTAATTAAGTTTTGATATTTTAATGCATAAAGATGTCTGGTTTACTTTTGGACTGTAACTAACAGAGATATGTATTTTGTATAAAAGGTTATTTTTTACTAAGAAAATGCTTTTATTTCTATAGATTAAATGTAGCAGTCAATTAAATATTGATACAGTTATTTCTCTTGCATAATTAGTAATAAATGACAGCGCATTCTAGGCTTTATGAATATATATATATATATATATATATATATATATATATATATATATATATATATATATATATATATATATATATATATATATATATATATATATATATATATATATATATATATATATACAGATCTAAAACCAGTCATAGGGAGACCATGCCTTTAATATAGCACTTAGGGAGACCATTTGTATATTTTTCACCTTTGAGTTTAGAAAGACAAAAATTACCAAAAAATGTTCCTATACGTTGTAGATAATGGGTGTGATTTTTTCTTCTTGTCATATTATGTAGCAAAAAATAAACAAAAAAATTGGTTTACGTATTTTTTCTAGATTTTCCTTGGCATTTTAGGCGACCTGGCTAAGACCACGGAATTTCCCGGGTCTCCGTAAGTGTGTGGTTTAATGCTCTGTATATTTGGCCTCCCAAAGTAGCATATTTTGCTACTAGTTGGGTGTTTTTGAAGATTTATTTTAAACCTATGTTTATTATTATTGTTATTTGTTATGTATATGCATTGTGTATAATTTATACGCATGTACGACAGCCTTGAGAGATGGCACTATGCACATATTACCAATGACTGTGCCATTTAGTTCTACTTAGCATGCAAATATGTGCAAGATGCTTCATGTTTCTGGTTAAAATATTGTTACGTGACATTTAAACTCTGTAACATAACTTAGGAAAGAAAAGAATTGAAGTAGTAATTAATGATAAACAAAATGTCTCTTCAAGTTGCATATATGGTCGCCTTAAGTCGGTTTATACACCCAGAAAAATACAACCAGCAATAAGGAGACCATATATTTTTCATGAATATGTGCAAGATTTTTATATTATTAAGACAATAAAGTGCTAAATGTTATTTTAAATTCCTTAGAAATCATTTTGGTAGGGAAAAAAAGAGTAATGAATATAAAAAAATGGCCTTTGAAGTATTTTGTATAAGTGTGAAGCATAGTCCCCTTAAGTCGGTTTACAAACTGTATATATATAAAGTAGGGATACGTTTAATTACGTCATAATGTTTATTACGTCATAATGCATCTTGCTCTCAAGTGTTCGTTTCTTTGAAAAAATGCCTGTTTACAGTGCTAAATTATCCTTTTCTTCCATTTCGTGCTAAACCATGTATAAGCATGTTGAGCAGTTAAGGAAAAAAATACTGGTTGCTATAATATTTTTAAATACATAATATATAGCGGATCTTAAATAAAAATGGCAGTTTTCCCCGGTCTCCTTAAAGCTGATTTTTTGGCACTAATGTTTATACAAGGTATAAAGTTTAGGATCAAACTGAAAGCTTGTTATCAAGTTTAAACACACAAATTTAATTTTAAACCATAGTATGTTATATTCGCTATGCCATAAAATCATTCGTTTTTTGTTTGCTGAGTAGTTTCGTAACGTTTAAACACGCTAAGAATTAAGGAGACCTACTTTTGGTCTCCCTAAATTTTTGGTCTCCCTAATACTGGTTTTTTAGCAAAAATGGTCCCCGTATTGCTGGAGGTACACTTCTATATATATATATATATATATATATATATATATATATATATATATATATATATATATATATATATATATATATATATATATATATATATATATATATATATATATATATATATATATACATATATATATAATTGACAATAATATTGATTAATTTTATTGCTCAACATCGAAGGGGTCCACTTCATACCTTAAATTTCTGAAATTCTAGCCAGATGGTTGTTGTTATTCAGCCCAATCGACTTTCGTCGATGGGCTATATTTTTCACTTGCGAAATATGGATCGTCCGTTATATTTCACAAATAGTATATTTGAATAACAGAGATTTTAGTTTTTACCTTAAAAACAATTTTCGGGATATAAAATTTTCTTGTCTTTCATGTGTTTTCTTACACAAAATATGCATTAGTAATAGTTAACTCAGTGAAGTATAACAAGAAACAAAGTACACCATGTGGCTTATAGTCTGATAATATTAAATGGTCATTAAATATTCGACCGATCAATTGAAACAGTGCGGTGCTACACGTTTGAATGAATATATTTGTCAGTCTATTAGAGACCTTGGAATAGCTAGACGCAGGTCAACACATAGAGGTTCTAAAGGGACAAAACATAGAATACAGACAATAAAACCCAGTTTACGACCCAAGTCAGATCTGAAACATGATGGTGTCAACAAAAGTAATCTTACATATGTCAAAGGTACTTTTAGAGGCGCCTGTTCATCAAATTTTTCAGTCGGCTTGTTAAATGCTCACTTAATTAGAAACAAAGCTCATGCATTATGTGAAATGATCGTGGACTAGATATATTATTTTTAACCGAAACCTGGTTAACTGAATATGATTCCGTTGCCATTAACGATGTAACCCCAAATGGTTTTAACTTTTTACATGTTCCAAGATCATCTGGAAGAGGAGGTGGTGTTGGCCTTGTTTATAAATCTCATATTAAAGTGAAGCAACATCAATGCTCTTTTGTATCAAGTGAGGCTCTTGATTGTAGTTTAGCGCTTGAAAACCGCTCAATACGAGTTTTATTCTTATACAGACCGCCTACTGGCAATAAGAGCGACTTTATCGCAGAGCTAGGTGCATACTTAGCTGATCTTACATTAGCCAAAGGTGAATTATTTATTATTGGCGATTTGAATTTTCATTTAGAAAATAAGCAGAATACAGAAACACACGAACTAAAGAATTTGATATCTGCTTTTAACTTGTAATCCCAAATATCCCAGCCCACACATAAGGCCGGGCACAGTCTCGATGCCGTCTTTTCGAGGAAAGATCTAACTCTTAATGTGTGTCAAAATGTCACTGATATAGGCCTTTCAGACTACTTTTTAGTGGAACTTTTTTTAAAATTCCAAAGCCGAAGGCAGTTCGAAAGACAGTCGCAAATAGAAGCATCAAATACATTTACATTGAACAATTCAATACGGACGTTAAACTGAAACTCAAATTTCGCCAGACGGGGATATTGAAAGTGCTGTTAATATATATAATGACACTTTAGGCAAACTTTTGGATAAACATGCACCACTAAAAAGCAAAAAAAGTGACTATCAGGTGTAATAAAAAATGGTTCAATGATCAAATCAAGAAGGCCAAAGTAGTTCGGCATAGATTAGAGCGCAGAAAGGAAAAATCTGGCCTGGAAGCCGATATAGTTGCCTATTCAAATCAATGCCGCTACGTAGGCTTCCTCGTCGACGTCGCAAAAAACCAGTCAATCAAGAACTCTGTGTGCGAAACTAAAGATGACATAAAAACAGTTATTTCATACTGCGAAGAGTATCTTGACATGGAAACCTAATAATGCTCTTCCAGAAGCTGAGCCTCCCTCTGCCCTACCAGCTACGTTTTCAGAATATTTTATTAACAAAATAGTCAAAATAAATGCCTATATTAGTAGTGAAATAGGTAAAGCTGCTGTTTCTGAAATTGATGAAAAAATATGTGCAGAATCTGTTTCTTTGCATAACTTCAGTGATGCCTCCGAGGACGAGGTTGAGCGCGCAATCCTCGCGTCATCTTCTTCGACATCAGAACTCGATCCCTTACCTACAAAGCTAGTAAAGCAATGTAAATCGAGTTTCATTCAACCACTTACGCAAATTGTAAACATTTTCCTTAGATCCGGGAAAGTACCGGAAAACCTGAGAGACCATTGTAAAACCATTGATTAAAAACGTTAATTTGGATAAAAATAACTTAAAAAATTATAGGCCTGTTTCAAATATTGCGTTTGTGTCCAAATAGGTTGAAAAAAATAGTCGCCAACAGAATCAATCATCACATAGAGCTTTACAACCTTGCCGAAAAGTTCCAGTCACCTTACCGGAAATATCACTCTACTGAAACGGCGCTGCTACGTGTTCAAAATGATATAAATGCAGCTCTACAAAAGAAGAAACTGTGTGCATTAGTTCTTTTAGACCTTAGCTCTGCGTTCGATACCATAAACCACGCAAAACTCCTATCTCACCTATTAACACGTTACGGGGTCTCTGGTACGGCACTGCAATGGATAGAGTCATACCTGATCAATCGTTCCAGAGGGTGTTGATCGATGGAGTGTTCTCCGATCCGACACCCCTTGTTACGGGAGTGCCCCAGGGGAGTGTCCTAGGACCACTGCTGTTCACCTTGTATATGGCCCCTGTTGGCGATATCATGCGAAAACACGGTTTATCATATCATTTTTATGCTGACGATACGCAATTATTTGTATTTTTTAATGTTAATGACTTTGGCAATGCATGTGGTCTATTAGAAGCATGTATCTATGACGTTAAGACGTGGATGACTTTTAATCATTTAAAGCTTGATGATAAAAAACTGAGGTTATTTTGATTTGAACAAAGCATTTTAGGTCTAAGTTGTCTAACATAAATTTGCAGGTTGGTGATCAAAATATTTCTAGTGTATCGAATGTCAAGAACCTTGGTGTCATATTTGATCAATCTTTGTCCATGGAACAGTTTGTTGTGAGAAAGTGCCAAATTGCAATGTCTAATCGTCGCTCTATCTCGAACATGAGAAAGTGTATGGATATAGATGTTACGCGTACTCTCGTTCAGGCAATGGTTATATTAGATTACGGAAATAGTCTCTTATATGGCGTTAATAAAGCCCTGATTAAGAAGTTACAGCTTGTCCAAAATTCTGCCGCTAGGCTCATTGCAAAAGTAGACAGGCGGGGTCATATAACCCCTATACTTAGGGAGCTGCATTGGCTGCCAATTGACGCTAGAGTCATTTCTAAAATTTTAGTACTCTGTTTCAAATGTTTAACAGGAAATGGCCCTGTTTATCTAGTTGATTTGTTAGTTCCTTATCAACCAAGTCGTACCCTGAGATCGTTTAGTCATTTGCAACTAGTCATTTCAAGAACTTGTTCTAAAATGGGAGACAAATCATTCGAAGTGTTTGTGCCAAAGCTGTGGAATGATCTTTCCATTCATATTAAAAGTTCTACTTCTATTTTATGTTTCAGAAGACTTTTAAAAACCTATTTGTTCAGTCAGTATTATTAGTTGCTATTTACTGTTGTTGTTTTTATAAGTATTTTGTAATCTTTTTTTAGACTATGTGTATTCATGCTTATGTATCTATGTTTGTAAGCGCTTAGAGATTTAATTATATAAAGCGCGTTATAAGAATTACGTATAATAATAATATAATAATGATAATATATGTGTGTATTGCATAAACAAATTTTCAAAATGCTACTTTTCCTAAATTTTCAGCTCGATTGTTTGGAAATTTGCTAGGAATATTCCCTGAGTAATTCTTGACAAAGTTTATTTTTTGGCAATTGGGCCAAAATGAGACGAATACATTTCCAAATCTGTAAAAACTCTTATGCAAATATGGTGCAATTGCGCTGAGATTTGACAGGACTATTTCCTTCAAGCTCTTGAATCACGGATGCATTTTGTTTGGCCATTTGACTAAAATTTGCCGCACTATTGGCAAAAATGGTAAAATTGTAACAAACTGCAACGCAACGTTCCTATTTGATGCTTTTTGACAGTCGTCTAATCACTTACCTTCCTATCTCAAGTGCTAAGGCACTGGATTGATAATCAGAAAATCGAGTATTCAAGCCCCGACGAAGGAGAATTTTTTATTGGCTTCCTTTATAGGTTTTATGGTCAATATTCTGATTCCTATAGATGCAGCGGTTTGCGTTGTCACCTGCAAAGCAAGCGGTATGAGTTCAATTATTTTTGGTGCGTGTTTGCTTGTCTGTCCTACTTTAAGTGTTGCTCCAAGGTTCTCTCGCTCTAAAAGTTTTTCGTTCGAGAAAAGAAAACCGTAGAACGCTAGATTATTTTTGTTTTTCTTTAAAAAATAAAAAAATGCCATATTTAAGCCCTACAGATGTGAAATGATATGTATATATAGAACATCAAACTGTGACTTCTCACACTTTAAATATATTAACTGTCCACAGAATACGAATAAATACCATGTTTTCACGTTCTTGTACTATACACCAACGACAACGCTTCGTGCTCTTACACTGGTACCGACGTCAGTGTCCTCGTGAGTACTTGACCGAATATATATATATAGAGAGAGAGAGAGAGAGAAAGAGAGAGAGAGAAAGAGAGAGAGAGAGAGAGAGAGAAAGAGAGAGAGAGAGAGAGAGAGAGAGAGAGAGAGAGAGAGAGAGAGAGAGAGAGAGAGAGAGAGAGAGAGAGAGAGAGAGAGAGAGAGAGGGAGAGAGAGTAAACCGGTTTGAAGGAAATTGCATAGAAATACTAGTATAGCAACCTTTTTTCTGTCTTTTTTTGTCTTTTTTCTTTTCTCCCCACAGTCCCTGTCTCTATTCGAATAGATATTCAGTTGCATTGTAGTATTTATGCAAGTTTTTGACTGAATGAAATGAGACTTCGCAATAATATTGACGTAATTTCCGATAATTAAGTTTCAATGACAATGATATTAACGGATAAACAGCCATAATAATACAGCAGGATTTTTTAATGATCAATAGGTATATATTTGCATGATCGATGTTGTATTTTCGTTCTCATTGACTGGAAGCAAGCCTGATAACATGAAGGTCCATTAAAAACAAAACCACGCGAAAAATATAGGGTTCATTTGCAGTCATGCATTAGGTGAAACTTTCATTCTTCATGGAAGCATAAAGGAAATAAGTCAGTTTATAAATGCATTCAAATACATTTCTGAAACTTTTCCTGCACTTGGCACGGGCCATTTTCGGACGCGGGGAAAACAAGTGATCCAAAAGATATTTAAAATGTATTTTTTAAAATGAATAACTGCAAACAGTACATTCTCATGGTAGGAACATACCAGTCGTGATAGTTGTATCAGTAGTTTGTATGAAATTTACAGATTTACCTCAAGAATAAGATCTTCACTGTTTTTCTTTACTGAAATAGTAAGCATTTTTGAGCAGAGTCTACAGAATTTCTCAAATGGATATTTTAACCACAATAAATTACAACAGAAAAGTTATTTCAATCACAATTACTGTATTAAATACAACACCTGTACAACATGAGAAAACTTAATACCAATGGTGCATTTAATAAATTAAATGGTCTAAATATATGGGTAGTGGTCACATATTTTCCCGTCTTTCTGTGAAGAAACTGGGACAATATTTACGGCTAGAACAATTTACTCTTTTACAGTGTTATCCAAACTTTTGATCATGTTCTTTACCGGGAAGTAGCTCCCACTTTCACATGTTACTTTTGGCTCATCTAAATCGTGGCTGAAATACCCCTAATATTCCGACAGAAGTTTGTTCAACTTTTCCCGATCAATAATCATCCGCACTGATATCATCTCTTGCTAGTCCAGCTTCTTGTGGGTAAACCAGTCTCTGCCAAACAATGGTGGGCTTCCACTTTGAAGGAACATACGAGCTTAAACGGCGCAACTGGCTACAAATGAGTTTCGCTTCTATACCTTCATTACCAGTATGTCGTAGGACTTCAGTGTTTGATACTTTATCTTGTGACTTGATACCACATATTAAGGGGAGGCATCCATTGTGGAAATAGGCAAGTAGATATATGTGCCTGCTACACAGCTTCGTTTCGTACCCGTAGAGTAGTGTGGAAATAAAGACGACATTTTAAACGCTTATTTTGGTCTACCAAACGATGAACTGGCTTTCGTTATAGATTGGGTTCTCTCTACAGCATCCATTGAATGAGAATATCCTTTCAAGATCGCAAAAATTCTTCAGAGAGTTCAGGTTGATGTACCCAGTGGATACGACAGGGTCAACGTGCCTCTCATTAGGGGTAGGCTGATACATTATTTCAGTTTTTTGGCCGATGGTAAACCTGAATTTCGTTACTGCATCGGCAAGTCTGTTTGTAATAGTCTCTACGACTTCAAGGCTGTTTGCAGGCAAGGCACAATCATTGGCAAAGAGCAGATCACGGATCAGAGTTTCGACTACTTTTGTACGCGCAGCAAATCTGGGTTGGTTGAAGACGCTGATATCAGAACGTACATACATATACACAGCTTCGTCAAGGTACCAGAATGCACCTCTAAACGGCAATGACAGCAGAATTAAAAAAGCGTGAGATTTAGACACAGCCTTGTTTCGTACTATTGTTGATTTCGAATGGAGCTGAGAAATCACCGCTTTTTCTTACTCGTTCCACCATGTAAAGCACGTAGTGTCATGATCATCTTATCTGAGCAGCCTAGACAGTGTCGAAGGCCTTTGTGAGGTCCAAAAATTAGATACTTTTCCTGCAGTTACCTCATAGCAAAGATCATATAAATTGTACTCATAAAAAAGCCGCATTGACATTCTGGATATACGTTATTTACAGGGTGACTCGTGATACTAATTTACCATCTATTGATAATAACGAAATGGTTCATTTTGGTAAGTATGAAAGTTTTACTGTTATTTTTGCAAAAACTGTAACGATATTAATATAATTCATTATTCATTAGGTAGGTTTCTATAATTGGGTGTGAAAGTAATTAAAACATACATCCTACCACATTTTGCATAGGATAGAACAGAAGAATTAACACTGCAAATCAATAATTATTGAGATGAATCATAAATAAATATACTTCTCTGATAAGGAAATAAAGGACAGATAAAATCTCTGATATCATAACAATTTCAGCTGTCGTGAAACACTGGCCTGATAAATTTATAAATATCATTCATTAAATGGTGAACGTTTCGAAAATTTAATTGAAGCTACTGAGGTTTCCTTTTAGTTAGGGTTCTTGTTGTTTATATACTGTTCAAATGAGTGTCAATGGAACTGTTTTACTGGAAAATTATTCAACCTATATTATTACATTTATCGAATCCCGTACGTTCCCGATTTCATTCACTATTTCGTAGTCGTCTTATCTGTGTTTTACTTCCTCCAAAAACAGCTGTGTATGTGTTGTCAACTCTGTCAGTTGTGACGTGTGCACATTTTATGGCACAACGGTATATTTCATTAAAATGATCACTGTGGGCTGAATTATTTCTGTAACTTCTGTAAATCATTGAGCATAACCGCAAAAGAAAAGCAACTTATAAATATTCACAATTGAAAAAGTATAGTAACTTTGTATGGTAGGTAAAATTTGTATCAATTTTAACAATATTGCATTTTATCAGCTTTCCTCATAAAAACTTGCCGAGGTCAAAGAAAATTCGGCCTGATTGATATTTAGAGGAGCTCCATGCTTCTGAAAACCTACGTGCTAGTCAAAATTAAGGTCGCGTTTTGTGTTAGTTTTCAGCTTGTCATCGTCACGCTACACTCTGCAAGGACAACAAGTTTGGAATTTGGGGACAACAAAGATCTTATGTAATGTAAATCATAATGTGTCATATGAGTGCAAAATAAGTATGTGATCCTGATTGATGTAAAGCGATAAATTAGGGTAGATAGTTGTAACTAAAGCTGTTTCGTTCTGTTTGAGTAAAAGTATTAGTGTTTAGACGAGAAGAGAAACTACGATAAAAAAAGACCGTCATTGTATTTACTGTGGTAAAGGGGCATGAAAGCAAATACCCAATGAATAATGCAATTATACCAATTTGTGATGAAGATGTTAAAAGTCAGCAAATGAATCACCTTTCGTAGCTAATTACAAGCCGCTGATAGATAATTCTTGTGGAAAGATTTTTTCATGCTACTCTTAAGCGTCATGAACTTATACATTCTGGTTTAAGGCCTCACAAGTTTATTATCTGCCACATGGGGCATTTCACAAAATGGAATCTTGACCAACATATGCGCACTCACACTGGGATTAAGCCATTTAGTTGTACTTTTTGTTCGAAAACATTTCTCCACCACTTAAACGCCCAAACCGGTGCTAGACAATACACATGCTTGAGAAAAGGCGTTCTCCTAAAAGGGTTACCTTTTAAAGCAAATGCGTAAACATACTATAATCAAACCAATCACGTGCAATACTGTGGTGACTCATTTATAAGTCATGAAAAATTTCAGTTGCACATATGCCGACATAGCGGTGAGAAAGCATTCAAGTGTGTTGTTTGTGTGGGAGCGGTCACCAACATATCATATCTCATGCACCATATGCGCACTCACACTGGTGTCAAGCTATTCAAGTGTTCTGCATGTGAAAATGCCTTCTTCACGAAGGACAATCTGGACGGGCATATGATCATCCACACTGGAGAAAAATCGTTCACGTGCTACATGTGTGGGAAAATGTTTGCCAGGAGATGCAATCTTAGCAAACATATGAGCATCCACGCTGATGTTAAACCTTTTCAGTGTGAAATCTATGCCAAGAGCTTTTCCTCAAAAGGTGGATATAAATCACATATAATTTGTCATACAAAAGAAAACCAGTATGTATGTGAAATATGTGCAAAACAGTTTAAACGAAGAAATGTATCGTTATATTTCCTCATGCAACAAGCAGCTAATTTTGAATTATTGTAAAATTTCTCATAGGATCCTTTGTTGGATCGATTGTTTCTTGTTTATCATACGTGTGCAGTTTGGAAAAAATACCCCTTTCGTAACTTAACGCGGATAGCTTTGCAAATTACATTTTGATTAGATTTGTCAGTAGTACTCGGCACTCAATTTTTTGTGTTCTTTTATTGTAATTTTTTCCCATCATTGCCAAAAAAGTGTATCATTTATAGCAGGAAACAGTACATCAGGACTTTGTATAACCGATCAATTGGGAATGCAAGGAGGGGAGTTCTAAATCGGTCCGCGGGGATACTCAGGCAATCCGTGATTAAAAATGATTGAAAAAATGTTAAACGCTACCAAAATAATATTTTTTAACTATTAAAAAGAGTGAGAAAATCTAGTTTTAAATAGGCCGTTAGTTATGATGTTGATAAAAAATCGCCATCAATTGGCTGAATGAGGTTATGTTTTGTATAATAAATGCGGAGGTAAGAAAAGTTAATGTTAAGGTTTTTTTTTCGTTTCATTGTATTAAAATGTTTGTGTCACCGTTGGTAAAAAAGTTCTCTAGACTTATTGTTGTGTGAAAATAAACCACTTTTGTTAAAACTAAAATAAAACATAAAACTATTAGTGGCTTTAATTTAATGTTTATATTTGCATTGCAACATAAGGGTATGATCACTCTGTGCATAACTAATTCTGAGGCAGTTTTAAAGCTTCAGATATAATATCAAAATTAAACATTATTGGTAGATTTGTTAATTAAAGACAAAATAGCAAGCATAACCACTCCAGTTTTGTGGGCTCTAGGTATAAAATTATACAAATATGGGTCATGTTATTAAATGTAATCAATACATAGTCTGAGGTAAAAAATACAGAAAAAAGTGCCTTATACACTTTTATAAAAGGACACAACTATTAAAGACATGCTATTTAAAGAAATGCTAATAAAATTAAATGAAAGAGGTTTTCTAAAATTATATATATATATATATATATATATCACAAAATCAACCTGTCACAAAATCAACCTAACTAAACTAGCTATTTGCATCTTTCTTATTTTAATGAATTGGTTGTCAAGTATTGGTTTTCTGGTCTCTGGTTTTCTGTTGGCAAGCCGAAACATGTTTAATGGAGATCTTTAACAGAAAGTCATTCAGTTTATCAGCTTTCATTATAATATTTATATTCTCAGTCTTAATTAAATGTTTATATTACAACTGGTAAAAGGTATCAGAAGAATCGAGATATATAAAAGTTTACATACCAGTTTTCACACAGGTAATTGATTTATCATGTATGGATTAGTCTCAGTTCAGTTTTAATGCTTTCTAGAATATGCATGCTGCACTTGCATAAATTCTGCTGGTAAGAAACTTGAATATTCGAGAATAAACATAGAATAATATATATCTCTCTAATTTTTCACATGAAAGGTATCCTTCTTATTGTCAAATATACTACCGATATAGAGATGGTACCGAGTTTTAAGCAGTCAAAATTGCAATGTAAAAAGCAAACTTGTTAAGACAGCAACTGTACAACACCATCAAGTGCTTACATCCGCAAACATCGCTACATCTTTTTGTTGCAATATCAACGGTTTCGCCAAACATGTGTTACATACAGCCATTAATCTTCTCCAAAATCTTGTGTTCCCGTTCACAATATCCATCTTAAATATCTGACGTTTATGTTCAAAATCCACACTCACAGTTACTGTTATTATCATAAAAATTGATATAATTGTCGTTGTAATGTGTTTGTCTTGACTCCATGAACTTCCATTAGGGAATTCTGAACCATGGTCATTTTCGAGAAAACATCTAGCCACAGCTATATCTCACGGTATGATTTCCATAACATAATTTCCATGTTTATCAACATACGTATGCATCACAACAAAAAGTAATATGTTTTTACAGTTATCTTTACTTTGCAAAGTACAGGACGATTATTTTTTACTCGATTTTGCCATATACTAGCCATAGCACTAGTACATAGAACAAGGATATGCATAAAAATATTAAGAAATTTGTAGTTATATCTTAAATATTTTTTCATGGCTAATAATGATTTGCAATGACACTGTTTCAATCGGCGCTCGCAAGTAAATTAATAATGACGATCTAGTGATCACATAGTATGATGATATCTGATTCAGAAACCTTCATAAAAAATCTTTTGGCAGAATTAATGGCGTCTAAATACACATATTATATTATGTTGTGACAACATCTTATGAGATTTCATTATACACAACATGTGATGTCACCAACACGCATTCTAATATGTCTTACATCTACCTTGATATTTGCTATATCAAACCATATTTTACACATTTGCCAATACATTTTATAAAAGAAAGACATTAAGTACTAACTTAATACCTTGTACTTCTTATCTGAGAAATTAAAAATAAATTGATAAAACCACTTAAAACAACCTTTGTAGGACATATTATATCTAGTGGTATGCTGTAAAATACTTTCATTTATGTCATGCTCGTGCATGCTGCTTTCTTTATCTTTATCCCTCTACATAATGGATTTCCATTTTGGTGTAATTTCGTTTTCATTACTGAAAGAAATCAGTGCGAATACTTAGCCATTGCATGATAAATTCGTGTGCTAATAATGCTTTGTTATTGGATATTTGTAAACTACCTGTTAAAAAAGTGTTTTGAAAAAATTTTGCAAGCCTAGTTCTTCTCCAAAGGGACCAGCATTTTTTTCAATTTTTACAAAATAGCACCATGAAAATCTTTAAATATTATAACGACTAAATTCCATCAAAAGAGTAATATATATATATATATATATATATATATATATATATATATAATAGAATAGAATATATATGCACACATAATACATATATACATAATATATACATGTGTATATCTAAAAAATAAATGATATGATAAATACATAATAATACTTGCAAATGACATTTTATTATTTTGCTGGCGGAACAAAAATGTTACTATAATAAAAATGCAATGTGAAAAAATAATTGGGAACAAATAAATATATTATGATAGTAAATATACCATTCAGGGCCTCTGCCATCTTGCATTTCAAAATCTTTGTGTTCAGCTCCAGGACCAACCGGTGAAATTCGATCAAAGTGTTTATTTGCATCGGGTTTAGCTTTCCTTGAGACACTGTATCGCCTGAAATGTTAATGTAATAAAGACATAAATTTTAACATATGAATAAAATGGAAAAGCAAATGACTCTATTATCTCTCCTACTTACGATACATAATCAGGTGTGATTATGCTATTTGCTGAAACTGTTTTACTTTTAAACTATTATAAATTATTGGTGTTTTTATTTCATTTTCGAGGTTGTTTTTAAGTCATAAAGTGATTTAACATAGATATCTGGACTTTTGAATTTTATTGATACTAAAAGAACAAAAGTTAATTTATTTTAATACTTTTATTAATATTTTTATTTCCTGTTTACTGCTTTTTAAACTCAGAAATCCTACCGTTTCTTAGATTTCTTCATCACACAAATAGCTATGGCTATTGTAGCAAACAACACACACGCTACAGAAGCTACAGCAACCGCTATGGGAACTATGAACCTCTTTTTCTCCTGTTTTTTATCTTTCTCGTCTCCATTTGGACCTTGCCCCAAGCGGTAAAGTAAAAAAACATCAGTTAACATTCAGTCAAGTAGTACATGAGATGATCAGTATCAAGTCAGAAAATGATTTAAGAAAAAGCACTTTTCGGTAAATGGAAGTAACATTTCTTGATTTACATAACATTTTCAACATTGTTTCACATTGAAAGTATTTTCACATTTATAAAGAATTAACAAAATTCAAGATTTCTTGCATTGAATAATTAAAATAGATATATGTATAACATATGTTACTAACGGTTGGACCATTGATCATTTCGTGTCGAAGCGTCACAGTATTGTGTATTGTCACGTGGATTGTACGACAGGTCGCCGTAACACACGCTGTCTATTAAACAGAAACCCACCTGAAGAGAAAAAGGGTTATAAAGACTCAACAAGTACGTAGATAGAGATAGAGCGTGCAACTGCATCTGTCTCTCTAGTCTTTATAGAGTTTATTCGAATTAGGCAATCTTAATTGTAAATGATTTATGTCTGTCGATACCATTATTAAATATTGCCTTGTACAATGTTGTTGAGTTGTGTATCTGAATGCTCTGTAGCTATTATGATGTAAAACCATTCCGGGTGTTAGGAATATTAATATTTATCAGTAACAATGCTAAATGTCCTTATGTACGCGAGATAAGTTTTTATCTGTCACGAATACACACGCACATTAAACAAGTTAAAATACTTTCTCATGAGAAGTAAATATAATTGCCTACGTCATGTAAACACAGGCGACTCTCTACCTTGATCTGAAATGTTCCCGAATCTCCATGGCATGCAAAACAAGGAGAAAAGTCCCTAGGTTCATCGTGGATAAAACACTTCCCTTCTTCAACACAACTGTCATTCTAGCAAAACAATGTTCCTCAATGAAAAATAACTAGCTTTAAAAAATAAGCCACAGAAATGTTTAAAGTAAATAAACAAAGTCAGGTTTTATAGCTTTCTAACATACTGAAATATTCCCTTAACCAAATCTTGTTTCCTCTCTTCTTGTGTTGAATCTTAATAGAACAGCTATTGATGAAAAGTAGGTTTATTCTTGGCCTTATTTATCAAATTGAACATTGGACTGAAAAAGTCTTCACACAGACTCATTGATTAAATGTTCAATAATTAGGATATATTGTGAGCACGCAATGCTTGTTGTTTATTATTGTCATTTAATACTGAGCTATAATTCTCAAGACAGTTTTAATTCTGAAAAATTCGTTTTTATAAGCTCATAAATGTTATTTTACGACTAAATATAGCATAAGTTATTACTGAGTAATTTATGGAATCGTGTATTAGTAGAATAACATTTCAATTTTTCCCTGTCGGAAAATAATCAACCAGAAACGTTTTCAAAGAAAAGTTGTACCTTCCGTAAACAGCCGGCTCCTAAGCTACACCCCCAACAACCACTGTCATAAACAATGAGCCGCTTAGGCACAGAGAATTCCACGCCATTGTTGCTAACTGCTATTTCTACTGTGTATGGTAAAGCTATACTCTCTTCCGTAAACAGTTCTCCTGCGATTGGACACATGATCTTCTGAAAGTGAATGACGTCTGCTTCCAGGTGTAGAGCTGGAGCGATTGCTTCTAAATCCATCTAAAACCAAATGCTTAATAGTGTTAAAATTGCGCTATTGGTTTGCTGTCATGCGAGCTTCCACACGTGCTCATCTTACTAGAGCCATCGAATAATTTGAACACATCCCATAAAATTTTAAAATTACACATGTTAAGTGCAAGTGTGTTCTGTTTCTAATTGCAGTTTTGTTTGTATATTAAATTATGCATTAATAACTTTAACTTTTTATCAAATTGCACGACATTGCATGATGTTTTCTGCTATAAAGTAAATTCACTATTATGTAGGGACAATGCTTGTTAAATCCTGCGTTAAAGTAAACATCAAACTAGCATTTGAATTTTATCTACGTTGAAAAGCTTGACTTGGCATGTGACGTTTCCATCCGAAATAAAGAGATCTCCCAACACTGGACTTTCTACACACAGTCGCGTAACTTTATCACAGAGAGAGGAAAACGGTATATCATAGAGCTCAGGAACATGATCACTATTCATAGAGCAATCTGTATCGGTGTATCCTCCGTCACAAACGCATTGTCCTTGAAACAGAAAGATACTTGTGTCACGTGTTTTCAGAGTTTGTTCTGAAATGTTAAGTTTGCTACAAATTTGCTCTTAATATATTTTTACAAAGTTTCTTAAACATCTCTAACACGTTAGATTTAAAACGAACCAAACAAAAATTGTATTTCTTATTAATAGATATATAAATTTGAATTACTTGCCTAACCTAAGTTTGAAACGGAAAATTAAGCATCTAACAAACAAACAAACATTTGAAACAAAAGCGTAGAGATCCAGCGACGTCAGAGGTATTATTATACTCATAGAAAATCCTTCTATAACTTGTTAAATTTGTGGCGAAAAGCTATAATTTTACAAAATACAGCTGAAATTTAAGAAAGCAGAAGCACGTGACTACCAAGACAAACCAACGCGAATCTTCAAAGCCATGAAAAACTCACCATTTACACAGCTACCATGGTCAGAGCAGTCATTGATACAGATGACCTCTAGTGCTTGATTTATGCGTTGTTGTTCTTCAGCCTCAGATTCGGTGTTTGCGGCATGAATCTGTCTGTGAAACTCAGTCCCGCAGTTGTTGATGACATTATTTACATGCACTGCACTAAAATTGCTTGTTCCGCTTATCTACAAAACACATTTTTTATTCAGCGCTAACATCTCATAACATTGAATTAAAAGTTTGCATAAAAATGATAAAATTACATTCAATTATCCTAGTATGGAAATAGAACAGATGAAAGATACACCGGTCAATTAATTACTCTGTAACTGTTTATCCTTTAATTGGAGGATACATTACGCACAAAGATATCTGCCACGCAGTCTTGCACAGCGGCAGTGACGTTAACGCCGCTGACACCCAGGCAACTATTGATGCTGTTCCTTTGACGTATGAATTGTTCACATTGTGACGTAGCACTCTTTTCTGTCCACTCTCCATGCCAACCCAAAGGCTTTAAAATAACCGTCATTGTGAACTAACTAACTATGTTAATCATATAAATGCACAAATATCAACACCAAAGGAATCAATAAATAAACCATTTGGCAACGAAGTTTTGTTTTAAATAAACAATTTTCTTCACTTTTCAGTAATTATATTATGTTTGAAGAAGGAAAGCGAAGGAAACCAGAACCACAAAAAATACATAATGTGTTATCATTTACTCTCAAAAACAATTGTATTGCGTACAGATCAATCAGTATCAATAAATTCCATTAATCTCTACTAAATCGTATTTAAATATTTAATTCAGGTCTCACTGACATTCAAGTTAGGAAATAAGCTCTCACAAAGTTTACAGTTTGTATGATTTAAGACCCTTCAAATTTACAAAGATTTAATTTAATTTTGACTTAATATTAGTGCTAATTTTATTAAGGAATATGAAATAAATTACAAATAAAATTATTCCTTTTGGTTGTATTGCGTAGAATATTAATTGCTAATAATAATTACAGTAAAAATACTCTTTTAAATATAATTTGACTTATATATGTTTATTTTGCTACAACTGAAGCATCAAAAATAGATTTTAAGCAATATTAGGCCCCCACAAGGCCTTTTATATTTTCAAGATAAGAGTATTAATTTATGTTTATTTTGGTTCATAAAAATATTTCAATTCTCATTTTTGTGTTTCCATGTAACTTTGTCACTATATCCGGTTTCCTTAAGGGTGATACCAATTACTTAAATCACAAAATCATATATATATATATTTATATATATATATATATATATATATATATATATATACATATATATATATATATATATATATATATATATATATATATATATATATATATATATATATATATATATATATATATATATATATATATATATATATATAAAGCTTAAGGACTAACTTGTGCCACAAAGTTTTGATCAAATCGAAAAAATGTTCTTTCCTCGTCCACTTCATCAGATTTTGTAGCACTCCTCCGCCTCCTCCTAGACACGCTGTTACACACCTTTTGTTTGTCGCTTACCAGCGGGTGACGGCTATCAAGGCAGTATTTCACAAACCGTTCAGGAGAGCATTTTACCCCTTGATTTTAAATAAAACAGATACATTTTTATATATTCTATTAGTAGGCAAGGTGTAAAATGCTCCCTGTATGTGTTTATGTTAAGAGAAACAAATCATGTATTATCTTTTGTGCTTTAATGATTTTGGATTATATATATATATATATATATATATATATATATCGAAAGAGTTAACAAAAGAAAAGTTGACGGCGTTATATCCTTAATTAGCATATTTTTATTATTGATTAAGTGCTTAGTCTTCGTTTATAAGAGCTATACAAATGACTCTATAAAAATATAATAATAATAGTTTTCCTTGACGTATTTCTTATTTTGCGAGATAACCTGGATTTTGGGGGTTGTTAGTACAGCCGCAAAATGCAACGTCATTAAACTGTCTATCGTCTGGTATTTTGCCTAAATACAGGGAATCTTCTTGTTCAACTCTAGAAGGAAATTAAAATTTTCACAACACTATGGGTAGGAAAGTTTATCATATGTCCATTTATTAGCAGAGACATCCGATTAACCTTAAATAATTTAAAGTGGTATTTTCTGTTACCACTGTCCTTTAAAATCTATTACAGACACCACATTTTTATCTGTAGAAAAATATATTATTGTTTCTGTTTTAATTAATAAAAGATATATTAACACACCGCCAAGATTCGGAGAAGTCGTTGACATGATCTTTATTATCTAGAATCGAATGGCTTGTCCCATCACGGTGAAGAAAATCATCTTCGTTACTAGCCACGCCATTGTAATTTCCACACAAACCTTCTGTCAAACCCCAGTCCAGCACGGATGGTATGATAGAAATTGAACCGAATTGTATTGCAAGATGGACCTGCATCCCAGTGGGTAAAAGCACCTCAAAATACAAAAAAAATTAAGCCATTTTATTACAACAAATCTTATATTTCTGTATGGATTATTTTCACATTTTTTATTTGATGGAGTTGTGAATTTTGTACATCTTGGAGGATAAGACAGATTGTAATTAATTTATATTTTTCATAATCTGTTTCTTGTGTTGAAAATGCCATACTGAACTACTATAATGCAATTTCCACAGGGGTTAACATTATAACAACAGATTATGGGTTAAGATATAAACATTAGCGCTAAAAGGAAGTGACAAAAAACTTTTTTCTTAAAAAGCGTTGTTTTAATCACAAATAACTGAAATACTATGAAATATTTCCCTTGCACATATGCATTTATTTTTATAATACCTGATATTCAAACTCTGACTTCTTTGTGACATCTATATCCTTCCTGTCGCAATCATACAAAGAAATATACGTTGGCTGGTTAAGGTTATCATGGCATTGATCGTAAACGAATACTTCACCCCCTGACCTCACTGCTGCCCCACAAACAGGAGTGTAATGATACTTGCGTGCGTTAAAATACACCTCTACCTGAAACAATGTGGGCAAATGATTGTTGTTATTTTAGTTTTACTCAACCCATAGGTATACAAACACGGGATGAAGTTTGAGGACCGAGCCAATGTGTATTCGTCGGCAGCTGTTTATCTTTAGGTCCCTTTTACTTTACAGAACCACGGCAGACCAAATATAAAGTGTTGAAAAATTCCTATGACTTTTATTTAAAGCAATACCGTTAAATAGTTAAATATTCTGTTATAATATTTTGTCTATTTAAATCTAAAAATAATTACAGCATTCCATAAATGTGGAGCATAAATACTTACTCGTATTGGGAGAGTTTTATGTTGGTACATCACAAAATATCCTTCAAGCTGTACCTCAAAGCGCCTGAAATAAAAGATAAAAAAAATGGAGACTAATTCGTGGATGCACATTTTAAAGTAAGGATTCTGGTTTGTAGCCTGTTCTTTGCATGCACTATTAATTTTTGCTAAGCCTAGTTTTTCGCAATTTAGAGTTTTTATTTAAAATCTTAAAGTTACGTTTCAAAAAGTTACTGGTGAGTTTAATTATATAAGCGAATGTACAAAAAGTAATATGAAATGAACCACTTACATTCCATCAAAGTTTTTAAAATGTGGATCATTATATGCCTGACACCGGACCCCCACAGAGCGAGTAGCTTCAGTATCTTGAATAGATGCCTAGCATTGAATAAACATCATTCAAATTATATTGGTCATATACGTCTTTAAATAACTTACGACCATATAGGTACATATTTGTTATCTTTTAATATTTTATATTCTTATGTACTGATGGATTTCTGAAGTCAGAGGTTGAAGTATTAATATTTTACTTATTTCACAAAAAGGCACATGTTTCAAAGATATTCAAAACTAAGATTAGTTCTATACACTTTGCCTTCATCTGGAAATAAAGACACATTTTTAACATTTTAGCGGCGTCTTATCAAACCGTTGAAATGGGAAGACTAAAATTTATCACAGCAGCAGAAAATTCGTAGAATAATAAGAATTTTTCGTACCTGAGCTCTCGGAAACTCATAATTTGCCCAAAATGGGTTGGCAGAGTTCGATTCTGGTGTTCTGAGTTGTATTGCTAAATCATGTTCTTGTATGTAGTTTTCGTCTGCAACAATAGAATAAGCATTAACGGATTTATTATTTGTAGTATTAATAGCAGTAGTAGTTGCAGTAGTAGTAGCAGGCACAGCATCAGTAGTAGCATGGTCGCAAAAAACCATGTGTCACATATATGTATTGTAGCAAATGAAATTCTTAGTAGCAACAACAAGTACAAGCATCGTATTTACCATTGTAATATTTTTATCTAATATAATTATGAAGTGTTAAGAGGCATGAACCCGGTTGATTTGTTTGGTTTTTGTCTAGTTATTCGATGAGTTTAACATATGGCATACATTGTAACATACCAATGTTTGCAGCTATATTTATTACAAGCTGGCGGGCCGATGATGTTTTCTGGCAACCCTGCTGATTAAAGGCAGCTCTTTTTAACTCCACGATTGCTCCAACAGGGTGGCATGTGTTTTCATCTGCCCTTTCAGTTGGCACAAGTATGTCCACCATCAAGAATCTACTCGTATCATTCTGAACCTTAATAATGGCGCATTTCTCACTACCTCCATACACATAAGGGAAAGTAAAGTCTAAGATATACTGTGCTGGCTCTTGACCTTCTATTAGTTTGAATACCGTTTGTCTTGGCACAGCTCCGATGTAAAAACTTGCCTCTCGCGCAGGACCCGGCACACCATCAGGGCGTGATCGAGGCCGCATTCTACACGTCACCTAAGGTGTTGCAAATAATTTTGCTGGTAGAATGTAACCTCATTATACTGAAAGGTTAGTATCTTCAAAGCAATAGCGTTGTGAAAAAGGGCTTTTATGAAAAAACTAATAGTGCATTTAATCAACTCCAAACGTTAGCTCATGCCTTGTACTTGATTTTTGACACCAAATAAGAGCAAGCACAAATTATCAGCAACATTGTTGTGGGGGTGTATATATAAATGGGTTATCATGACAAGCTTTTTCATATAGATAATTGATTTACTTAAAACCAGTACAGAACTAAAAGACTTACAGTTATGCCTATTTTATAGCCAGCACCCACAAGATCCTTTGTTGTGAGAATTGCAGGTAGTTTTGTATAAGAAATTCTCTTTGTCTGATGTTGGATAGCGTTGTCTTCTAATGGCATACCATATACCAGCCATGTGACATCTAAATAGATGTTGTCATTGCTACTGTTGACATTGCATGCTATACGATTGTATACTTCGCATTGGTGACCAGTTGGATGTGTGTTCTCGACAAAGTCAGCACCGTCTTCATAGATCACTGGATCCTCTTCAAGCGCAACATCTATTCCTATAACCACATAAAAACTATTTTTAAGGCTTATTTAATATCAATAGCCCATTGCAATGTGTTTTGGCATCCATACATTTAAGTATAGCTAATATATCATGCAACAGAAAAAAAATTGGAATAGCTTATCTATTGTTTCGCGATTCATCTCTGTTGCTGCGTCTTTGTTTCAATAAATGTCTTTCCAGTTTTTCCTTAATTTGGTATCAGATTTGTCTTTGTTTTATTTGACTTACCACTGCAGGGAGTAAATTGTGTTTCAGAGCTTGTTCCATCAGGACATCTGAGTTCAGTCCCTAAACACCAAAAGTAAGGTACAGTAAAATTTGACCGTATTTTCGTAGCGTGGAACTGGAAGTGAGTTGAGTTTTAAAAGAATTAAATACGCACAGAATGAAAAGTTATGGTTTAAGTTCGTTCCTGAGGTACCTCTATCAAAACATTAGCAATACGTGATTCAGTTGATATCGCAAATCGAACAATAAACCAATAAATTCAAGCTATAAAAATATAAAAAGCGTATACCAAAACAGTATCTGTCAAATGTGTCTCTGGTAGGACTGAGGCAATACACGCGGTAGGTACCACAGTTCTTTACCGCTATTTCATACTGCCTTACGCAAGCATCGTAAGAAGTGCCCACGTAAGCAGCAGCACAGCCTTGCAATGTGACAATACCACTTCCAGTTTCCGGAATTGTTCCTGAGCAAAATAGCAAAATTTGCATCGATATCTTTTGATATTTTGAGGATTTTGTTAATGAATCTAAAGTCGAATATTTTTACAGATATCCTTAAGAAACATGGCCACACCTTTAACTCTGAGAATAGAATAAAAGCTGTGACGAAATTACTTACACAATATTCAAACCACTTAATAAAGCGTTAAAATATCAATAAATTTTTCTTAAATGTGTTCTGATATCTTGGTTTGTTTCAGTCAAGCGAAAAATTAAATAAGAATACGATTGTAGGTGAGAATTAGTTAACGGTACCATTTAGCCAAACTGGAGAATATGCAGAACAGTTTCCAATGCTAACATTTGTGGTTGGCATGTCTCCTCCCGCCCCACTTATTGATCGATACCAGTGACGTAGTAAGTCATAGTCTCCGTAGAAACGACGGTCACTTGGATAATAGTCCGAACTACGTGTTGGATCATTGAGTGTGGTGTAATTGAAGCAAGGGTCGTGAGTATCATTGCAGCCAAGTGCTAGTGCTAAAATGCAAAAAGTGAAATCCCATATTTATTTTATTCTTTATGGTCTGACTTTGAAAAATTTTCAGATACATATATATATATGGTAAATCTATCCTTCTAGTCAACATTTTGAGCTTATCCTACAATTAGCACTGAGAGGTAAATAAACCTTTTATAGAAAACATTTTATATTGGTTGGGAATGACGGTTAGCTCAGTCGCATATAGCACTGGTACAGCATTCCCAAGGTAACACGTTCAAATCTGGAAGGGGATGGTGAGTAGAGGATCTATTTTCGTTCCGACTGCCACAGGTAGGCAAGTGCTATGGGTAACCTAACTTATCATTTATCGCCCATATAGTCTTTTGATCATTCCTTATGAATATTAAATTTGATACTACATGAAAACAATATAAATAACTGCCTATTTGTAACCATGTAAAGACATTAGCAACCAATGAAAAGCCAAAGAAACAGTTAACATGCAAAAGTTGTTAAAACTATTCCAAGAAGCATTCAAATCAAATGCAATTTTCCTGACAAAATTAATAAGATTGTTCCTTTGCTGCTGCTATTGACATTTGTCTGAATGACACTAGAAACATTAGAAAATGTTTACCCCAAAACTGAATGAAGAATTAAAATGTTCTTGAATTTCATGAGTTTTCCATTCTGCAATGAAAACTGTTTTTGACATTTGATAATTTCTAATAAAACAGGAAGTGACTATTTCTGTAATAGTCAACAAAAGCAACAAGTGACTGTGGCTGCCACAATCAAGAAAAGCAGGAAGTGACTATGGCTGCCACAGGCAAAACAAGCAGAAAGTGACCGTCAATGCTACGATAGCGCCACGCTGACATCTGTAAATGTAATGTGTTGTTATGGTCAGGTTACACTCAAGTAACGTTCATGATGACAGCAAAGTAGTGGTGTTCTGATGGAAATAACTGATAAAATCTGTGACAAAATTCTCTTTCTAGTTGCCAGTGTGAATAGCTGTTACATTATATAATGTTATCTGTAGCTGTATTTTTCATTCAAACATAGCTATTGCTAAATGCATTAATATTAATCAATACTCTTAAAAACGTCCTCTATGTTAAATTTTGAATCAATCAAAATGTCGCACTTGTCCTTACGTATTGCTTATTTATTTCTTGATCTATTCTCGTGAACTTGAGCCTGAATGGTCGCCGTTCAACTCGGCATTCACAGAATTCTGAAAATTTTGAATAGATTTTGAATATTTCATAGCATATTTGTAAGACCTATTTTCGTCTGTTAATGCAATCTTAGTCATTTTTTAAATTTTAAACCAATCAAAATGCCGAACTTTTTTATTTAAAATGGTTTTCGTTATTGCCCCGTGTAGTGTTTGAGACGACCCCTCACATAGCATCCAGACCCGCACGCTTCTCACTACACATGCATATTTTGGGTAGAGTAAAATTAGTCTTAGAAGATCATGGACGTGTTTTATTTGCTCTCATTTATTTAAATACATAATAATTGGCGACGAGGAAATTTATGCAAAATTCAAATCAAATTATCATAAAATTAACGTGCTATGAAATTCTATACTAAACGAAGTTTTGGAAAAAAAAGTAAAAAAAGTGTGATTATGAGAAACACTGTCAAAATTCTGATGAAAGTTTAACTGTACATATTGGGAACCAGGCTCGGAATACATGACTTGTGGCTTTGCTCATATGAAATAACACTTGGCACTAAGTAACAAGCGATTATGGCTGAAGAAGGTGCAAATGTGAGATATCTTGGTCAAATAGGACGGATAGATCCCTTTGACGAAATGGTTGATGACTGGTATAGTTACTCTGAGCGGTTAGTATAATTTTTCACCGTTAATGACGTGCCAGAGGAAAAAAGGTCCTCGCCCTTCTTTCGCTAATTGGTGGTAAAACGTACCGGTTACTAAAAAATTTAGCGTCACCCGTTGCGCCAAGTGGTAAAACGTATGAAGAACTGATTAGTGCCCTAAAAGGACATTTCTCACCGAAACCGCTACAAATCGCGGAACGGTATCGCTTTCATAAGCGTACCCAGCACGACGGGGAAAGCGTTCTTGACTTCGGTGCTGCCTTGAAGCAGCTGAGTATTCATTGTGGGTATGAAGGCGAAACGCTGAATGAAAACCTTCGTGACAGATTTATTGCTGGACTTTTATATTATACAAATAATAATGTGCAAAAGAAACTTTTGTCAAAAGATGAACTGACTTTCGAACGCGCCCTAGAAATCGCTGCAAGTTTTGAGCAAGCCAGTAATGAAACAGAAAAGTTGCAAGTCAGACGATAAACCAAATGAAACAAAGCCGTGGTTACCCACAGTGGCAACGGAAAAGCGAGAAATCAGGTGCAAAATGTATGAGGGGCAATGGTACAAATCATGGTTCAAAGTCGTGCCGATATATTGAAACAAAATGCAATTATTGCCATAAAATAGGACACATTGCAAGAGCGTGTATGTCAAAAAAATCATGGGAAAACCGACGCTCGACCGAAGGATAAGTCTAAAACTAAGCTCAAGAAAGTGCACAAAATGGATGAAAAGTCTGAGGAATCCGAGAGCTCCAGCGATGATTTATATCACCTGACCCAGGTCAACAGCATGGATAACGCCAGTAATGACCCGATGTATGTTTCACCCCGTGTGAACGGAAAATCTGTACTCATGCAGATTGATACAGGCAGTGCCCGGAGCATTATCACGCTGAGTTCAACGAAAAGTTTCCAGACCAGGTGCTGAAAAACACCTCGGTTATGTTCAAGACGTACACAGGTCAACTTGGGCGACCAGTAGGAAAGTTTAGTGCCACTGTTAAGCTTCATGGCCAAAGGAAAAAGCTGCCGTTGTTTGTCGTGCAAAATGGCTCAAATGCACTCCTGGGAAGGGACTGGCTTCGTGAAATGCGGCTCAACTGGAGCGAGATCAAGGCTGTGTCCGTCGCAAAATCCGTAAACGACGCTAGTGCAAACAAACATGTCAATCAGTCAAAGCTGGATAAACGCGTTCAACAACTTGTTGACACACACAGGTCTCTGTTCTCACCCGGAGTGGGCAATTTAAAACACATAACGGCAAAGTTCACACTCAAGCCTGACGCTGTGCCCAAGTTTGTGAAGGCCAGACCGGTGCCATTTGCTTTGCGCAAAAATGTGAATGATGAGCTTGACAAGCTGGAGAAACAGGGGATCATCTCGAAAATTTCTCACTCCGAATGGGGATCACCTATCGTGGTAGTTCCGAAGAAAAATGGCGATGTTCGCATCTGTGCTGACTTCAAGTCAACTCTAAACCCGGCGTTAATTCCTGAACATAACCCGCTACCTAAGATTCAGGATTTATGTGCCTCTCTCAGAGGGGAAAAGTTTTCCAAGGTAGACTTAACAAAAGCCTATCACTGCATAGAAGTTGATCCACAGCACAGAAAATACTTGTGTATAACCACTCATAAGTCGCTTTTCGTCTACAATAAGCTTCCCATGGACGTCACGGACGCGAGCGCTAAGTGGCAGAAAAGCATAGAGATCGTCCTGAACGGAATCGAAAACGTTATTGTAAATCAGGATGACATATGCATAACAGGTGCAAATGATGAGGAACATCTGCACACTCTGTCTCAGGTGTTCACGCGCCTAGAAGAATACGGGCTCAAGGTGAGTGTAGAAAAATGCACATTCATGCAGCCTTCCGTTGATTTCTGTGGACACAGAATCATCAAAGACGGAATACAACAAATGGAGGACAAAATACAGGCGATAACAGAAGCCCCGAGACCACAAGACAAGAAGGAACTGTCGAGCTCTCTCGGTCTTGTTAACTACTATCACCGCTTTGTACCCAATATTTCGCGAAAACTGAGTCCGTTGTATGACCTGACAACAGATGATGCGACATGGGCATGGGAGAGCATACACGAAAATGCATTCGTGCGTGCAAAAAAGGAGATCGCAAACGACCGCGTTCTGGCGCACTACAACCCAGATCTACCCCTGCATGTACAGTGTGATGCCGGGCCTAATGGACTTGGTGTTGTCATGTCACACATTATGCCAGATAACACCGAAAGACCTGTTATTTTTTCTTTCAAGAACATTGAAAACAGCTGAGAAAAACTACAGTCACCTTCAGAAAGAAGCTTTAGCCATAGTATGGGGAATCAAGAGACTGTATAATTATCTCTACGGGAGACACTTTTATCTAGTGGTAGATAACAAAACCGCTAACGAGCATATTCCATCCGGAGAAACCCATCCCGGCGATGACCGCTGCCCGGCTTCAAGGATATGCACTGTTCCTTGCCGGTCTCAATTACACCATCAAGTACCGGTCATCTAAACAACATTCAAACTGCAACGCACTCTCCCGTCTCTCTCTCCCAATCAAGGAAACACCACTGAAAAATGATCACGCTGACGTTTTTGAACTGCGACAACTGGATGAAATTCCTTTAAACGGCGAGGATATTCGCAAACAAATACGAAAAGACCCCGTGTTGAGTCGTGTGTATCAAGCAGTTCAGAGCGGAATATGGTCAGAGAAAAATCAGGAATTCGAGCCATTTTACACTAGGCGAAAGAAATGAGCACTCAATCAGGTGTTTTGTTGTGGGGGCACCGTGTTATTATACCATCTGCACTCCGGAACCGTTTTCTTAACGAGCTCCATGATGACCACCAAGGCATCGTGAAAATAAAAGGCATCGCAAGGTCTTATGTATGGTTTCCAGGCATGGACAAAATGATTGAAAAGAAAATCCAGAATTGTTCAATGTGTATTCACCATCAGAGCACACCTCCTGAATCCACACTTCATTCGTGGAAATATCCAGAATCACCGTTTGAACGAGTTCACATCGATTTTGCCATGTACGAGGGAAAGCAGTTATTGGTTATTATCGATGCATACAGCAAGTGGCCGATAGTTGACATCAAGAACTCAACATCAACAAGTGGGGTTTTAGACTCCCTAAGAGCCGCCTTCGCCACATACGGAACTCCAAAAGTTATTGTAAGTGACAATGCTATGTCTTTCACTTCCAAAGACTTTCAGGATTTTTGCAAAAAGAACGGCATCAAACACGTAACTGGTCCACCCTTTTCACCAAAGAATAATGGGCAAGCCGAAAATTTCATTACATCATAAGGTAGATAGCTTCCTACTCACCTACAGAAATACCCCGCATTGCAACACCCACGAAAAGCCGTGCATGTTGATGTTTAACAGAGCCTTGCGCACAAGATTTGATTTGCTTCGATCCTGTCTCAGCGACAAAGTAAACAAACAGCAAGACAAATCACCCAAAAACCAGCTGAAGTTAAGATCGTTCAACACAGGCCAGGGTGTTTTAGTAAGAGATTACAGGGGACAGCCAAGTAAACCCAAATGGCAGTCAGGAGTTATCAAAAAAAGATGCGATCCTGTAAATTACCACGTTGAAACTGACCAAGGTTACATCTGGAGAAGGCATGCAGACCAGATTGTGAATACAGGCCCAAACATGCGTTTAAATAACACCGATTCCTGCTTGGATATTGCCACCCGCTGCAGTCATCAACGCGAAACTAGCTTAGGTAGACAGGTGATTATCACTGAAACCCCAGAGAATCACAATAATGCAGACACGCATCACAGCACATCTGAAAAGCAAAGCACCTCCGCGACTCCGCCTACATCAAAACAAACCCTGGTGAGAAGATCAACAAAAGAGAGAAAAGCCCCAGATAGATACGGTTGTGCAATATCGGACATAACATCCTGGAAGTAATTAAAAAGGAGTGCTGAAATTAACTGTATAAAGGCATGTAAAAAAAGAAGGTAGTTGTTTAGTTATCGGTGATTACTTAGACGCATATACTGCATCTCGTTAATGAACGTGTGGACATTTACAAGGTTATCTCAGGTTATCTCAACTGAGATATCTCCATTTAATTGTTTTATGATTAACAAACATCTGAGTGAGAAGCATATAACTGGTTTCTGTTACCCTTTAAAAAACCTCATGTCGGAAATGAACATTCTTGTAAAGAAGCGTTTAATTCTTGCTAATATGATGGCTATTTCAAAAGCAGTACTTTCCTAAAAAAAAAACAAACTTTGAGCTTAATTTTAAGATTAATTCATTAATTAATCCAAATTATACCGGGGAGAAATGTAGTGTTTGAGACGACCCCTCTCATAGCATCCAGACCCACGCGCTTCTCACTACACATGTATATTTTGAGTAGAGTAAAATTAGTCTTAGAAGATCATGGACGTGTTTTATTTGCTTTCATTTATTTAAATACATAACACCCCCCTTTACTTACAAAGATCGTCATTTGGTTAAGTCAACTATTTGTTTGTTTGTTTTGGAACGGCAATTTAATTTCTGAACTGATTTTCTTATCAATCTTCCAGTGTTTATACCCACATACATGCCTTAGTCTTATCAGATAAAACTCAAAGTATTCAGGCAATACTTTTATTTTATCTATATAGGTTACGTATCCATGCTTGAAAGCTTCAAAGACATGATGGAATAAATGTCTTTTAAAACTATTAATTTTTGATGAACAATACCTATCGTAATTTCTGGTTGTATTATTTGTTTGGTAACAAAACAAGCAAACAAACAAACAATACTAGAACTATGCATTTGAAAAGAAAAATATTTCTTTGTATTCGATCTTCTAAAGCCAAGAGTTATTTTGTCACCTTGATGCGGCAGTCATTATGAGGATATACAATATCAACCTCACTGACAGTAAACTTTTATGACCCATCCAGTTCAGCATCATCACTGAACTCACAGTCTAATAACGTTTCTCCTTCGGCTATCATAAAAACGTACGCTCCAAGTATATTTTATGGGACAAAGGGTGAGGATTCGAAACGTCTGAGACTCTCAGGAAGTTTCAAAGTGAATGAGCAGCATAGCGTGCCGCTCCCTTTTTTGTACTAATGCAAACCAGGGGATTGACCTTTGCTCAGAGTGCCTCAGTTAGGCAAGTGTAATTGGTTAAATTACTCAATTCAAAATTATTGCCCATTGAGTCTTTCGGCCATCCTGTTAAGAACCACTAATAACAGTTTAATATAATTACCTTTAAGAAACAAGAAGCCCTGTACTATGTGGAGTTTTAACAAAATCCTTGCCATATTTTTCATATGCCGTATTTCTGTGAACAAACTGCGCACTTACAGTATGAATGTAAGATTGCTGATTTGATTGAACACACAGCCTTTTAAGCGACACTTTTGGAGTATTTACTTCTTGCTTTCAGTAATAAATGAATCTATTTCACTGGTTTGAAGTTAATATATCTCAGCATTATTAAAACGCATCGTTCAACAAAGGCTGTACCACCAAGTGGCATAGTTTTTGATCTATTTATAGCAGCAAGGAAAAGAACTTTACCACAGTACTGTCGCTTAAGAAAGGATATGAAATTCTCTGAGGCCGTTGTTGGTCACCCGCTGAGGGCATTGGTGGCGATCCTCTGAGACCATTGTTGGTCACCCGTTGAGGGCATTGAGGTGATATTCTGATGGTCACACATTGAATCATAATATCTACGAAGTAGCTTTTGGTGTATATTTCCCACAGTAATCGATAACTAACCTTCGTAGTCCCCACTTTCTTATATTTTACATAGACTCAGACTCGTCATGGCTTATGTGAACTCATTCTATTATAACTGTCAGTGTGTATGAATGAATTGATTAGCTATTAATTGTTTCCCTGTTTAACTAGTTGGTGCGTCGTGTTATATATGAGAAGCCTCTGTTTTGTTGTCGGAGTAACAATGCCACAATGACATTGGATTTCTTAGAAAAAAGGACATGAAAACGACGAAATAGCAGCCTTCAAAACTGCAATGAAGCGACGTCGAAACGACGTGCCCAACCCGCCCAAATGCCTACTGGGTGAGATTTCCCTGTAATTAAAGTAACAGTGCCATTAAATGTAACACGCAATTGTAGAGTTGACAAGTAATGCTTCCCTATACACCCCAATGCCAAAACACAACCTCATAGTGTTGACATGCCGATGCCTCCATTATCTCATGAAAACGTTTTGCTTCTGTTGCGATATGAGGCTTTCTTCTCCTTTGTCTTCTTCTTCTTTTTCTACAACAACAACAACAACAACTACTACTACTACTACTACTACTTGTACTACTACTACTACTACCACTACTACTACTACTACTACTACTACTACTACTACTACTACTACTACTACTACTACTACTATTACTACTACTACTATAACTACTTCTATTTCTGCCTCTTCTTTTACTTCTTATTCCATTTTTCGCTTCTCTTCTTTTTTCAGGATTTATCTCATTAAAACGGTGAGGAAGGCGTATATTCGACTTGCAGGTGACTGTGCCCCGTTACGCGCTCGATCTAAAACCTTGCCCGTCTGACACGAACTCGAACTCAAAAAAAGTCAAATTTTCTTCAATAAAGGAACAAAATAGTTTTTTGGTGTATTTCGTTCATACATGAAAAGTGATTCTAAAAACCATACGAGTAGAACATGAAATTCTGTAAGTGAATAGAAAATACGGCCGATATGTTTGTTGTTGACAACTACCATACAAGGAAGTGAAATATGGGTGAAATTGATTTCTTGATTGAAAAAGTAACACTGGAAACTGTTATCAGTGTTTGCAATTATTGATGCAAGAGAAGTAAAAATTAAATGACTAAAACCCGTACCTTCTTAATTGCAATTTGACGCGAAAGTTTTGTATAGGAGAGTAGAACTTAAAAACAGTAAGTGAAAGGCAATTCTAGCATTTTGGTTTGATTATTGCATTTTGAAATTCCATCTTAGCAGTTTTCACAGATCTTAGCTTATCAAAAGTTAAAAATACTTTTGTGTGATATATTTCGAACAATTGCACGATATAATAATTATACTGAGCAAATATGATATTTTGTACTTTTTAAATTTCAAGTATATTTCACATCTACAATATACATACTTTAACTGTGTAATATGTCAGAACCGAATACGTTATGGTCTCCGAGAAGTGACACGGAAAAAATGACATTTCAATCGGGCATTCGTTTACGAATTTATAACGCCACATAGCACATGATCAATGTTAACGTTTGCAATGTTTCCACTTCTAGAACAGGCTGTGAGAAATTTGAAATATGAAAGAATTTCCTCTAGCATTATCATTCCTCTAGCATTAACATTTTTTTAGGAAATCTTATTTGATGAAATCTTGGTGAATTTCAAGAATAATACGAGGATATGCGTATATTTTATATATAAACCAGCCTCTTGTAATTCCCCCAAAATATTGCTTTTGGGGCATCCCTAATTTATGTATGCATGGCGGGGGATGGGATTGGGGTTAAAACTTGTGGTAGTGAATAGGTGTCGTCACAAATTTCATGTTACCCTTCTCCCCCCTGAACCATTTATATCAAATGCGATCGAAACTAAATAAGATCTCTTATCTACTGGTTTCGAAAGCATGCATGAAGTTTCGATGGATTAAATTACAAATTACTAACTGATTATATTTCCGCATTTTTTAATAATCTGAATTTAAGAGCTTTTAACGTCGCTGAAGATAAGTGCTGTTTATCTTCGTGACGCGCTATGTCAATTAAAGGCATACAATTTAAGCCCAGTAAAATAAGATATAGATATCTAAACATGCACCGAAATGATCTAACGATTAAAGGGAGTTCACCTTGTTTTATTTACATTGGGACACTGAATAACTGCGTTATACTAATAAAGTAGTAGTAGTAGTAGTAGAAGTACTACTACTGCTACTACTACTACTACTACTACTACTAATAATAATAATAATAACAATAATAATAATAATAATATAAAACAAACAAAAATACAAGAAACTGGTTTGTGAATGAATGTGTTGTATAGCTTTGAGAATGGGTTGAAAACATGGCATCCACCACTAGATAGCCTGAGCTATCAAATCGAATGCAACTTTGTTATCGCATGTCTCAGCGATGTTAGCCAACAGACAGCCTCGACACCTCATAGCTTCGCAGATTCACTGGAATTCCTCGGGAAAGTACTCATCGAAAAGTGGAATTACGTGTTTAAATCTCCATTCAACCTCTGTTTCTTTATAACAGAGTTCAGCTGTGTCATAACAAAGTCTGTTTCAGTTGGTTTTTGTTTGTATTTGTGTTTGCTGTTCTTTTTTGCTTGTATGTTTGTTTGTTGCTTTGGGGGGATGCGTTGGGGGGGGGGGGATGGGGTGGATTTAGGGTGGCTGGAGGGGGGGATCTGAATAACGATATGACGAGGCAATAGACAACCCTGGAGTTGCCAACGGGAATAGCATACGGCGAGGATTGACCCTCTTAATTTGATACCCCAATGCCCTCTTTTCTACGCAGCTTGTGAATGTGCTTAGATTCGATGTTCACAACATGCCCTATAGATCCGATGTCTACAACATGTTCTATAGATTCGATGTCCACAACAGGTTCTATAGATTCGATGTCTACAACATGCTCTATAGATTCGATGTCTACAACATGCTCTACAGATTCGATGTCTACAATGTGTTCTATAGATTCGTTGTTCACAACAGGTTCGATAGATTCGATGCCTACAGCATGCCCTATAGATTCGATGCCTACAACATCTTTATATTCGATGTCCACAACATGTTCTATAGATTCGATGTCTACAATATTTTCTACAGATTCGATGTCTACAATATTTTCTATAGGTTTGATGTTTTTAATAGGTTCTATAGATTCGATGTCCACAACATGTTCCATAGATTCAATGTCCAACAAAAGGTTCTGTTGATTCGATTTCCAAAACATTTTCTAAAACGCTTTCTTTACTCGAAGCCAAGAAATCAATATGAAATGTCTGAATACAAACTTCACAAACTTGACAAGCTCAGAAAACAATTAAAAATTAAATGTACGGAATTCTTCGACAAAATGTACATAAGTACACTTTTAAAAGAGTGCCCTATGGTTTATGAGCACAAATAGTTGAAGGCGGACGTATGATTTGCAATTGTTCTCGGTGAACTGTCTATTATTCATGAAAGACGTCAATGTCATGACATCATAAGTAGGTCACTCCTAGTTCTGCTAATCCTCAATTCAAACAACCCAGTGTTAGGAACTGCACTATTGCCAATATCTTGGCAGACTGAATTTCTCTCTGAATTCACAGCAAGTGTTATATCTTCAAAAATTATGAACGATTTTTGTGCGGTATTAAGAAAACATATAGGTATTTATACATAAACTAAGAGTTATCATTTATATTAAATTATTGAAATTGTTGCAGTTGAAGAGAACTACAAGCGATGAGTGTATTTTCCAGCCAACAGAATCTGTTTTTATTAAAATATGTTACAAGATGACGAGGTTTTCTTCATAAAAAGATGTGACTGTTTACACAAAACCAAAGCGTATGAATAGTAAAAGAGTTAGGTAGATCAAAGATTCTTTGGTATAAGGACACGAATATTTATGCAACAACTAATTTTTTTAATATAATTTAAATAGATGATGAAGTACACTCTGTGAATCGCTCTGACTCACGGTGGGGTTATTTTATTAACAATTAATGCAATAGTTATTGTAAAGTTGTTAATGTTTAGTAATGAAAAATTGCAGCGGGGACGATACCGTACCAGAATCTATTACGAGCTTAAAGCTATTTATGTTATTTAGTTATTTACATACAAAGTATTGTATGCAATTATAATATTTACATACCACACCATACCGAATAATATATCCTGAATGTTATAAAATATTATTGAATCATAATTGTGCGTATTTCAGAGAACTCTCCTCAACACATAATGTCAGCAGCATATATACCCATACATGCCAACAAAGACACTTGTCACCGGACGGAGTAGCAAATTCCAACAGAAGATAACAACGGTTTAACAATTATAACATTGTTAGAACACCAAAAACAGATATTTGAAGAGCATAATTTCCACGATATCGACGATGATAGTATCTTTAGGGTATTTTATGGTATATATTCAATAGTTTGCTCCAGGATATTTAACTCCTTCACCGAATATAATTCAGATTCATAGTTTTGCTTAGGCACTTTTTCCGCAACTCTTTCAATCGGAACGCATCCGACTGTGTTATTATCTTTTAAATGATTTTTATAACTCGATCAAAAACAAAGAAAATGTGCATTGTCGAAAATTTGTGTCCGAACCTATACATTCTCAAAACCTATTCATACAGTGAGCAGGTCACACTATAGTATGCAGTATATGTCACAATGAAAAAAAATAATAAACGGCGAACGCTTATACTATAGCATGTAGTATATATGTCAAAATGAGTCATCAACATTTCTAATAATTTAAAAAAAAAATAAACGGCGAGCCCTTGCCCCGTGGGCCCGTGTTGTATCAGACGCTTGTCCTCAGGGACCCTTGTCCCTAGACCCTAATAATTTTGTTTGAATTATGTTAAATCCATTAAACATGGCGTGAAATAGTTATAATCATTAGATTTTGAAAATGTTTGATATATAAACTGGTGGTTCAGATTATTGCTAAACTTGTGGTTTTGATTACTTTCAGTTATATTGCTATAGTGGATACTTTGTAGACTCTGTAACTGAGCCCTTGGAAACAATTATAAATATTGTGGTATACATTAAATGTAATTAACACACGAGTAATAAATTGGTGTATATCCCCGCAGTCTGGTACGCCTTCCCACCAGTCCCGTAAACAGCAATTAAGCAGGCTGCTTGAGAAAATAACAACTGTCATGGAAATTGTTATTAATGTAGACAGCTACCCCATAAGCAACGAAGCATATATAATGCGTGTAAAATGCATGGGACTAAATGCATGTCCCACGCATGTGCAGCGGTCTATTTTCCATCTAGATGTCCACTTTAAATAAGGATAATATGCATATATAGTCCCATGCATTTTATATGCATGTTTTATACGCGGCCTCACACTTTCCTGCATATGATATGCGCATAATATCCATTGTTTATACTCATTTAGCAAATAAACAATGCATATAATACGTCTGGAATACATCTATAACACATTGTTTCACATGCATCTTAGATGCTTTTGCAATATGGAGTAAACGTGGTATAGGCATTGGAGACACGCGCTAATGCCACGTCTATCCCACACTTCTAAATCGACTGCCGCGCGGAAAACGGAAATCCTGATGTCATGCAACTCCATTGCTTGACGTCAGGTCCGTTTTCTTCTCGCCGCCCGCTGGCAGTCCTGTAAACAAAAAAACATTTTATGAAACATCCAACGTCATTTTATTGCAAAAATGTCATATTAAAATTATATAAGACTAGGATATATACTCCTAATAATGCCTTGTTCATTACTGTAAATTACAAAATTCTTTATAAGTTTTATTACATGCAAGATTATAAACAATACTAATTAAATGAAACCTTAATAACACTCTAATACTTCATATATACAATAGAAGTAGTCGGCATTGATTTAAAAATACCCGACAGTACTTGAGAACGCTGTAGATGTAGTGATTTCACTGTGGCTACAAGCAGTGTACACATGTATAGTCATATATCATAATAGTCCACACAATTATAAGTTTTACATTAAGAAGTTTTACATTGAGAAGTTCCATGTTTCTAACTGTTTTCCTGACAGTGTGAAGGCGATGATCGCTGTGGCTCTGCTTCTGATTGTTGACGTGACTCGATATAGTCATCTATCGTTGATTGTAGTGCATTTGACGATGTTGACGTATCACCTGATGACGACTGCGCATGCACGGATGCGCGAGATCTTCTCGGACGATTGCACCTGTTTCCCTCCATGTCTCTTGCATTGCGGAGCCATCGCTTAATAACGTCCTTCATCTGCGCATCTGTGGCGTGGGGTTCGGAGACTCGTACAGCGGCTTAAACAAAATGATACATATATTTTAGCATTTTATATCAATTTTTCAGCAAGTTATAATTAATTTTTGCTATTAAATGTTAGAAATGTACAATTTTTATTATGCGTAATGTCAAGCATCTACGTATATGTACTTACTGAATATTGCTTGCACTATTCTGTAGGACTTGATGCCCGTTTTTTCGCCTGTGCCCTTCCAAGACGCGCAGTTACGGCTTTCATAAAAACGTGACTAAGGACACGTCGCGTTGTCTCCTTCACTTCTGCTCCACCAACATAGGATAAGTGGTCAACCTACACAAGAACATTGAAATGCATTATGTGTACGTAAAAGTAGCTATAGGAACGTCTGCTGTTAATTAAAGGAAACGTTATCCAGTGTCACTAAACTTATCATCAAAATATTTCTGTTTTGTATCTGATTCACGGTATCCAACGTAACTAAACTTATCATCAAAATATTCCTGTTTTTATCTGATTCACTTTTTACAATTAATAAACTGCTGTAAAATATTTCTTCCATTTCGCTTGCTATGGTTTTACTGACATTTCTTCTGTTTACGCTACAACAAAATGTTCAAACTTACAAGACTTTTCATGTTATTTTTCTTCTGAAGCGATTTTTCCATATCATGGAGGTCCTGCAGAGATTGAAGAGGCATTTTCATCTTGACCTGGTCGGAATGACCACCATATGGGCTGCCATAACTCCCTTCATTGTTCAATGCACCCGTACCGTCCATGCTATCAATGCGTGCCATCACTGTTGTTAATTTGCTGAAAATATTAACAGCAAACTATTATCATTTTCATGTACGTAATTAAGCTCTAAAAAAATTTTGAACCGGCCAGCCAGCAATCTTTTTGTATCATTCTAATTTTCTAGAAAGGGCCGGCACGAATCTTTTTATAAATGAGATACTGCTTCATACAGTACATATTGCATTGAATTAGTCTTCCCTGTTAAGTCGCATGATAGCGAGGGGGTAGCTGCGAGCACCGCAGGTGCGAGCAAAAATATCTTATGGTCCTGTTAGTTTAATTTATTTCATTTCCTTCATTCAACACTTTCAAATGGCTCGATTTTTATGTAAAGCGTTAGTAACCTGCGCTACTTCTGTTGCCCATAAAAAAGTTTTGTCATATTTCAGCCAAATTAAATTTTACATTTGCAGTGCCAGGACAAATTTTAATATACGTGCTTTCTATTATTTAATATACGCCTGGACACAATTGTTAAACACACCCGGGTGCATTTGTTTACTTTTTTGTTCTTTTGATTCGATCGGCGGACGTTTTCATTTTTTATTCTTAATTTTCTTTACCACCCAGGAAACTTCTATTTAATTCCGATTTCTTCGACCCGACCTTATCAACATTCTTTATTTGCGATCTTAGTACTCCGGCCCTTAATTATGTGAAAAGCGCATACGAGTCTCATGCAGTATGGGAAATCACGCAATTTTAATATTTTGATTGTGAGGTCTCACTCAGAAGAAAATAAATTTCTATCCATACTTGCTGATGAGGGCTGTATCAGTCGGGTAAACATTCCCATTGTTTTCCTTATCAGGTGGAATCTCCACTCTTCCAGGCTATTCCCCTTTGATCGAACTCCCCCATAGAATTCCATGGATGTGGGCCAGCGGATGTATATCTCGCTATTGCTAAGATCATCCCCTTTGAACCTTTGTGAACTTGTAGTTCGGGCCAAGATAAGCAGTGCCGTTCTCCTATTGGGTAATAAGGATGCCCCAATGGAAACGGTAATTCTTGGGTCAGCACTGCTCCCTCTTCTCCCCTCCCCCATGGAGGTCTCCACTGGGATTCCAACCAATTAGGACCCGGGATTAGGGTTGGTGGAGGACCCGCCCTCAGTGAATGAATCCCACGTTTAAAAACTGAGTGAATCTGGTAACTTGTTAAGTTATCGAAGGAGAATTCAAGCGAGTTTAAGATATTAAAACGGATAAAAGTCCTGGTCCTAAATGTGGACAAGAAAATAAAAATACAACCGAAGTTGTGAAATTGTGAAATCATTAGTAATAGAACGGGATAAAAATCTTAGAAAGTTATTCGGAGGAGCCCGATAGTTTTTGGTAAGAATTCACTGAATCGCAATAATTTGTCCACAGCTTGTAAAAATTTAGTTGCACGCTGAACAGTCTGTTTTTGTTTACACCACGCGAATGAAAACACAGCTGCGAGTGCGAGCGACACGCTTTAGCTACGCACAGGCTATTATTTTGCAGCATACAAATCTAGGAAAACCCAAGAAAATCTAACTTTTTCTCCAGTTTTTAAATCTGTTCTTTTCACGACAGATATTTGATATTTATTTAATATTTCACCTACCAGTACACAAATCATTTCGGCACAACTTTCTGAAAATATTTTTTGGATCTAAGAGTGTTTTGCACAGTAAAAATGCAGTTTTATACAGTGACTATTTTAAGAATTACTGTACATGTGAAATGACAAAACAAAAATAGCCTACCGACAAAAATGCTGTTATCTCAGATTCTTCATATGGGGGGGGGGGGGGGGTGTGGTTGAGTAATCCTTGCAGGTATATATCCATTTAGTTATCAGAAACACAGTTAAACAGTTATATCCAAACAGTTTACAATTATCACAACATAAGTATCACAGATTAAAGAACACGACATATTTAAAAAAATTTTTCCGCCTTTTTGAAGGTGCAACAGTGGCTGCTTGTATTTCGGGCAGCACCTTGATATGGTGTTCATTAAGGACATAGAGCAGCTTTTTCAATTCATCTTTTACTCCCTGCATGCACCGGGATATTTGGTTTATTTCTGCGTGAATGGACTCTATGCCATGTTCGCCAAAAAGGCCAAGTCCGAATTGCCACTGTTCGACGTGGTCTTCTAACATGTGGTGTTTTGGGACTATCTGCCCGATAATATGCCATATGCTCGTCAATTGACCGCTCTATTTCTGGAATGTCATTCAAAGGTATTGGTTGAGCTGTGCGACAGCATTGTACGAGAAGCCATTAATTTAGGAGAATGCGATTATAAAATGCCCCTATCTGGGAAATACCCATATCGCACGTTACACTACCGTACTTGCATATTTTGCTTGGTTTAGTAAAACGGTATCACGACGAATTAGAAAACGAATGTCACAAAATCGATTTAGAAGTTATAAAATAGAAAAAATGGCCGATATTGGTATGAACTTTAGCAAAAAGACCGCTTAGAGTTTTAAATTTATGCGCGGTTTCGGTTTTGATCTATCGTTATGCATTTTTTTTGTAGCATTTTGTGCAATTTTTTTTTGGGTGTACATCATCTTCATCTTGGCTAACATTTACACCAAAACAACATTGAAATAGCATGATGCCAAACTTTTTTTTGCTTTTCCTTTCATAACAAAATTTTGATGATGTTTACTAATGCTTTAATTTGTTCTTTCTTGCATTCACCCTCTAATATCTTGTTCAATTTGTAAATCCTGCCAGTTTATTTCACACCAAAGACAACAATATGTTCCTTTGGCTCCTGAAAAACCGTACGTATTTGACAAAAAGGCATAGTCACCGCATAAGAACACTCGAATACGCTTTTCTTTCCATTTCAGTGCTTGCAACTTTTCTATTTCACTTTTGTATTGGCCTAGAATTTCTTTCAAGTTTATGTAAAGGTCTTTTGCAGAAAACGCATTAATTATTAAATTGTTCTCTCGAGAGTTTGGTTTTTCAAGATTTAAGACTTGCAAGCATACTTTAAAGCTATCACCCCCAAAGTCTGCTCCGATTTTTATCCAAATTTCATCAGGCATAATCCTGATTTGTGTGGCAATATTCCGAAACTCTCATAGTTGTCTAACAATTTCGTGGTAAACGTGGCTAGATCAGTTACATATACATGGGGAGTATCTTTAAAAATGAGTCCGTAATCGCTGTCTGGCGATGCAGTGCCTTTGTATCCGAGTTTTACATATCTGTGGCTAAGTTTTTTGTGTAATAACTCTAAATAACCTAAGCCCTTCTTCCCTTCGATTGTCGCACCAAAGTGTTGTAAATATCTAATGTTTTTTCTCTCATTTGATTTCCGGTCATTCCAATAGACGTTTTCATGGCAAGAACCGCTTTTTTGTTTAAATGTACTTTTTTTCGTAAGCCTGCTTTATCTAATGTTTTTTTCTCTCATTTGATTTCCGGTCATTTCAATAGACGTTTTCATGGCAAGAACCGCTTTTTTGTTTAAATGTACTTTTCTTTGTAAGCCTGCTTTATCCAAGATGGCACTTTGTTTCTTTTTTCTCAAATAATGCACTACCATGTTTTTCATAAACACAGCCTGGTTGAGAGAGCGACATTTTAAAATAGTATGATTAACAGTTAATAATTCTTTTTTTTTTTGCATTTTTCTATTTGAGATACATAGCCAGAATGAAACAGAAATGCTACGGCAGTGAAAGCTGTGGAATTTTGTTTACACACGTGCGCTCATTAATTATCACAAGCAGTGCCTGTTTGCCAGATCACAGCCTGTAACCATAGCAACCAGTGCTAGAGAAGTGATGTTCGCTTTAGCTTAGCACAGAAATTTGAGAGCAGTGGTATAAACATCATGGTGTGAAGATAAGCTTTCTTCGTAATTTTGGCAGTCATTTTTTTACACAAAAATGTTGAATTTTTAACTTTAAACAATTATTTACATGATTATCTATACTCTATTTTCAACCAAATTTCACATACTTTTACTTTTGTTATTCTTCGGCAAAATTGTTAAGTTTCATTTCTTAAGTCAAAAAATTGCTTTAATAAACACTTAAAAAGTACAGTATATGCCAAATAATGAAAAGATAAAGTAAGCAAATACAGACTAACTGCAGGACTGTGTGTGTAAACAAAAGCAGATCTCGAACTAAATTCCCACTTTTCGAGCATTTTATACAGCTGTGTGTCATAAATATGTGAGTTTGCGCTGTAAATAATTACTTACCTCGTTCTTTGTTTGTTTAAGGCAGTATTTTGTGGTAATATGTTGTGTTATTTCATGGGGATTAGGATTAAGATACGTGTCGATCGTACTTTGCTCCCCAAATGTGTGCATAAAATCATGTAAGAATTTAGTATGTTGTCAAATGTCATATATTATTCATGACATGTACATTTTTATTCATTAAAGCCAATTTTATCTCAAAATTTCTAAACGAAGTAGGAAGTGGCAAATAATGTCTCTTATTATCGCTCACAGAAAAATATGTATTTTTGGTGAAAAACATGAACAATGCTTCCAAAAACGTAGTCTTTTTATCCCTTGAAAAATACCTTTTAGTTAAATCCTTCTTTGCAGCCATTTCAATTCTGCTGAATCGATGAACTTCACAAAAGAATATAAGTGAACCTTCAAAGCTGTTGGCGCATTTTCAACAACCAAAAACCGTCGTCCGCGAATTTCTCTACTTCTACATCCCGAAATATTATTCGAGAAAGAAACTGAAATATATTGAGTATGCGCTAATTTTATTCACAAGCAAAGTGAAAGAAATTGAAGCATTTTCAAGTTATTCATTGCGTGACATGACGTAACATGGCGATTCTATTAAAATATAAGAAAGCCAAACATTCAAACAATTTGATAATACATAATTCAACGACTTCCGCATTCATAATTATAGTGACAAACTTTTAAAGATCGAATATTGGTCAAACATTGTACATATTTGAAGATACGAAAGGTGATAGAACAAGTAAAAATGCAAGTAAAAAGCTACAGCGAGATAAAATACTCAGTTAATTTAAGGTATCAGTTTTAAACTTTTAAAACTGCAACATCATACTTTACATAAAGCGTGTCCGTTGTATAAACTAAAATTAACAAGTAACTCATAAATTGTTGATTACTTCGACACAAAGATGACGCACACAGCTATTTGGAAAATTGACCAGATTTGGCGCTAAAATACTTCCAAAACAACAAGATTTATAAAGAGAAACTTACAATATACACAGTTCTCACACAAAGAAAAGTTTGTGTGCAGTGTCACACATTACAAGTTGAAGAGTTTCGCTCTAGTTCTTTGCAATCGTTTATTTTTTAGAAATTTGGTAATGTATATAAGCATGTCATTAAGTTGCTTAATTATAATAGCTTGAAATTGGAGTCAAGAAGTAACGTGAAAATTGAAGAACTAGGAAAATAAAATTGCTAGAAATTATCTTCTGTCTCTATATCCTATTGGAACCTGTGCAGGTTTTTTTTTAAGAAATTAACTTTGTTAAAGAAAAAAGTATTGTGCATTATGTGTACTTTCACTTAAGATGTTTTGGTTGCGGATAATGCCAAAACTAAAAATCCGCCAGCAGCGAACACTTTTCGCGGGTAAAAAGGTGTCTTATATAGTTTTTGTTATTTACACTTGTGATAAGTTTATTTGCTTATGAAATCATCATAAAAGAATTTATCTTTGTTTCTTCAAAATTCATGAATGGCATTGTAACACCGGTCTCCATACTTGCAAAATGGCCGTAATAGTACAATTATTTTCTTATATTATCGCCCACTTTCTGTCTCCCCTATATATGAATCAATGTTTTTTTGGTGTACCTGTATATGTCCTTCGCGTAGTTAAAAATTTAAATAGAGAGTGATGCATAAATGTTTTACCGTACAGCATAGTGCGGCACCCGGTTCAATACGTCATAGTCAAATGGCGAGCAGTTCACTTTGGTTATGGTAATTAGGGTTGACCCCTCCATTATAAAAATGTTTTATTTTCTATTGCAAACAAAAAAAAGAAAAAAAAGCGCCCATGTCATGGTTGATGACTTTGTTCACGCTTTCAAATGGTATATGATGAAAAACTCTACGTGTCAAATTGTAGAAATTATTGTGGTGAAACTTTAAGTGACATACAAGAAAAAAATTAAAATTGGAAAATTTGAAAATTAAAATCTAAAAATAACAAAAAACAGGGCACGTCATGTCACACAGTTTTCTTTTCTCTTTCTAGTGAGATATGGATGGAATTTCTGCGTGGTTAATTGTAGAAAATATTGTAGCGAAACTTTGTCAGGGGTACAGTTTAAATATGACGAGTGCACTGATACTGACGCTTGTATTTCTGTTTAATAGATGAAAATGGCTTTGGTAACAATTGAAAAAATGAAAAAAATGCCCATGTCATAGTTGATGACTTTGTTCAAGCTTTCAAATGGTATATGAAGAAAAATCTAAGTGTCAAATTGTAGAAATTATTGTGGCGAAACTTTAAGTGACATACAAGATAAAAATTAAAATTGGAAAATTTGATAAACTGCCTTATAGAAAAAATCTAAAAAATAACAAAAAACAGGGCACGTCATGTCACACATGTTAACATAAGTTTTTATTTATAACACATTGTTCATCCGAGGGACAATATTCAACATAAATACATGGCACCGAATTATTGAAAAATTATGATATAATGCATGGGACTATATTCAAGAAAAATGCATTGGACTAAATTCAGGAAAATTTATTATTACGCGTGGGACTATATCAAACAAAAATGTATGCGATTAAATTCAAGAAATATTATTATATTATGCATGTGACTATATTCAAGAAAAATCCATGAGACTAAATTCAGGAAAACTTATTATATTATGCATGGGACTATATCAAACAAAAATGCATGGGACTAAATTCAGGAAAAGTTATTATATTATGCGTGGGACTATATTCAAGAAAAATGCATGGGACTAAATTCAAAAAACATTATTATATTATGCATGGGACTACATTCAAGAAGAAATGCATAGGACAAAATAATCTAAAATGCTTATTTTATTCATTGGACTAAATGCACATTTTATTGCAATGCACATTATGCATTGATAACACATATATTGTCCTACGTCAGACATGTTCCACGTGTTCACACCTTTGTCCCATGCATATAACACATATGCTTGCTTATGGGGTACCTATTTTAACTTTGTTAGCTTTTGGCAAACTGATGCATTCTGTCACCATAACTTCCGGATCCGATATCTGGCTCTCACATATGTTCCCATAAGAGTTACAGTTTCTCGTAGAAGTCTAAAATAGCCATTCTTTGGTCCTTTTTCAAGACGTGATTAATCTGTATGTCACATGATTTGATTCAATGGCCGTGTATTGAAAGCATATCCTATTATCTAGAAGCAAATTAAAGCTCGGGTTTGTGGTCAGCATGAACCCACAGCTCTAATGTGCACAGCAATTTTCAAAGGCTCAAAACGTAAAACCTTATACTTAAAAGAAATATAAATAGAAATAGCAGGACAAAACAACATTAAATTACCTTTTGATTTTCTTTCAGACAATCTTGTAATTGGTTTGTAAATTAGTAGATAATACCGAGGCAAAAGATTTTGTAGGTCCAGTTGACAGTACCACATCGGCTATTCGGGATTAGTCAAAATATTACAATAACTAAAATAAACTCCATAATTTTTAGGAAAAAAATTTAATTGCGTTATTTCAAGCAGAAAAACGGAGCATCAATTCAGTCACCCTAAGAACGTATTCAAGTATTAAAATGCCGTTGGTAGAAGCCCTTAGAGAAGGTGTGTTAGACAGTTACAAAAGCACGTCTTCGATAATCGGTTAGTTACGCAAAGAACTTTAACCGCTACATGGTGACACGCTGTCCTCACAAGCACAATACTCAGTCGGATGGTGTGGACAACAAGCACAACACTCACTCGGATGGTGTGGGCAACAACCACAACACTCACTCGGATGGTGTGGATAACAAGCACAACACTCACTCGGACGGTGTGGACAACAAGCACAACACTCACTCGGGTGGTGTGGACAACAAGCACAACACTCACTCGGATGGTGTGGACAACAAGCACAACACTCACTCGGATGGTGTGGACAACAAGCACAACACTCACTCGGACGGTGTGGACAACAAGCACAACACTCACTCGGACGGTGTGGATAACAAGCACAACACTCACTCGGACGGTGTGGACAACAAGCACAACACTCACTCGGATGGTGCGGACAACAAGCACAACACTCACTCGGATGGTGTGGACAACAAGCACAACACTCACTCGGGCGGTGTGGACAACAAGCACAACACTCACTCGGACGGTGTGGACAACAAGCACAACGCTCACTCGGATGGTGTGGACAACAAGCACAACACTCACTCGGCCGGTGTGAACAACAAGCGGGAAAGCTGCACATGGACGTTTTTTTTAAATAAATTAAAATTTCTTATAATTGCAACCCGAAGGTTGAATTTATACAATGTTGCTGACTAAGATCCACTAAGAACGAACTTGGTTACCATTATTATATACACTATGTACAGATTATCGATCTGGGTATACAGTAAAATATCACGACCTCCTGGACAACCAAATGAACTTCGTCAGTGAGCTGATCGCCTCTGTGTCTGTCTTGAACAAATAACAAAACCTGTTCTCTCAGTCGGACCACCAACAATGTCAACACCCCCGTAGAACACAAGACAATCCAAAACCACAAAGATCATGGACCACCGACGAAAAAGGCATTTCTTGTAAAGTGTAGGAATTATTTTCAGACACTGTCGGAAGCCTAAATTTGAGTGATGACATAGGAAAACTGCGGAAAATCCGTAGCACCTGATTCTGCCTCACAGAACGCAGTATTGGGTGCAAATTCAACTTCTGCTGAAACCAATAACGCTCGTTGGGCACAAATGCGCCCGATTTATTTCGTAAAACTGGAAATTCATGCTCTGTTAGGTGATGGTGTTGGTATGGCTATGATATAATTGAAATTATACCAAAAAAAAAAAAAATGGCTTAAAAGGTTCAAATCAAGAATTACGAGCACCCTTACATTAGTTCATTTAGTGTCGCAAAAACAGACTGTACGACATTCTGCGACAAAACAACAGACAGACAGATACACACACCCTTACACATACACAGAACGTACAAACACTTATGTCCCTCCTTGGCCGGAGGGACATAATAAATGTACCCGATTATCGGCAAAACACACACTGACACACACTCACATAGACACCCCTCACACATACACAAACATAGAACGTACAAACAGTTTGTCTCCATTTGGATGAGGGCACGTAATAGATGTACACGATTCGGCGACAAAACAACAGACCGACACACACTCACACATACACAAACATAGAACGCACAAACACTGTAGGTCTCCCCTTGATTGGAGAGACATAATAAATGTACGAGAAAACAAAACTCCAAAGTACATCGGTCCTCTACAGTTTTATTAGCAAAAATAGTTGAAATTAAAAATATGATTACTTATTGTAGACCATTAAAAAATATCATTGTCCCTAAAACTTTTATTAACCACCTTAAAATGGAGCTGATTCTCATCGCAATCACCAAAAGCAAAGGTAGAGTTAAGCGTACAATGACGACTGAATGTCACGTGACGGCTCTGTGACTGTCACGTGTGACTCCACACACGTGTGACACTCTACCGGAAGATCATATAGTGTCTACAGGAGTTACCTTTATACCAGATCTACACTGTACCATCCGTACATCCACCACATACCGTAGCATGCGGTATAAGCTACAAATTCCCACCACATATCGTACCACGCGGAAAAGGCTACCAATTCCCACCACATACCGTTCCACGCGGAAAAGGCTACCAATCCCCACCACATACCCCACCATGCGGTACAGGCTACCAATTCCCACCATATACCTTACCATGCGGTACAAGCTACCAATTCCCACCACATACCACACGATGCGGTACAAGCTACCAATTCCCACCACATACCACACCATGCGGTACAAGCTACCAATTCCCACCACATACCACACCATGCGGTACAAGCTACCAATTCCCACCATATACCGTACCATGCGGTACAAGCCACCAATTCCCACCACATACCGTACCATGCGGTACAAGCTACCAATTCCAATATACAGCAACTGTAACTGTGTAGTCTGTAGCTGTAACAACCCGCTACTTAATTACAACTCCTGAATGCAATGTCTATAGCTGCAATAACATCGACGCAAACCCTCCTCCCCTCCCCCACCCCATTAATTACATTTCAGAGAGCTCATAATTCAGATCCCGTTCTCCGTTGTCAACCCATCCACAACTCAACCGCCCTCGTATTGAAAAGCTTTCTGTTATAAAAGCTCCTGCCTCTCGCCTCCTCCCCCCCCGCCTGCCCCCGTCCCCACCCCCCACCCCCCCCCCCCCGACCCCCGCGATACGAACCGTCACCAGCAAAGCACGTCTGGGGCAGATAACAGTACTTTACATTCCATGGTCATCTCACGGCGCAAATAGAAAGAATTAAAATAAATAAAAACACACACAAAAAAAAAAAAAAAAAAAAACACGGAATGTGTGTTGGTGTTTGTACGACATTCAAAGGTCCAGCCTTTTACAATTGTTATATGAAAGCGGAACAAAAGTATAAAAACATAAAATATTACAGATCCGCTATTGAAAAACACAGCTCCCTGCATAAAAACTAAATGTCACACTTTTATGTGCACACACTACAACCCCAGCACCAGTTTTTGCCTAGAACTTTAGCCGATTAGAAAAATTACTGCCCTTGTCGCTGAGCCACACTTGTGTAGTCATTTTATTTCCTGTCTTAACAAAAGACAGCGGTGTACGGTTTCGCTACCGGAAATAAATTCCAGAAATAAGAAGCGGAAATATTTACCGGAATTAGATGCCGGGAATTTCCGAAATGAGCAAAAAAATTGAGAACTATAAATTTCCAAACAATTTGCAACTTTGAACATTATGGAGCCAAGTTAGATACAACCGTTATTTTGTTTATACTGTTGAAAAAAATACACGGTATAGATGAAAATGGATAATAGCACAGCGGTTAACTGCACATACAGCTGAATTGGATACTGTTGGAAAATCCCTTCACATTCCTCCTGCATTCTTCAAATATACCGCATATTCACACAAAGCCCTTAAATATAGGAACTGTCTATGGTTAAACGGGCTACGCAATTTGACTGGTGTCGACTGCACTTGTGGAAGTTGGATACATACAACAGGAAGATGTCAATAGTTAGGCCCAACAGATCTGGCCTAGTGAGACACTACTTAGTGCCACGTGAGAAAAAAAAAACAAAAAACAAGCTACTTACTACTGAAATAACAAACAGGCTACTTATTGCACTAATGTCACGGTAGAATTGGTACACACAGATCTACTTACACAGGAACCAACTGCTTCTGAAGCTCTAGCAAGTAAAAATAATGCAGTTTAAAAAAGAAACAAAAAAAAAAAAAAAAGGAACAAACAAAACAAATATTTTATGGTGCATGCGAAACATTTTGCGCACCATCTGGGAAACTCGTGCGCAATAGCGCCGCACGGGGGCCGAAACTGTTGTGCGCCATATGCAAATCCACGGCGCCAAGGCGCATGCGTGAGTTGTCCCTGCTTATGCAAATACAAAATCCTTACTGAACACGCGTCACACGCCACCTCTAAGGCACAAGAGGCAGGAACACATCAGTGAATTCAAAAACACAGATAGGAAAATCACTCTCGCCCTCCCCCCTACCCCCCCCCCCCCCCTTTAATCTCTTTCAGCGGACATGCTAGTTTCCCACGGTATCCAATAGAACGTCCGATGTGGTTGCCATGGCAGCGCTGCACCATTATCACCATAAATCAGAATGACAGCATGTTCCTGTTTTCAATGACTGAGTTTACCTGAAATGATTGAGAATGTCTCTGACACGTAATCAAAACAACTTCCGAAAAAAGATATACTCTGTGATTGGTCATATTACTGTGATAGGTTAATACGTTAGTGCGTAAATAATACAGAGTGCATGATGTCACAAATAGAATGCATGATGTCATGAGTAGAATACATGATGTCACTAGCAGAATACATAATGTTACTAGCAGAATACATGACATCACAAGCAGAATACACGATGTCACTGATATAGAATACGTGACATCATCAGTAGAACACATGATTTCACTAAAAGTATACATGACGTCACTAGCAGAATACACGTGGCCACTAATGGAATACCTGACGTCACTAAACGAATACAAAACCATTCTTCTACAGGTTGTTCCTGTAGAACACACGGTGCTTCGTTTCACAAGGCTAATCCCTTTCACAACTGCAGCGACAACAACACACTTTTTGAACAAAACATTTCCTTTTTTTTGTACAAATACGAAAATAATATCATTCGCAATAACCGTTCTTGGCACTTTGGAAATATCGCAAATTGTTCACAGAATGTACTCACGTAAATTAAAACAGATATAATTTTTAAACATACTCTTGAAAGGCTCACTTGTACCGTTAAAAATAAAAAAAATGTCAAAGCAATTCGCACATGATTTAAAAAGTTCGTGTAATTCACATAATCACTCCCCCCCCCATCCCCCCACCCCCCCCCCCACCCCAGAAAAAAATTTCTCCGGAAAAAATGTTGACCGTCACGGATATCAGAGCATAAATGTCAGATCTAGAAGAATGAGGTCGATTCTAGGTCACGCGTGGTCACATCACCGCGGGGGGCATGCGCGTCATCACCATGGAGACAGCAGAGCAGTTACGAGGCTACTTGCAGCTCGACGGACTCGTGCTGCACGCCCTCGTTCGCCTGGCCCACGACGCGCTTGACGGGTGCGCGCGGAGGCGGGTGGGACGGCGGCTCGGCGCCAACGATCTTGGGCTTCCTCGCGTCGCTCTCCGTGGTCTTGACAACGGTCGGGCGCCACTCCTCCTTCCGCGCTGCAGCCTGAGGGGGAGGAGGTGAGCGGTAAGAAAAAACAAAACAAAAACATTTTCTCTTTCATTTCGTACTAAATGTAAAATCTGCATCATGTCATTCGCTCAAACAAGAACCAGCACAGCAAAACGAGAGCTTGGAAAATTCCTGTCACATTCCGCGTTCTCACTTCACGTGACACAGTCTCTAAGCCAAAACATACTTCTTATCCTATGTATTGAACATGCCTTTTAAAACATTTTCCCCTTGTCGTAAGTCGTAAATGTGTTGCTTCTACATCAAGATACGACAAGTTATTTACAAGAATGCACATCCCCAAATGGCATTTCTTCGCTACTTTTTTACTCACTTTTTTAAATCACGACTTTAAACATTTACTGTATCTAAAATCGTTTTGGCTGTTATGTTTTTTTTTGACGGTAAGTTACAAGGTATAATCGCCCCCCTCCCCCCTCAAAAAAAAAAAACCACCCGAAACACCAAACAGGCTCTGTTTTTCTTAACACGAACAGAAAATTCCTTCTAAAATACTTATACGGGTACCCCCCCCCCCCCGCCAAATGAAAAAAAAAAAAAATAACAAAAAAAAACAAAACAAACTATCTTACCACGCAGTAGATGATAGCGGCGATCATGAGGCACATGGAGCCCATAATGGTGGGCAGGAGGAAGCAACCGGGAACGCTCAACCTGTCAAATCAAAACACGTCACATCATCACGTGCTCTGCGGGATCTGACCCTCCCCCCCCCCCCCCCCCGTCCATGGATCCCATGATGGTGGGCAGCCGGGCACGCTCAGCCTGTCCAATCAAATCACGCCACATGATCACGTGCTCTGCGGGATCTGACCCCCCCCCCTCCCCGTCCATGGAGCCCATGATGGTGGGCAGCCGGGCACGCTCAACCTGTCCAATCAAATCACGTCACATGATCACGTGCTCTGCGGGATCTGACCCCCCTCCCCCCGTCCATGGAGCCCATGATGGTGGGCAGCCGGGCACGCTCAGCCTGTCCAATCAAATCACGCCACATGATCACGTGCTCTGCGGGATCTGACCCCCCCCCCCCCCCACTCCCCGTCCATGGAGCCCATGATGGTGGGCAGCCGGGCACGCTCAACCTGTCCAATCAAATCACGTCACATGATCACGTGCTCTGCGGGATCTGACCCCCCTCCCCCCGTCCATGGAGCCCATGATGGTGGGCAGCCGGGCACGCTCAGCCTGTCCAATCAAATCACGTCACATCATCACGTGCTCTGCGGGATCTGACCCTCCCCCCCCCCCCCCCCCCCCGTCCATGGATCCCATGATGGTGGGCAGCCGGGCACGCTCAACCTGTCCAATCAAATCACGTCACATCATCACGTGCTCTGCGGGATCTGACCCTCCCCCCCCCCCCCCGTCCATGGATCCCATGATGGTGGGCATCCGGGCACGCTCAGCCTGTCCAATCAAATCACGCCACATGATCACGTGCTCTGCGGGATCTGACCCCCCCCCCCCCCTCCCCGTCCATGGAGCCCATGATGGTGGGCAGCCGGGCACGCTCAACCTGTCCAATCAAATCACGTCACATGATCACGTGCTCTGCGGGATCTGACCCCCCTCCCCCCGTCCATGGAGCCCATGATGGTGGGCAGCCGGGCACGCTCAGCCTGTCCAATCAAATCACGCCACATGATCACGTGCTCTGCGGGATCTGACCCCCCCCCCCCCCTCCCCGTCCATGGAGCCCATGATGGTGGGCAGCCGGGCACGCTCAACCTGTCCAATCAAATCACGTCACATGATCACGTGCTCTGCGGGATCTGACCCCCCTCCCCCCGTCCATGGATCCCATGATGGTGGGCATCCGGGCACGCTCAGCCTGTCCAATCAAATCACGCCACATGATCACGTGCTCTGCGGGATCTGACCCCCCCCCCCCCTCCCCGTCCATGGAGCCCATGATGGTGGGCAGCCGGGCACGCTCAACCTGTCCAATCAAATCACGTCACATGATCACGTGCTCTGCGGGATCTGACCCCCCTCCCCCCGTCCATGGAGCCCATGATGGTGGGCAGCCGGGCACGCTCAGCCTGTCCAATCAAATCACGCCACATGATCACGTGCTCTGCGGGATCTGACCCCCCCCCCCCCCTCCCCGTCCATGGAGCCCATGATGGTGGGCAGCCGGGCACGCTCAACCTGTCCAATCAAATCACGTCACATGATCACGTGCTCTGCGGGATCTGACCCCCCTCCCCCCGTCCATGGAGCCCATGATGGTGGGCAGCCGGGCACGCTCAGCCTGTCAAATTAAATCACGTCACATGATCACGTGTTGTGCGGGGTCGAACCCCCCCCCCCCCACTCCCCGTCCATGGAGCCCATGATGGTGGGCAGCCAGGCATGCTCAGCCTGTCAAATCAAATCACGTCACATGATCATGTGTTCTGCGGGGTCGAACCCCCCACCCCTCTCCCCACCCCCCGTCCATGGAGCCCATGATGGTGGGCAGGAAACAGCCGGGGGAACGGAGATATAAACAGGAGATATAAATGTATTTTACAACGTCTGTGCATCAGCCGAAACAAGCGGGGCCGAATTCTCGGCAGAAAATCCAAGGAACAGAAAACCAGTTCTATTCCACTCGTTCCGCCCACCCTGGTCTTATCTATCGAGAGAAGGCCAGGAAGAAAGTCTTAATTTTCAATACTTTTTCTTTAAATCTTGCGATCTATTTATATTTTTTAAATTTAGATTTCAAAATTTTGGTGACCGACACTGGCCAAACTTCTTGTTTTTTTTTTTCCTTTTTTTACAACTATGGTTTAATAAAACGTTTATGACACAACAAGTACATTGACAATTTACAAGAAGCATTTGAAGTGTTGCTTGTACGAAAATCACAGCGCAGAAATTTATTATAAATTCTCAAAGGCCATTTTCGGTTCATTTTCTACTCGAAATTTTGTAGTGCTATCCGAGTCACTCCATTTTGTTATCTCTTTATATTGTTTGCAATTTTAGTGATCCGGCTGGGGGGTGATAAAGAAAGTGCTTAAAAGCAATATACTCCTGTATGCATGCCGAGTATGTTGGTGGCTGCCACACGCTATTGTTGTAATAATAACAACATTTTTGTTATACTCACGCGAGATAAAGGACGAATCTGACATAGTAGTTCTTCACAAACAGGCCGAGCTTATCATGCACGGGCACCAGGTAGTTCTGAAACCTGTCAAGCAGATGGCAAGCGACAGTGACAAGGAACTAGAGCGGCAAGGGCACCCGGATACTGGCGCCAATGCAAAGAACTACAACATTTTTCTTCATTTTTTTTTCTGTCATTTTCTTTGAGGATATAAGGGGTAATCAAACAAAATTCCAGATTTTTACACAAATAAATCATCAACAATTCATTCACGTAATTCTAATCTAATTCAATTTCGTGCATTACCACACATGTGCTGACCATTTCACTTACTTCCTCTCGATGGTATTGCCTTTCACGCGCTTACTTCTCGGCCACTCCCACCACAGAACAAACAACGAGATAAATCTGTGCTTGTGTTGTCAAGGATATGTCATCCTGTTGAAAAAGCAGTAACGTACTTGTCCTGCCGTACGCGCTGATTAAAAGCACTTCCTGTTTAAAGACGCGCTGCTGCCTTGAATTTCTATTTTTATCTGTTAGATTTCACATACTTAATGCAAGTTCTTACGTGCCAGATACAATCCCACAAAAATGGAATTGAAAATCAGTCACAAAACTGCTTTTTTAAAATTTTTTCTAAATAAGAACAAAATTATTCTTTTCTTATTTTTATGCTTGATAATTATTATTATTTTGTTTTGTTTTTGTATCTTTTTTTTTTTGGCCTCATGACAAATAAATCGACAATTTAGCACAGATAACTTTCAATTTTTTTCTCCACATGGACGTTGATGCACCAGTGTGCTGTCAGCAAGGATACATGCAAGCCAGGGCGCATTCCCAGTACTTGAAGCGAGCAGCCGTACCGATGATCCCACCAATCAACAGTGCTGAAATGAAACAACCAATCAAAACGTTTCTTCACTGAAGCTATCCAATCCGTAAACAAACACCTCGTGTTTTTTGTGTATATCTTGATCTCCATATTTGTCGTTTTATGTTCTGAAAGATAAGAGCCACTTTGGGTAATACTAAGGTGAATTGCAATTATTTCGGGGGGAGGGGGCTGATATGCAAAATTAGAAGGTGATAGCTCTTTACCCCACGGCGGATTATCGATTACAATAAATATGATAACGGCATTCAGCGTTCACGATGACCTCATTTTTACGGATCGCGTCATGATGACAAAAAAAAACCATATTTTAAGGATCGAAATACATTTTGAATATTTTCAGATCATCCAAATCCATTCCAGATTTCAGCACAGCATGATGTTATAAAGTCAGTGACCAGAAACCGCCCTCGAGATGCTACAGGCAACAGCCAACATGCCAGATTTTACCAAATTCTACCCATTTCAAGGAATGGGCCAGATTTTGCAACATCTGACAAAGAAGCTGTATGTGAAAATATTTCCTGCACTTCGAAGTAGAACAAAAGTAAAATCCACATTAAATTCATTCCGGAGACGGTGTTTGTGCGCTCGAAAATTAACCGTAGCGGTTATAAGGACAGACGCCGTTTTCAGTTTTAATTTTAAATGAAATTTACAATCACTTTAAATTGTACATTAAATTTAAAATAATTTTAAAACTGTTGGCTTATTTTTTATTAATCGACAGTTCTACTTATTTAGTTTTTTTTATATTTTTTTCAAGGGAGTCAAACTTTGTGACATCGATCAGCCAAAACGAGAACTTCATTCAAAACATAAATATCATAAATTCTCGAGCAGCAGCACTGGACGATGAGCGGGTTGCTGTGACGTAGTTTTTCCGCCCCCACTGCGTCGTTTTGCTTTTTTTTTTCTTTTTTTTTTGCAACGCCGTTTCTTTAAAAGGCTAGCTCGAGCGCTGGGCACTATACACAAATACATTTCAACTCAGTTCAGGGCCGATGGTGGTAAAACGTTTGTCCTGTCTGCCGTCCTGACCACAACAATCTTACACACCACTTCTACTTATTATTGAAAACAGACTGTTTCCAGATCGTCACATATAACGTTGGCAGGGCTGGAAAAAAATCGGATTTTAAAAAAAAAATCATGATTTTTGAATTTTTTTATTTAAATCGGATTTTTTTTTTATTTAAATCAACCCCCCCCCCCCCCACCAAAAAAAAAAAAAAAAAAAAAAAAATATAAAAAAAAAGCACCACCTTTTTACCAGTTCCCTTTCGGATTTTTGCTGTTTGAAATGTCTCTATCAAAATATCTCCACACGGGAGCTAGCCGTCTGCCAGACATTTTAAAGCTTGCAGTGATGTTGTTGTCTCAGGTTCTCAATGAATAAGTAAAGAAGCTGTTGATTTGGGGGATTTAAATATACCTTGCATGATGCGTAACACATAATACTTTGTTTGCAAGCACATGAGGTGGACACGCTTTTCCAACACCGGAGTAAGTACAGTTTGAGATGCTACCGGGATTTTCCAAATAAAAGCTGGCCGCCTAAATGCCTACTCCCGAGTTAATGCTTGTATAATGGTAATGCTTATAATCATCTAATACTGTAGGGTATCTTCTCAGACACCACCGGTATTGACCTTCTCACAGAGTGCTGCTTGCGTACCTTATAAATTCTTTCTTCAAACAGAAGGGGTTGCAAACAAATGCTCGGTGCCGTAACAGCACATGAAGGCCTTTAACACAGACCATTGTTTAAAAAAATCAAAAAAATAAAAAAACCTGATTTTTTTACGTTGATTTAAATCATGATTTAAATCGTGATTTAAATCACTTGACTTAAATCATACCAGCCCTGAACGTTGGTGTCTAGAATGTGAGAATAGGCACTGAATGTCGTCAAAATGTCGATAGAGTCAACATTAGGAGTGCAAGTCTAGTGAAACAAACCAGGTGAGGATACATAAAGCACAGTGACAGAAGTATTTAATATTGGAAATTACAAATTTCCTGCCTCTTTCCTGACTTTAACGATTTTTTTCCTGACTTTGCCTGACTCAAAAAATCTTCCCTGACCTTCCCGAGTTGTTCATCACCATAGCAACGCATAATAGACATGACTCCTTATCGGATTATCAAAACGCATTATGGATTGCGTGTTTTTTTTTATTTGTAGGAGGGGGCGTAAAGGAGTGTTAAGGATTCATAACAAAGATTCAAAACATTTAAAGTTATCCAAAATTATACATTTTGATGATTTTTCCCTTATCATTCTCTTATTATAGGGCACCCTTATTTTGTTCTTGGAACATATCTCCCTTGGAAAGTCGAGATTGCAAGAGGGGTCCGTTTTTATTAACTTTCGTCGACCAAAGTACTTTGTATTTACAAGTGCAAAGAAGCGATACTGTAGTGTCACATTGATTTGGAAATGGTACAAATCTAAATTTAAGAATTTTGACAAAAACTAAAATATTTATATGCGAGCATGTTCAAGTACCAACTTCTTTAAAAGCCAAATCACACATTGGGTTTTTCGAGCAAAATGCCCAGAATTTTGAATTTCGATCGCGAGGGAACCGGGTAAAGAAATCAAAGAAATGATAAAAAATATAAAAGAAACATCGCAAAAACAGCTCATACTGGGAACATAAAAGAAATTGAAAATTGACACTGTTTGTTAAAGCTATTAACATTTTTTGTTAAATAGCATACGGGTTGTTAAAAACCCCATTGTTCTTTGGTGCAAGAGAAATTTGACATTCAGGTGAAATCCCTCTATCATTTCTTTCATTTTTACCCGATTATTTTTTTATTCGAAACGCATAATTTCTGCGCACTTTTTATAAGCCAATTCGCACTTTCGGGGTTTTCCCGGTGGAGGTGTTGTTTCGACTGCAAATGTTGGGGGTAAATTGTAAAGAAATGATAAGGAAAAACATCAAAATTCTAATTTTCTTTCAAAATGCACACTTTCTAATTTATAAAGCCATCGTATGATCTTTTAAAAACTATTTTGCATATTATTCAGTCTCTTTAATAACCAACATGTGAATATGTTTCTGGCAAAATCATGGAGTTTTGTTGATTTTTGCCATTTTTTTCCTATCATTTCTTTATATCCTTATGCCACCTAAATTCAGCCGAAACGCAAAAACTTTTCGACAAAAGTCAAAGTGCGAACTGGCTTATTAGGAATGTCCAAAGTGTGATTTGGCTTACGAGTACTTGTAGTAAAATTATCGTCCATGGAAATGTTATAAGGGTGGTTATTTAAGGGAAAATGTTCTTGTTCGATCTGGCAATTTCCTTAGAAAAGCCTTTCATTTCCATGTTGCTGGGCACCTTATACAAGGCAAGGAACATTCAAATTGACCAGCACATCGTAATTGGTTATTTTACAGACTCGTCTGTTGGCTGATGAAAATTATTATGACTCATAATAAGAATGTAATTGTGAATGGCAAGGCTTAAAGTTTGTACATAAACATGCAATAACCGCCGCAACGCTGTTGTCGCATTCAAAGAACACATTTTCAGTTTTGCCAATTACGATGTGCTGTTCAATTTTATGTTTCTCTCCTTGTATCGTTTCCCTGTTCAAAGGCAAAAGTGGCCTTTGAATGAATCACTGACAAATCCAGTCACGACATAAAATTTTCATACTCCACGCGCTGAGTACAGCCTGCTCGTTGGCCCACATTGCCCATTCTATTGCACCCATCTTTGAACAAACAATTTATTAAATAATAAGGATTTAATCTTTTGTAAATCCTTTAAAATAACTTGGGAGAGTTCTCTTATCCAAAACCCGGAAACAAGTTGATATGAAAGATCGCTGATCTATCAGCCAAGTTTCCCCCTTGCATATAAAGATGTGTTTTCTTGGAGTAACATCTCAGAGAATAATTTAGTCAAACGCGAGAGACAGGGTATGGCTATTTACTGGTGTGGAAAATAATAAGGAAAAGAAAACAAATGACAATCACATGTCTAATTTCTACCTCTCTCAAATGGTATCCGCCCAAAATGACTCCGCCCAAAATGACTCCGCCCAAAATGCCTCCAAAAACTGCAAGGGGGGACAAAATGACTCCGCCCAAAATACCTCGAAATCTTATTTTTTCAAAGTGAAGGGAAGAATGGTTTATTTTAATAAATGAAAAAGACAACTCTTGTTAATTCACATTTTATCAAAACTGATAATCAGAGTTCTTGTTTCTCCAAGTTCACTGGCGCATTTAGCTAATCAACTCAGTTAGCAATCACAGTGTCTCTAACTCACTCACTCAGTGGCTCACTTTACTCATCAACTCAGTTAAAAATCACAGTGTCTCTTAACTCGCTGGCAAATCAACCCTGGAGTTCTTGGTTTTCCAAGTTCACTGGCATCCAACGCACGTTGTAACCGATACCGTCGATGAAGTCTGCCATAGTTCTCCGTCCTTCGGCGCGATCTGTGCACAGGGTCTTGAGTCGTCTTTGAAGTGCCACATACTCCTTGCGAATTCGTTTTTTCGGTGGTTCTCCGCGCAAATCTTGCTCAATAGCTGCACGGACGGCACAGTCTTCCTGCCGAATAGCCGTGATGAACGTCCAGATGGTTGGATGATGGTGGCCAACCAGGTGGAAGAATCTATTGTTAAATCCCTCACATTGGTTGTTGGTCCTCGGCTCATCCTTGATGGTCGCGTCGTGAACATTCCAAACCTCTGGTGGGAATCGTGGGGGAGTTCTGCGCATGCGCACTCGTATGGCGCCATCCCCGGCAGTTCGGGCCCTGCGGTAGCTGCCAATAACGTAAGTCTTGGCGAAGTAGTCCAGAAGTAGCTCACAACCTTCTGGTGCAGTGGCACGTAAATGTTCGAAGCCAAGCACCACTTCATCGATAGGTAAGAATGCCAATCCATCCAGTTTTGCGCAAAAGAGTTTGAAGCCGTCATCCACTTTGTATCGCGCAACCAATCCGAGTTCTTGAATCTTGCGATAGGTGGCTTGCGTCAAATGATAAAAACATGCCTGGATGTTAATGTCGGCACCAAGAACATCATGCACGGATCTGATCACGGCCAGTTCGAAGTCGCACAAAACGGTCATTGGATCGGGAAACAACTCGAGAGTTTCACAATAATCTAAGATCGCCCGAAACATTTCATCGTACGTGTCCTGCGACTTGTTTTGGAGGAGGGCGTACACCGATGTTATGGCCGTGTTCCCAAGCGGAACACGGATGACGTACATTTGTAGGAATCCTCGTGGTGCCATGGCAAAATTCCCATCCATGAACCACATCGTAGCAGTAGATAACTTGCGCAGGGAGGCGGGGGAACCGAAAAGCAGTATGCGAGCGGCAGCGTCATTGCCGTTATCGTAAAACAAGAATCTGTCTGGAACGTTACTCAAGGTTTCGGCCCATTCATCGGGTATAACCAATTCATCCAAAGTGTCTGGAAGTGGAGGGTTGTGTTTTGCGCGGTTGCGGCGAATCATTTTTTTCATTGCTTCGTCCGAAGGAAGGCGCGTGCGGGCCTGGTCATTTACAGTCGTGCGCATGGCGTTAATCATGGCTGCTGGGTTATGGCCCCGATCCACTGCTCTGGACTTCAACTCGGATCTTGCCTTCACGGCATCTACCTCTTCTTGACACGAATCATGATTATGACCATTTCCAAGACGAGGATCGTTCATTTCGGATGACGTTGACAATGTGCCTTTGCAATGATTTGTACGCCGGCAACATCGCCATGAAATCCTACCAGTCTTCAACTCTCTGTTTTTGACATAAAGGAAGCCATTGTGTGAAACTTTCAGTCCACCTTTATTGCTTTCGAACACTTCCATTGCAATATTACCAATGGACATTTGATAACTGCTATGTATCCCACCCCCCATATATATGCATCCTGACCAGAGTCGGGGTAACGTGCGTCTACTCAAGGCACAGATTCTGGCAGATTTATGAAAACAAAAAAAAAGCGCCTCTATGTCGCCAGCGTTTTTTTTTTATTTCAAGCCGGCATTACACTGCTGCGGGATTAAGTGTGTCTACTCAAAACAGTTTCTGGCAGCTTTGTGGAAACAAAACCACGCTTATCAAAGTCCTCCGGAGTGGGATTAACATGCGTTTCAGGCCGGCAGTGCACTGCAGGGGGATTAAGTGCGTCTACTCAAAACACCGTTACTGGCAGCTTTGCGGAAACGAAGCCACACCTCTCACACTCCCCGTGATCAGGATTAAGCCCGTCTACTCAAAACACATTTTCTGGCACTTTGCCAGAAATAGTTAAAAAAAATTCGAAATAATATTTCGGGGCATTTTGGGCGGAGTCATTTTGTCCCCCCTTGCAGTTTTTGGAGGCATTTTGGGCGGAGTCATTTTGGGCGGAGTCATTTTGTCCCGGATTCCTCTCAAATATCACTACAGTGACCATGCATATGAGAAATGTAAGGTGTCATACGATAACGTATTCAGAGCTATGTTCAAATTAGATCGAAGATTTAGCGTCAGTTACGAGATTACAGTAAGAAATTTGTATATAAAGGACACTAATTTACAGTATGTATAATAGAATACAATGTGCAAAGAATGGATTGCTCTCAAACGTTTTAAGCAGTGACATGGCTAACTCAATATTATTTATGAAATGGAATTAAGGAATTATTTAACATGTAAGCTGAAAATGTGAAGAAATAGATAAAAATAGAAATAAATGAAAATTGTAATTTGATATTGGAACCACTTTTGTTGAATTGCACCTAGAATAAATTTATTTCACAATAAAGTAGCAAGTGGTGTGAAAGCACCGTTTCCACTGCAGTGTAGTGGATCCGCATGCCGTTTCTGCTGCAGGGGAGAATGTGTGACGACATTGATAGCGTGTAAACGAAACGTCATTTCTGCTTGTGGGGGTGTTTCTTGGTAAAAAAAAAAGCTCATATGAGTTCAAGGCGACACCATAAAGTGCCCATTGGAAGGTAAGGTTTTTCTTCTCTTTTTTTCTTCTTTTTTAAGCATTTCCCACACACTCTCTCTCCCCGCACATACCAACACCAGGATAGAGCGTTTCATTTCATAATCCCCCCTCATAAGTATGTTAACTACTGTTAATTATCATTCAAATGGGTCAACCATGACGGAAGTTATCTCACTTTTAAAGTTTATGAGCTTGGCTGTTGAACAAAAACATAATGCGCTCACAACGGTAAAAACGCCCTAAGCGTTACAATGAACTAAAACATTCGAACAAGAAGCATCTCTGAATAAGTCAACAACTGCATTGTTTAGCACCGTCACGATTAAATCTTTATAATGATTAATAACTAAAATAACTAATTACTAGGATAATATTTGTGAATATACACTTGTCCGAAAATATCATGGTATTGTTAATGGTATACATTACTCAAGACATATCATTTTTAATGTCATAAAAAAGCTAATGACCCTAACAACTAATAACATTAACATGTATGACTATAAGAAATGTGCTTTTCTAGAACGGCACTAATTTCTTTAAGGTTAAAATATCTTTTTTGGTTCTTATTTCCATCGGCAATGTATTCCATAGATTGGGTGCTCCGTTGTAGAAAGCTCTGTCACCATAATGTGGATTAGCTCTGTAAGAGCACATTCGAGTCAGAACACGAACCCGTCTATAATGTAAGACGGGGCTTGGTTATTTAGGGTCTTAAATGTAATTAGCGCAACTTTGAACACTATGTGTTGTTCAACAGGCAACTAATGGAGAACAATAGGTTTATCACGCGTCTTTTCTTCACGTGACAATGGTACAATACTAGCTGAATGATTCATTATTCAAGGAAGTCGGTCTAGGAGTCGTTTTGGGAGATTGACAGCAAGCTGTAAAGTAGTCTATACGACAAATGATTAATGTATGAGGTAGTGTTTTTGCAGTATATCCATTCAATCTCGACCGGACGTCGCATATGAAACGCAAGCAGTAATGAAACATGCGAATAACGGAGTAAGTGCTGAACCAATTAAAATATCTAGAGAGTAGAACATTTCCATCACCTATGCACAGTTGCTCAACGTGGATAAATTGCTCACTATGTTCACTAGCAATGATAAAAAATCGTTTTGTCTTTGTTTAATTTCAGTTGTTTTTTCTCTCATCCATGATCCAATGTTCTTAATATCACCTATCACCTCGGCTAAATCTGCATTCTGATCCGGTGCAGAACGAGGGTGGAAGCTTCTTTTCAATCCAGAATCATCTGTGTAAAGATAGTACGATATTTTTTGTGCATGGATTAGCGGACCATGTGGCTTCGTATATTGAGGATATCTTTTTTGACGAGAACTACCAATCACTACTGTGCTCCGATTATAAATATGTGCCTAGAAGGTTGTTGGAAAGTAGAGCTGTCTCTGTACTATGATGTTTTTCAATAGGCAGATTAATGTTTTTCTTCGAACTGATGTCTATCTAAGTGTTGAGCTAATTGTTAACAAAAAAACCACATTTTGGAGATAATTGCTGAGGTTGTTAAAAACCCGATATACCCTGGCATGACCATATTAAAAAGAAATCTTTAGAACTTTGTAGATCATTGCAAACTTAGTCACCGATCGATTCATTTGAATAATCCTTAATATAAATACCTTAAAAAAGTGCATTTTAAAATTGTGAGAAGAGAAGCATTTTGAAAATTGGCTACCAATAAATTTTAAAAATGCACCCATTTGATTAGTTTTCTTTTCAAATTGCAAAAAAAAATTCTTTTCCAAGAGAGAGCTATCAAGAGAACAATCTACAAAATTGGAAGCGAATCCGATTAAAATTGTGAGAAAGCATTTTGGAAATTGGCTACCAATGAATTTTGAACTGCCCCCCTTTTCGCTAAATTTTGATGAATCGCCAAAAAAGTAACAAAAAAATAGAGACCTACCTGGAAAACATCCATGCAAAAATTGAAAAGAATCTGATCAAAACTGAAGGAGAGGAAGCATTTTAAGTACAAATTTACATACATACCATGTACATGTGCCTGTACGTACATGCCTAAATACAGACGACGGATGCTCCTTTGCGGATGTGATCAAGCAAGCCCAACGATCTCTGCTGGTCTACAAAGCACTTTATTAAAACCTGCGATGGGGTTTTCTTCGTGCTGACTTCTCTGTTCATCATCAACCCACTCATCTTGAGTAGAAGGCCTTGCTTTGTGTTTGATTCTTTCTGTATAGATGCTGCCATATATGGCCATCCGTTATATCAAGATGTTGCATGAATAATGCCCTTCTTAACGATTTGTCTATAAAATAAATTGGTAAACCTTGTTGTTTCATTCACATATCACAAATACATCTGCCAGATTCAGTTTCTATTATTCTTTTGCGAATATCCAAAAGTTGGTCTCATGACTCCGTTTAAATGTTTTTGGAATCCAGTTTTACCAAGTAGTTCATGTGCAAATAAATTTAATAATTGTAATCGGGATGCTTTCATCTTTTAGCAGTCCTTAAAATACGTTTTAGTTACCGGTTTATAAAATATGATATGCCTCATTTTGGCGACAACATAAGCATATTTGTACTTGATTCACTAGATCTCGTCTGGTCACAATGTCCCTGGACATTCTTCTCCAGCCCCACTCCGGCCACGTACACATACAAGAAACAGCATCAGAGCTTACGTTTTGGTCCGAATTGCTGCATTATATAGTTATACAGTCATACAGTTGTAAATAAAATTCCTACACTTACACTTATACTTACACTTGTAGTTTTAAATTAATTAGAAATCTTCACTTTATTATGTATTGGTGCCAATTTTATTTCAACGTTTCAGATTAACTCCCAGAGTTACACTTCCAGCCGGGATGAATCTGATATTGCAAAACTGACCTGTGAGTTTTGTGTTTCGGCTACTCCTCTACTGCTACACCGCCATCCTGCGTCCGCAACTCATAGTTTGCAAATAACGACCAATGCCTCCGCCAACACCCAAGGCTCTTCCATCGCAACCACCAAAAGGTTGAATACGCTCTACGGAGAAAGAAGGGACAGTTTTATCGACCCAACTGTGAACACACTTTTAACTTTGATTGTTCATTTCCTAGGATATGGGACCTAAATTTAAGTCACACAAGGTACAAGACCACTTACTTCATGCAATCCTACGTGTTTTCATACATGTTTGAATGAATGGGCATATCAACTTTTCATAACAGTTTTAGCAAAAAAATAAGAAGAAGGTATTCTAATTCGAGTGCACAGAGCCCCATGACAAAGGCTGTGTATGTCATGCTGCTGTTTCCGTTCCTTTTTTTATTTTGAAGTAGATATATCTTGGGCGGTGGATAGTATGGGGAGGGGGGGGGGTCAAGAGCGCATACTCTATCGTAATTAACTCCATCTCACCCATCCCTTCTCCTACCAATAACCCCACCCCCTCTCCCTCCCCCACTCTTCCGTCACCGCCTTCCCTACCCTCTGTCCCAGCCCCACATCTCCTCCATCCCTAGCCCCTCTCCCGCCACCCAGCCCACTCTCCTCCCCCCACTTTACCCTCTTCCCACCTCATGCCCCTTTTGCCGTGGGATTTCTCGGGGGCCTAAATGACTCCCAAAGGAAAAAACTTGGAACCTTGTACTGAGAATATTGAACCTTTTTCCAGTGCGAGAATAAATGAAAATATCTTCTTAGAAGATACAAGAAGTTCATAAAACTAGAAAACATAACCGGTTGACCTAGAAAACCGTTCGCCTGTTACAAGGCTAGGTATGATATTTTGTGCGATAGAGCGGACAGTCACCCTCTGTGCTTATGGGTAATAACGTTTGGGCATCAAGCATATTAGAAGACAACATTGCCATTCATTCTGCAATAAGAAAAGCGAAAGTGCCTGAGAGCAGAAAGAGAAAGAGTGAGGAAAACGGAAACCCGATGGAATAATCGATGGAATAATCGATAAGCAATAATCAATAATCGACACCTTAGAAATAATGGCTGAAAAACATGAATAAAAATTAGCAAGTAATTACAGTTCAAAAAGAAAAGTTATCCCTTACTTCCTTTTATTGTTATCGGAAGTGCCGCTCACAGTGTCAAAGCACTTAAGTATGCATGTAGAATATAATTACTAAAGCAGACTCTAGTGGCGAGTAATCGAAACACTAAAAGTTTTTTCTCATTATTCTCCGTTTCATGGAGGCATATTTTTGAACTTTTTCGTCTGCCAGCAAGTATTTCGGACGATATCGACGAAATCCAGAAATCAGATGTTTTGAAATTTAACATACGGATAGAGCATATCGCATTTTTGTTCAGATTCATATAAACCGTCAAAATGACAGCAATTTTGAAGGTTGCGTCAAAACTTCGCGTTTCGATATAAATTTGTCCGCGTAATGGAATGTGTCGTCGAGCATGTGTCACCAAAGCTATTTTTGGTGATATTTTATAGTTTTACACACGGATAAACGTATTGAAAATTGACTAAATATATTTTAATATAACATTTTGCACTTTAAATGTGACACTTTGTATACCGACCTTTGCAACGATTTCATTGGTCATCCGAGCTTCATAGGGGATCGCGTCTGTCTGGGGCTGTAGTTGTTCTAATTTTGTAATTATATGTACATTTTCAGTGATTTCATGTGACCACTGAGCTCAGAAATCAACGATACAAACATCAGTTGCAAAGTTTTCAACAAGTTTGTTTATAATTTTACTAAAACTCTGCAGGAAAAAGTGGGGAAATTGTTTAAAAATTTCACTTTTTCAAGGATGTATGCAAAAGAAGTAACTCAACAGGTGTTCTCTGTGGAAGTTCATAAGACATATTGTTAGTGGAAAACTCACAGAAGCTTTGGGCTGAAGAGCAACTGCACAGTTTGGGCTGAGAAGTCAGGGTGCCTTGGCTGTTTCAATCATTGGCGCAGTCAGAGAAATCTGTTGGTTAGCTGCCATATGATGATTCTGCTTCCGACTAGCGTTTAAAATATGTCTGTTTAAACTTGAACAGAAACACTCATATAAAAATAATATTTTTGCAATAAAAATGTCGCAAAAATCTCTAGGTGAATGTCAAGTACGGCAAACGAAGATAATAATCATTTACAAATGTTGTGCATGTTTAAGGCATTGCATTTCGTGGTGTGCAAACCATTAAAAACTTAGTTGTTGGTAGAGTCCGGCACAAAGAGTAAGTTTAAATCCTAAGGTGGTAAAGTTAGGTCCAGTTATTGGAAAAACAGGTCGTTTAAGTTGTTTTAATAGCAAATAAAATAACTTCTCGGTTATATGGCATCCCGATGTCTAGTTTTCAGCTAATATTTACATTATTGCGATTCTTTTGAGGGCATTTCTTGCCGCTGCATTATTATTTAAAGGCCAGGTGGTTTGTTTTAAACAAATTCACCAATGTCTTCTTGTAGTATGCATATGTTATGCAAAATGACATTGTTTCGGTTCATATTGATCATTACATATCTATGTAAGAGGTTTTTATTACGAGAGTATCATGGAGTAATTTAACTTTCTTTTCCCAGGCATTTTGATTCCTCTCCACTCTTAGACATTAGGCCAGCAATAAATGGAAATCACCATATTCTCGGAGACAGCGCATATCCCAACATGAGCTGGATTCTTTCTCTTTACAGACACAATCAAGCAATTAACATCAAATACGTTATAATAGAACACACTTATCTACAACAACAGAAACAGTCCTGTCGAACTGAAAGGTAAGGCGAGGTAAGACAGGTGACCGGGCGATTTGTGAAAAATCGGGATGAGAAACAAAGATTTTTATGCCTGGTCTAGCACCCAGTTTCAAAGCCAAGAAATTTTATGAAGAAAAAAATAAGTAGATGAAAAATAATGTTCAGGATAAGTAATGACTTTAATTAAAGAAGTTCAAGTGCCTTTATATAGGTAGTAATTTTGTTAACGTAATACCATGTCTTCTCTTATTCTTTATCCGGGGTAAAATGCTCTGTTACAATTTAAAAATAAAGTCCTGGAAATTGCTTCATAACCTGGCGAATTCCTTCTGGTCGTCCGACATCTTATTTTAGCTGGGATGTGGCAACCCTGTTTTGAGTAATTAAAGTAGCAAAAGGGATAAAATTGAGTGTGAATGTATTTCATTACCAGTCAACTGAAATTTAGCCCATTCAACTTTCTTTAGTTACTTTACCCACCATTTGCGTTTGTTTTTAGTTACTTTTCCCACCATTCCCATTATGCTTATGAGAACAATTTTCACAATGTTCTTCTTCGTACATATCTGTTCCTACTATTTTGAAATTTGGTTAAAAATTTGTCAGGAATATTCCCATGAACTTTCAGCGTCAGTCTTAAATATTGTTTGTCCACAGGTCCAAAACAACGGTAAAATTGCAGAAGACACTCACAATGTTGCCCTACTTGAATCTTTTGTGGAGATCGGATTGGTCTAGTGACAGAAATGTTTCCCTGAAGTCTACTAGCAAAGCTAAACTTTTACAGAATTGCTTGGTTTCTGTTTTGACCTATGTAATGTCTTCCATTTTATGGTTGGGCACAAGGACATTCCTATTTTACCTTGCAATGTAATGGAGAAAAATACATACGATTGAAGTACATTGTTTCTCCTGAAATAGACTGTGTAATAGGAATATGGCATCAATTTATGAAAGCAATGACGTCTGGAAAATTGTTCAAATCTTTAAATTAAGTTGCGATTTTACTTTTTTCATTAGCTGTCGGCCATCTGCGACACATAAATACAAAAGCAGTACGTAATGTTTTGAAGTCGATTGCGAACTATCTTATTACAGAAATAACTTGTGTCATGTTTTTTCAATGACTTCTCAGAAATTTACTATAATGATTTATTTTTCGAGAGGAACGTAATGTATAGCTTTCATACAATGGAAGAGATTTTAAATTTCCTAAACACTGAGTTGTGTTGTGAGCATATGAGTTGTGATGAGGTGCAAAAATGTGTGAGCTGTGTGGCAGCATTGTGATTCAGTACTTCCAAATAAAATTGATAGTCCTGTACCTTAATTTGTGTACCAGATATCAGATAAATCAAGTAAGTTTATGTTGCAGTTGATTTAAAACAATAAAATATTCGTAAATTATTTTTTGACTACATATTTCGTTGGCATTTAACATTTGTTAAATGTTTACATATAATTGACTATTTACAGATTTCGTTTCTAAAACACAAAGCGAACCTGAAGTGTTTCATTAATTATAACCCCTAGCACATCAGAAAATAAAATGTCATCTCTGAAATCATGCTACTGGGGGATAGGGCAAGGGGTGAGAGTGGAAATAATCTCCCGTATTGTTGATATGTTAGCGCTTGTCCCTAAGCAGAAAAATTTGCAACAAATTACATTTTTTATATAGCATTAGACTTGTGATTACCTGAGGCAATCCTCCAAGTTTGAATAGTTTGTGACATACAAGGAAAGAGAGTGGTTCGCAAAACCGCAGATATTTCCGCATATACAAATTGCACGGTCCATCAAGTCATTCTGAAGTGGAGGCAGAATTCATTAGGTAAATGCTTTGGCAAAATGCTGTCACAGAGACTGTTGACTCGATTTCTCTTGAGGCGATTTCTTTTCCTTTTTTAGAAGCTGAGGGACTATGAAGAAGTTATGCAATCAAAAACTATTCAAATTGTTAATTTTCTTGATAAAAAAAGTTATACAACACATGTAAATTCTGTGTTTCTTTAAACATTACAATGAATTACGCCGCCATTCCAGCGTCAGTTTTAGATATTCTTGCTTTTCCTTTGTAACCTACTTTTGAATGTATCTTTATAAAAAAATAAGACCTAGATGCTCATTTATATATTTTTTCTTTCTGCATATAGTGCAATCGAATTTAATCGAAGCATCAAAATGTTTCGCAAATTGCAAAATTATGAACACATTCAAAGAGATAGGCGGAAATGTTGTGGTAATAAATACGTCCATACAATGGTCAAGAAGGGCCAAAAGTTTTTGCTTTGCTTACGGAACGACAACAAAATTGCTGAAAAAGTTATGTGAAAACATAAAGTGTTGCATAGCCTCTAAAGCACAATATTCGGTTTCTAATTTCGCATGCTTCATGTGAAAAATAAACCATAATTATGATTTCAGGTATTATATTTTGAACTTACAGTAAAGAAGCGAAAGGACGAAGAAACCATTTCAATATCAATAATAGTGTCAACAAACAGGCACGCATTATAAACAAAATAACAAATTTTATTCTTACGTCTCGGAAAAAATAAAATATACAAATTAAATGCACAACAATGCCTGAGAATGTTTCTTGAAACGGCCACATTAAAATGGTTCTCAAACTTCCGAGAAAGTCATAACCACAACATAACCACCACAAAATAAACATGTAAACCACAGTTTTTCAGTTAAATGCCTTGTGTTTTGTAATGCATCTATATTTTATTCTGTGCTACCATAAAATTGAAATTAAAATATAAGTAACTTAACGGAAATAAATAATTGTAAATAAATAATAAACCTCGAGGCTACTGCGCCATAGTTGTATGATTTAGTCGCCATGTTTCTTCGCGAAGAACTAATCCGTGAAGAAATAAGTCTTAATAAAATGTACTTGTTCTTGTTTACTAATTACAAATTAAAACCTAATGGTTCTTGCTTATTAAGTACAAAAGAAATATGAAAACAACATCCGACAAAAACTCAAACATCTGTTCTTGACATAAAGACATATTTACCTAAAATCTTTAATAATGCATCACATGTTATTTTGCAAACATTGAGAACTCTGATCAAGTAAGAAGAGATCAAGCAGATTTATTATTTAGTTTCCAAGAAAGTTTAGAATAAAATGGTCATTAAAGAACCTAAAATAGTTTCAAATATTCCAATAAATACGCAGAATAAAACGCGACTTCAGATTCCAGTATTCTAGAATGAAACAAATCATGCCCACGACAACATTGTTATAAAACAGCAGTCCGGTCTAGGGGAGATGCCACCTGGTGAGATGCCACCTATCTGTGGATACCGCGAAAATAGAACGATTCATAAGAAGGAGCTATTTTTCAAAACATCCATCAGCTCTGTGTTACAAAATAGAAATATCTTATCAGAGGTCAGCTGGTTTATAACAACGCTGACCACATACCACAGTTATATATTTAGCAGATACGATGTCAAAACTAGTGAAAATTGTTTTTATTGCCTTGTAACGACGATGTCATTCAATTTGATATGGAAAATTCTTCAGACAGAGGTGTGAACAATGTGAAGTTTGCACATAATTTTCCAAACAAACTTCATAATGTGCACATCAAATGCTAAATGAGCGATAATATGTGTCGAAGGCAATAAGTCCTTAGTAGGGCGTTATACGAATATGAGTTTTTATATATTCATTTTGCATGTCAGTATATTTCTGAATATATTTGCAGTAAAGTATAGTTTTAGTAAATTGAACACTTTTCTGTCAATAAGCCAATTCGTACTTTCGTATTTTTTCGATGGAGGTGTCGTTTCGATGGCAAATTTTTGGGATAAATAATAAAGAATCAAAATCAGATTTATTAAAACACATTGCAGCCGTCAGGTTGAAAAATCATGGTATATATACAAATACATCACTTGTTATCATCTTGATGAAATAAAATAACATTTATAGAAAAAATATAAAATTTGCAAGTTTCATTGCCTCTTTCAGTTTTAGTATTGTATTCTAATTGTTAGTAGTTTATCTTGGTTTAATCTTGTAGATTCTTACGGACAGCTTCATGCAATGCATTGTGGGTAACTGAAGGTATAATGAGTAGAGGTGTGACGGTTCACCTCCGGCTCGGTTCGATTCGGTTCGGTTTGGTTCAACAAAAATTTTCGGTTCGGTTCGGTTTTTTTTCGGTTCGGTTCAGCAAAACCAACCGGTAGTTTAATTTTCAAATATATATATATATATTATCTCAGGGCTGGTAGAAATCATGACTTTTTTTAAAAGCAATGATTTTTTACTTTTTTATTTAAATTGACTTTTTTATTTAAATCACCAAAAAAGTCACAGAACATTTAAAAACATACAGAACTGATTTTTCACTGCAGTTCTCAGCACTATCAAATCGAATAACTGAACATTTGCAAATAGCTTTTACGTTTCAACTATTTGCCGCATCTCTGTCGAAATATCTTTATATACGGGAGCTAGACGTCTACCAGTCATTTTTTATTCAGATTTAGTGCACCACAAATTTGCTGGGTTAATTACTCTTTGACTTTAAAATCAACAATGATAGTGACTCATAACGGGAGTACTTCTATTGGCAGGGCTTATTTGTATAAGACAATAGTCTTGGCGCTGTTATTTATTAAGCAGTCTTGCTATCAGCAAGCAACTGTTTGAAAATTAGTACGGGCACCACAATGGAGAAATACCGTTAACTCAGTGTGTACATAAGGCACAAAAGGTGTGGGGGTGTGGGTGACTGCGTCGCATGAGCAGCTTAAGTCGTTAATAAAATAACAATGCATCTTCACTGTGTACACTCAAGGGGCTTGTTCTAGCATTTTATTGACAAATATTATTCTGGAACAAAAAAAGTCAAAATCGTGACTTTTTAAACTTTTTTATAGTGATTTAAATCGCGAATTAAATCACTGATTTAAATCATACCAGCCCTGATATATATATATGCGTGTTTATTTTTTTTTATTATTTATAATTGCCTGCACTTAATCCGATAATCCGATATTTCTTTTTACCTTAGAACAGAACTAAACCTAACATATAACGGTAATCAGGGTTCGCGTTGGCGGGATTTTTGTCCACTTTGTGGGCATTTTTTACGAAGTGACTCACTTTTTCGGAACCCACCGAGATTTTCTGGACCCAACTGAGTCACACTTTCCTTTTTTGACTCACTTTCCTGAGAACCCAGCGCAAACCCTGATGGTAATGTTTTATATTTATCACCTCAAAGCTTACTTACATAAGAATTTACATTGTTATAGTGCATGTAGACATAATAAACGCATGGAATTCGTCATAGGCTCCAAAAAAGTGTGTGAAATATGTTTGTTGATTTGTCCGATGTGATATATATATATTAAAACTAAACTATACTAAAAGAACTAAAATAACATTACCAAATTAATGCATTATCTTGTTATAAATAGCAAAAAAAAAAAAACCGAACCGAAACCGTGATTGGGCTTTTCGGTTTTCGGTTCGAACCGAACCGAAGCCTTTTCTCGGTTCTCGGTTTTCGGTACGAACCGTCACACCTCTAATAATGAGCGATATTGGAGTTTATTGCACTGTTTTATACCAAGACAAATTCTTCGATATTTAAGCTAAGCAATAAAATTTTTCTAAGCGGTAAAAACTATTTAAAGAACTAACTTCCTGGCATGTGACAAGTAGGCCAAAATGTAATCGGCCCAGAACAAGAAAAATACCCTGTCACATTTGGTATAAAAGAGTGAGAAAATATGCTTTTTGCCCTGACGCAGGCACTGGCACCTTTTGATCACGTGATGAAAGTGTTAATTCTCATTGGTGGATGTAAGGTTGTGACGTGAACTTGTCCGCAAGAATTAAATAAGCAATATGGTATGAGAGTTTTTGCATTTGGCGGTTCTTATTTGTTGTAAAGGAAGTTTATTGGCTGATCTTAGAGTATGGTTCATATTTCGGGGTTTTGGTAGGAGTCTGTGTAAGACGTTGTTCGGGTTCTGCATATGTATAAAGAACTTCTTGCACAGTCGGAGTCTTCTTCTTTTAGGGTATGAGGTTACTTCTTTCCATCGAAGCTTCATAACTTAATTCTGGAAATATTATTTTAAGGGCTCTCTTCTGTACTGCTTCTAGTGCAATTTCTTGTTCTTTGATGAAAAACATCAAAATTCAAATTTTCTATCAACATGCACACTTTCGAATTTAAAAAGCCATCTTATGATCTTTTAAAAATTATTTAGATATTATTCAGTTCCTGCAATTAATGTCCGTAAATAATGTAAAAGAAACTCAGATCACAACATACCTCATGGCTGTTTATTAAATTTGACCTTCCCTCTCCAAAAGCCAACCACAGAGTCACCCCCGAACAAAAATCGGCACATTTCAAGGGCATGGGCGGCAAACACTTGCAACAGAATAAGCATGCAACGAATAAACATTGAGTGTTAGCTTTTAAACACTTATAAATATAATAAAGAGCAATAGAGAATGGATAATTTTGAAGCATTTGTGAAAATGGTTAATCGTTTTATAAATAAATACTTTAAGACATTTATTCGGAACAGTGACTGACCCAAAAATCTTACTTCCGTAAAGTCAGAACTCCCGTAAAGAAATAAACAAGAGGACATTTGCAGTTTACAGTCAGTGCAGCCAGAAATCATTTCGATTGTCACGACATAGCCAACACGTGAATATGTTTTTTCTTTCAAAATGGAACTTTGTTGATTGTTGACAGTTTTTTTCTATCATTTCTTTATATCCTTATCCCAACTGAATTCATTTAAAACGCAAAAACTTTTCGACAGATGTCTAAGTACGAATTTGCTTATTCTTTAGTCTGTTATGCTACAATAGAAACACCAAAACTTTTCTTTAGTATCACATAAAAATATTCACAGATTCGCGTGCGAGATTTGTAGAAAAAAAAAAAACAGAAGCAATTAAAGAAAACACAAAATGCGACTCTTCTTACAAATATGGTCCTGTTGTGTATATTATTAACATGCCATTTCTTTGCAACAGCTACTCCTATAAAATGTCAAAAACTAGCACTATACTATCAGTTCATATTCAGAACATGCAGTAGCTGTGTTTGGAGAGATGGCTTCTGCAAGACCAGTTAAAAATGACGTTAGTAACTCATGAAATTGAAGTAAAACACACAGCCGTGCTACTGCCTACTCAGAATGTATGACTGAATTTTTTACCCGGCTTCGAGGTCATGACTCCAGACGCGTTTGAAAACCTGTGCATTGGCAAAATACAGTATTCTGTAGTTCAGTTGCATTACATAGTTTTTTATTAGTTGTAATAAATAGTTATTCATTTATTAATTTTATGACTTTTCATTAATAAAATTGGATGAAATGGACGAATGCATTATTGCAATAAGTTTTGCTGGGAACGTTATGATATTCAATAACTCGAACATTCGATAACTAGAACTCTTTCTCTGGGTCCCTCGAGGTTCGAGTTATCGAAGATGGACTGTGTTATCATTTGTCAGTGGAATAACAGGCAAAGGTTTTAGCATACTCATCACTTTTGTTGTATCCGTCGTCCGTCGTGTGTGTGCACACAATTTTTCAAAATGCTGCTGTTCCTCCATTTCTGGTCAGATTGTATTGAAATTTGACAGGAATATTCCCTTGGTTATCCTCCACACAGCTTGTGTTTTTTTTTGTGATTTGGCCAAAATTGCTCGAAATTTTAAGAAAACACAAAAATATGCCACTCTTCCTACAAATCCTGTCCTATTACTTTGAAATTTGGCAGAAATGTTCCCTTCAAGTTCCTGCATTAGGCTGGTGTTTTGGCGATTTGACCAAAATTGGCTAAAATATTGGTCAAAAATGGCCAAATTGCACAAAAATCACAATGTGCGCAAGGCGCTCATCCATAGTACTTTTGTCATCGGTCAGGCAAAAATTGCCCAAATAAACGGAAAACTTTAAGAGAAAAAGAAATGGTTGTTCGTTCCACAGATTCTGTCCGATTACTTTTGATAGCAGTGCTGCCCATGAAACCTTCTCCCTTTGTGAAGTTTTTACTTTTATGACTGAGCACAATGTCCACGGATATACTTGTTTATGTTATTCTCAACATGTTTTCTTACGGGTTAATAAAACCTTATATTGGTTCGAAATGAATACACATTTGCTTATTATACAGAATTTCTCGTCAAGAACCGCATCAGGTTTATACCGGTTTATACCGGTAGGGGCCGTATGGAAGTCAGAAGCTTTTCTAAATTTTGATTTCGCACACAAATTTGTTTCTTTATAGGCGGAACTTGTACAATTATTATATTTAAAAAAAGAAGTTATTCCGGTTTGGATTTTTTTTTCATTATGGCATCGCTCTGTCGGTTTCGTATCACTTGCTGCATAACTAACTTTGGACTTTGAGATTGAAGAAAAACGTGTTTACATTATTTCGAATTTTAACTAATGGACGATTTTCCTGTGTATTGATTTGGTCAAAGCTAGGTTAGATTTTTTAACAGTTTGACATGTACACGGTTTGATCTTTGCATAATCGTGCGGGAAAGTCAGATTGAACTCGAATTGTATGTCACCCGACTTGTGACGTCAGTGCTTGTTTACAAAAGGTGTCCTGTGGCAGTGGCAGAAAAAAAGGAATGTTTATCTGATGTGTCTTAGAGCTTGAGTTTCCGCTACATGAGGCTGCCAGGGGCGGGGATGTGGTCACTCTCAAGGCGCTCATCGATAGCGGGAGAGATGTGAATGTGAGCAACTTCGACGCGGTGACGCCGCTGCATGACGCGTGTCTACACGGGCGGACGGAGTGTGCCAGGCTTCTGCTCGCGTCCGGGGCCACGGTGAGTAAGTTCTGCTGGCTTCCGGCACCACGGTGAGTAATTTCTGGCTTCCGGCGCCGCGGTGAGTAAGTTCTGCTGGCTTCCGGCGCCACGGTGGGTAAGTTCTGCTCGCTTCCGGCGCCACGGTGAGTAAGTTCTTCTGGCTTCCTGCGCCACGGTGGGTAAGTTCTGCTCGCTTCCGGCGCCACGGTGGGAAAGTTCTGCTAGCTTCCGGCGGCACGTTGGGTAAGTGTGCCAACGATGCGTCACTGCGGCGACGCAGAAGAATAAGTAGTCGCTTATCAGTAATAGAAGCAGCAGAACAACAACTACAACAGAAATCACTACTACTTCTACTACCATTTCTACTGCTACTACTACTGCACAAAAAATATTTAGTAATGACAATAAAAAATATATAATAAAATAATTAAATAGTAATGATAATAACAACAATAATAATATTGAACGAATTGCAGGGTTCGAAATTAGCGGTGGCGCGGTGGTGTTTTGACATTTCGCCACCAGAAAAAAATAACATCATGAATTGGCAAATAGGCGGCCTATCAGGTTGGTTAGATTAATACCGGTTTATTGATAATAAGCAGTGAGCGCTTATTTGACTTGTTGTTTTCATGTTGTTGCCAGTTGGCCACTTTGGCCACGGGTCACCTCAATTTCGCCACCAGAACAAAAAGTTGGTGGCGGAAATCGCCACCATGTCAAAAGACTTAAGTTCGAACCCTGTATTGAGTATTTTACAACCAAACATCTTAGAAGCTCCATGTCAAAGCTGTTTTATATCGATGCTATTTATTCAACTCGTGTCGGTCATATTTAGTGATGGGTCCGGTTCGGTTCGGTTTCGGTTTTTAAAGAAAAATCCGCGGTTTTTTCGGTTCGGTTTCGGTTTTTTCAGACTATGCAAATGTATATAAATTTAAGATATCCCAATTAATTTTCTGTTTTTATTCCAGAACGTGATAAGTAAACACATTGCTTAACTAAAAAAGGAACTCATCTGGAAGTGTAAAATAGTGCTGTGCTAAAATAGTGAGCTGAAACATTCATAGCAGTTAAAAATGGTCCTGAGAAAAACAAAAATAATGTTAATTAAAAACCGAAAATGAACCGCGGTTTTCCACAAAGTACGGTATAGTTTAACCGAACCGCCAACTTCACGGTTAACCGTCCCAAACGGTAAACCGTCACATCACTAGTCATATTTCAGTTACCTCTGAATTGATTGCCAAGGGTTGTTTTACCTTGAGCCTCTGTTTATTTTTTTTTTTTGTTTTTGCCGTCAGGTGAATGCGCGTAACATAGACGGCTCTACACCGCTGTGTGACGCCTGTAACGGTGGCAACATCATGACCGTGAGGCTGCTGCTGGACCACGGGGCGCATGTGAACCCGGCCCTGAACCCCACCACGCCCCTCCACGAGGCTGTCCTCGCTGGTGACGTATCTGAACTGTTTCTTCGTACTGCTTCCTTTATTCGTATTGTTTTTTTTTAATCTTTAATGTTTCGAATTCTGGTTCAGTCGAATCACCGTAAGGCCAAGAAGAAAGGCCGTCTTGTTTTTCATCCAGTTAAAAAAAAATTAGCAGTCAGTAGGCCAGTTTTGATTTATTTCTCGAAAAAATTTATCCCGGATGGGGCCAAACTTTGTTTATATATATATTTTTAAAGTTTTTGATTGTCTGAAATTTCCAAAATCCTTGCTTAGTTTGTCACTAAGTGTGATTTTTATGGTTTCATAAAACGTATATATATAATATACAACTTGAAACCGGTATATATAGGTAGTTGTGAAACCGGTTAATTATATAGGTAGTTGTCAAAAGAAAGTTACACGTTTAAGCCATGATTTCGTATAATTAGATTAGTTTCAGCTGGTATCATCAAGTATATTTCAAATATACATTGCAAAATCGGCCCGTGTAATTTTGCCTTAAAAACACGATACTGACAGGCGCGTTTTGATTGGTGCAGACAACGCGGAGATCGTGGCGTTGCTAGTGGAGTGCGGCGCCCGCCTGGAAGCCAGTGACCTTCACTTTGGCACGCCGCTGCACGCGGCCGCCTACAAGAATCACGTGACGTGCGCGCGCATCCTGCTCACTGCTGGTGAGGCTCCCCGCCGCTAGATGGCACACGTGTCCTCGTGTTTTTTTGTCTATTTAATTAGTATGGTCAGTAATTAACTGTCGGTGCCTCCAGTAGGTTTAGGGTTTGAATGGATCCAGAACAGGTTGGTTGGGGTGGCGGGGGGGGGGGGGGGATGGGGAGGAGGTGAGAAATCTCGGTTCTTAAATTGACTTTGTGGTTTTGGCATGTTCCCCATCCCCCTCCCCCCAGCCAACAAAAAACTAATGTTGAGATTTCAGTCATAGAACATAGGAACATAGGAATTGAGTGAGTAGACTAGCTTGATTGCGTTGCTCCTCCCCCCTCCCCCCTTCGAACCCTTCTCTTACCTCCACCCCTGCACCCCACTCCACTCCAGATTATCCAGATCTGAGTCGTTAACGAATTCCTGCTGTTGTTTACATGGCAGGGGCGGGCGTTAACGCGGCGAAGACCCACCAGACGGCGCTGCACATGGCCTGCATCAACCACAGCGCCGATATGTGCGCGGCGCTGCTCGAGTTTGGCGCCAACGTGCACGCAGAGAACCAGTGGGGGCGCAAGCCCTGCCAGATCGTCTCCTGCCGATCACCCCTCTACAGATTCCTCAAGAACCAAGAAGGTTGGGCTACATGCTGGATTTTGTGACATTGGTGCACCCCCTTCCCACTGTTGAATTGTTTCTTTTAGATTTTCTTCTTTTTCCTCTTGTTCTTCTTGTTTTTCTTCTTCTTCTTCTTCTTCTTCTTCTTCTTCTTTTTCTTCATCATCATCTTCTTCTTCTTCTTGTTCTACTTGTTTTTCTTCTTTTTCTTCTTCTTCTTCTTCTCGTTCTACTTGTTTTTCTTCTTCGTTTTCTTCTTCTTCTTCTTCTTCTTCTAGATTTATTATCTTGTGCTAGATGAAATCGTTATCGGGTTTGCAGTGCTCGGTAGAGACTGGTGGTTCAGGCAAAGTTGTTAACTGCTAAAAAGTCCTGCGTATATTTTTGTTGTAAAAGTGTAATAGATTATGTTGCATATGAACAGAGGGCTTGAGGGATACAGGAGTAAGTACTGACAGAGAGGTGGGGGGGGGGGGGGATTGGGGGGAAGATAGGGTTGTATTGTGTTTTGTACACTTGCAGGGATGCCGCGGCGGTTGCAGGACTCGTGTCGGCTTGTGATTCGTCGAAGCCTCTGTGTTCATGGATTACGTCACATCAAAGACTTGCCGCTACCCAAGTACCTGATTCAGTACCTGCAGTACACATGAGACGATACTGGCCGCCGCAGTGATTAGAAAGTGCTGATATATCTGCAAAATTCATAAAGTAGCGGGTTTGAAGCAGGGTTTTGTGGGGGCGGAGGGGTGAGGGAGGGGGTGGGTGGGGGTGTAGGCGGCAATTCAGGGACATGTTAATGTTTTGTTTCACCGATCATCGCCGATTATATTTATTGAACTGTTTTGCGGAATGCCTATTTATCCTTTCGTGCTTTTGTTAAATAAAACAAATAACGAAATAAATTAGAAGGCTTGTTACAGTAAAGTTTCTAAGGTTGTGCATAATTATCTAGGGAAAAGTGGGCAACTGTTTGATTGTGACTTTGGAATAACTGGACTCGCGAGAAGCAGTGGTGACCTAACTTCTTGTGCCTTGGGATATGTGTGCTGGGAAGCTTTTAACCAGACAACCTCTCCCCCCACCACCCCCCTCCCACCTCTCTGGATTTCGCTTTCACCTTTGGCACGTTGTTGTTCAACAGCCAACCTCTACGGCGGTGTGGTCTGTTGTTATGAGTATAACACGTTTTTACTCCGCAGAGACACCGGGGATTCCGCGAATTTTTAAAATATCCATGCGTTCTGTATTGCTACATAACAGCTAGATCTCAGGAGAGGTCAGCTGTTTTATAACAACGCCTTACTGGGATTTCAGCCACAACTCTTCTAATGTTCTGATTATATTTGAACGGTAGAATAAGTGGTCCCTGTGCAGGTCACAGTAAGACTTCCATATAAATCGTGAGGCTGTCTGGCTATAACAGGAGAGGAGGGGAAGGGGGGGAGGGGAGGGGAAGGGGGGGATCGTGTGTGCCTCTATTACCATAGTAGGATGGGGGGAGGGGGGTAGAAATCGTGTGAGGCTCTCTGGCCATAATAGGAGGGGGGTGGAAATCGTGTGAGGCTAGATGGCTTTAATGGGGTGGGCGGGGGCGGGGGGGGGGATTGATGAGAGATTTTCATGATTCGTCATATTTTATAATAATACTTCCTGCAAGACAAAAGGAACAAACGTTAGAAGCAGAACATCCCCTCTGACGATACTAGTCAAGTGTGACGAGTGACAGGAAAAAATAGACAAATTACTCCAAACAGTAATGCCGTAACGTAATAACGTGATGCGGTATTTCGACGCCATTCAATTACAAAGGGTTTTTTTTATGATTGCCAATACGCGTACACAGGAACCAGCAGTTCGTGGATATCTCCACTAGGTACTGACAGACGTACTCACAAACGTACTCACAGACGTACTCACAGACGTACTCACAGACGTACCCTCCGCTCTCTCCAGTATCTAAAACGTCACGCTGCTCACTGCTGGAAGTGTGTACGCTGGCACACTCGCGTTTGGACTGATCCGAAAACCCTCCCTTAGCCTAAAGCACTATTTGCACTCGTTCAGTGTTTATACATAACAGGTAGACATCTCAGAGGTCATCCCTTTTGTAGCAATGACATGCAGACAGCGTTCGGGTTGTTCGGATAATTCCACGCCCCATGTGGTTCAGGCTCGTGCAACCAGTGTTACAGGCTGCGGGAGGGTTATACGGATCAGTCCTCCCGCTCGTGTGGTTCAGGCTCGTGCAACCAGTGTTACAGGCTGCGGGAGGGTTATACGGATCAGTCCTCCCGCTCGTGTGGTTCAGGCTCGTGCAACCAGTGTTACAGGCTGCGGGAGGGATTTTCGGATCAGTCCTCCCGCTCGTGTGGTTCAGGCTCGTGCAACCAGTGTTACAGGCTGCGGGAGGGATTTTCGGATCAGTCCTCCCGCTCGTGTGGTTCAGGATCGTGCAACCAGTGTTACAGGCTGCGGGAGGGATTTTCGGATCAGTCCTCCCGCTCGTGTGGTTCAGGCTCGTGCAACCAGTGTTACAGGCTGCGGGAGGGATTTTCGGATCAGTCCTCCCGCTCGTGTGGTTCAGGCTCGTGCAACCAGTGTTACAGGCTGCGGGAGGGATTTTCGGATCAGTCCTCCCGCTCGTGTGGTTCAGGCTCGTGCAACCAGTGTTACAGGCTGCGGGAGGGATTTTCGGATCAGTCCTCCCGCTCGTGTGGTTCAGGCTCGTGCAACCAGTGTTACAGGCTGCGGGAGGGATTTTCGGATCAGTCCTCCCGCTCGTGTGGTTCAGGCTCGTGCAACCAGTGTTACAGGCTGCGGGAGGGTTTGTCGGATCAGTCCTCCCGCTCATGTGGTTCAGACTCGCGCTGCCAGTGCTGCGGGATGCGGATGAGGTGGGGGTGGGGGGGGGGGGGGGTCGGATCAGTCCACCCGCGCATGTGCTTTTATTATTTCGTTTGACTGATATTTTTCATTTTTTTTATTTACAGCGAAACAATCAGTAAAAGACTACTCGTCTTTGTCCATATCTTTTATTTACAAATAATGCAGTTTGTATTATAATGTAAGCAACAAATAAAAAGAACAAGGTCAATTTTGTACAGAACGCTCAGAAACAAATCCAAACAGAATCAAAGAAAGGTCGTACAAGAGAATGAATTTTAAATAGTTTGTACAATAACAATTGTAATCTCTATGGTTACCGTGCAAGTAGACAGAGTATTTTTTTCACAAAGTATGTTTGGAGGATGGGCTAGGGGGGTGGGGGTGTGTGTGGGGAGGTGATGGTGGATCGGGTTGGAATTTGCAACCTCACTGGATGGAAGCACTGATCAGTCTGGGGTAAGAACCACACTTTTGTAAACAAGCGTGGAATATATATTTTTTTCACAGCTGATCCCGATATTTCTGCTAAAAATAAAACTTATCTAAAAAAAAAAAAAAAGAAAAAAAAGTGTGGGGGGGGGGGGGAGGGGGGCGGGGCTTTTAGACTTGAAAAGTTAACAGTTTTTATCGAGTAAGAGATTTTCAGTTTTACCTTGCAGTTGAACACTTCTATACAAATACTATGTTTATGTCACTCACAACGTTAAGTTTAGCAAACGTTACAGCAATACAGCATAAATTTATGCAAATTTTGGAGGCGCTGTAAGAGAAAGAGTTAACAACTCTTTTTTTTCTCTCCTGTTTATGCACCCAAACCAATATCCATTGCTCCCACCTACCCCCTCCCACCTCTCCTCCCCCCACCGTCTGTGCCCACCATCTAACAAATCCTCAGTGAGTCTTACTCGAGTGCGTTGTAACGACAAATCATCTCGCGTTTTCGAACCTTATCTGAGTACATTATGTGCGATATCAGCGGAAGCTTTTGATACTTTTGTTATACATTTTTTTTTTTTTTTTGCATACTTCGTATTTGTGAATATAAAGTAAAATTCAAGGAAGTAAATTTTGATTAAGAGAGAAAAATAAAATATAGTCAAATTGATTTTCTTCAATTCCGCGGGATCGGGAGGGGGGGAGGGGTATTATTAAGGCAGCTGTTTCAGCATTCACATGAGATTCTTTTTTTTTTTTTTTTGACATAATAGGTGATTTGAAGGGAAGGGGATGGGGGGGGGGGGGGTTCTATCAAGGCATCAGCTTTCAGCATTCGGCATACGATTCTGTTTTTAATGACACAACCTTCGCTTCGGTCACACTTTTACGACAACACCGAGCACAGATATAACCCCTGAACGTCGAACTAAGCACGCTATACAAAACAAAATTCAGCGCAAAATTCGACGTCCCAATGGCATTCGTGACCTCAATGAGTAAATCATAGTTAATTTCATGCGAGTAGCAAAATGGTGCTATCTGAGAAGGCAATGAACAAATCATGTACTCAATTACTATGGCAACCAGGATGGCTTTCATTGCCCGGCTTGTCTGATAGGGCTTGGGCTTCTCTACGCTATCAACCACCTGTTTGTGTTTCATATTATTTAGATGACATAATACTCCAGTGGTGCTAGCAATTAGAATTAACATAGGTATTGCGAAGGCTGTGACAATATACGCTATTCTGTACCCATAAAAGAAGTCGTCATTTCGCCAATAGAGGACGTGCAGTTGGCTCTCCTCGTCCACCAAACTCTTCTCGTACAAAAAGAGTCGGGGAATGTTCAACACAACTGCTAAAGCGACCACTAGGGTAATGATTTTTGCGGCCAGATACTTTCCAGGAATAAAAGGACGTTTGACAGACACGAAATGAAAGATGGACAAACTTGTAGTAATCAACGTGCTTGCGCATGCGAAAAAGACAATGACGAATTCACTGTACATCCAGTAGAACAGTACGAAACTGTTATCTTTGACGCCAGAAGCGAAGTCCCGATGGGCTATTGAGATATAAGCCCATGGCAAAACGAAAGCACAGAAACCCATATCGGCCGAGGCTAATGCGGTCAACATGATATAGTAGAACTTCTCCAGTCTGGACTCCCTGAAGGTCTGTATCATCGAGCTCAGTGCCACTATGTTCAGAATATTACCCACAATCCCAGTTGCAGCCAACGCTGGCGTGATTACGGTTCTGAAGAGCTGAATTATTCCCTGGGAGTCTTCTGTTTCCATGGTTACTGTGACGTCAGCTTCAAACGGTGAGATGCTGCTTAATTCCATGTTGTATGTTCGCGAATCTTAATCTTAAAAAATGTCCACTTGAAGTGAAATTTAGGCCCAAACCTAAACTTTGAAAGTGAAATTTTCAATGAGACAGTTTCAAGCTGGCAATCCTATTTTCTTCAATGTACTGCAGTCATTCTGCTGCCTTCAGTGTATTGTCTGTGTGAGAGGACCCGGATGTATCCTGCTGGCTAGGAACAGCGGAGGTGGAAGAGAAACTCGAGGCTTTCGATGACGTTAATCTAACACTGTTTCCTTGCAGATATTCATAAATTACCCACGCTTGTTACACGAGAATCTGGAGATGCACTTCCTGAAACAATATAACAATGTAAAAATCAAACAAACGCAGTTCATGACGTAAATACTCAGTGGTTACGTTTGTGTGTGAGAGGAGTGACAGAGCTAGCGAGAGAGAGAAAGGGAGAGGCAGAGATATGTGGGTGTGTGTGTGTGGGTGAGAGAGAGAGGCAGAGATATGTGGGTGTGTGTGTGGGTGAGAGAGAAAGGCAGAGATATGTGGGTGTGTGTGTGGGTGAGAGAGAAAGAGAGAGAGGCAGAGATATGTGGGTGTGTGTGTGTGTGTGAGAGAGAGAGAGAGAGAGAGAGAGATATGTGTGTGTGTGTGTGAGAGAGAGACAGAGAGAGAGAACGCGGGGGAGAGGAGGGGGAGACAGAGAGAGGGGAGAGAGAAGCGAGAGAGAGGAGGGGGGAGAGAGAGAGAGGGGAGAGAGAAGCGAGAGAGAGGAGGGGGGAGAGAGAGAGAGGGGAGAGAGAAGAGAGAGAGAGAGAGAGAGAGAGAGAGAGAGAGAGAGAGAGAGAGAGAGAGAGAGAGAGAGAGAGAGAGAGAGAGAGAGTTTGGGATCCAGGAAAAAACATAGCGGCAGGGGCAATGCTGTTCGTTCATATTTCCCACTTGCAAACATAGTTTGCAAATGGGTATGCTTTGCAAAGAATTCCGGCTGTTTATTCCTTCCTTTTTTTCCGTCACGGAGGTTTCCAGAAAACTCCTCCTACGCTATTTGACGTAGGACGATGAAATTTGGCACAGAGATAGAGGGTGACGAGATGTCGTGAAATCCGCAAATTTTTTTACCTTGACCGTCAAGGTCAAGGTCAAATTGAGGTCAAAGTTTTTTTTACCTCAAAGTGGTTTCCAGAAAACTCCTCCTACACGGTTTGTAGTAGAAAAACGGCATTTGGCAGAGACATAGAGGGTAATGAGTCGTCGTGAAATCAGTAAAATTTTTTTGACCTTGACCTTCAATCACGAAAAATTGCTAGAAATAGCGCTCCAATCCTTGTTTCAACACGCGTACGGTATCAGTAGGCAGTAACAACATGGATGGAATCTCGACATTCAGTGTCAAGGTCAAGGTCATGTGACTTTTGTATATTGAAATCCGTTAGAGAAAAATTGTCCATGATCTCGAAAACGGTTAGAGATAGAGCAGTTATGAGCTTATTTTCGACCCTTTGGGTCGAAAAGACGTTATATAAGAGGCATCTCGGTGACCTTGACCTCCTCGGCCATGGTCAAGGTCAAAACCCGGAAGTTGACCATTATCTCGAAAATGGTTAGAAATAGAGCGATTTTGAGCTTATTTTCGACCCTTTGGGCTTAAAAAACGTTATGTAAGAGGAACCTCGGTGACCTTGACTTCCTCCGTCATGGTCAAGGTAAAAAACCGGAAGTTGATCATTATCTCGAAAACGGTTAGAGATAGAGCAATTTTGAGCTTATTTTCGACCCTTTGGGCCTAAAAGACGTTCTGTAAGAGGTACCTCGGTGACCTTGATCTCCTCCGTCATGGTCAAGGTCAAAAACCGGAAGTTGACCATTATCTCGAAAGCGATTAGAGACAGAGCGATTTTGAGCTTATTTTCGACCCTTTGGGCCTAAAAGACGTTATGTAAGAGGTACCTCGGTGACCTTGACCTCCTCCGTCATGGTCAAGGTCAAAAACCGGAAGTTGACCATTATCTCAAAAACTGAATTTGAGTATTTGAGATTACATTATATTTACTTCGATGTCCTTGTTCATGATAATAATTCGGAAGCTGATAAATATGTGGAAAGACTGAAAAATGTGTCTTTGACCAGATAGATTGTACCATTGCAAGTGGGTGTCATTTCGCTACGTGTAGCGAAATTCGGTCTAGTTTTATCATTGTGTTATTCCAAAATCTTTAACGTGGTGATTCGAAAGCGTATCCTGCGGTTAACTGTTCCTTTGCCCCGCTCCCCCTATCACCCCCAAAAAAATATTTTAAAACATACATTTGATTATTGGCAACGATAGATAACGCAGTGATGTTCATAGCAAATATTGTGAGTTTTGTCTTCAAGGTAAAAATTTAATATTCATGGTTAGTCATAATTGTAAATCACGGTGTGTAGGTTCTAGGCGATAAAGAATTTTATTTTTCAAACTGCGGTTGGACCCAAACGTCGCAAATAAACAAGTGATGCAACAGGGTATAAATAATTCTGAGTTAAAACGAAAGGAGTCGAGTGGCCGGCCGGTCTAACAGGCTATCTTACCCCTCCTATACAGCTTCCCCCCGGGGGGGGGGGGAGCCAGACTAGGCTATCTCAGCCCCTGCAATATATTTAGCCCCCCCACCCTCCCCACGAACTTTTTTGCGTATAAATGTGGTTTGATAATATTTGTTCATATGAATAAATAGACTCAATGAAACTGTATCAAACTATCTTAAACTACTTAATTAATTAAATTCAACATAATTTAAACACAAATAAAAAAGGCATCCTTGATCAGAAAGTTCTTTATTATCCCCCGTGAAACGGAGGGATATAGTTTTGAACTTTTCGGTCTGTCCACGCGCCTACAGGCCACATTAATACATGGATTCGTTTCAAATTTTGCACACGGCTTCTCTGGACCCTTCCGCAGTGCAGTGGCTAAGAATTTTCCGGACCGGGCAAAAATTGACAAAATGACGCACTTTTGAAAATTGGCACTGGACTTAGCGTATATACGGCAGTCTCACGCGCCTACAGGCCACAAAAATGGATGGATTCGTTTCAAATGCTGCACACGGTTTCCCTGGGACCTTCCGCAGTGTAGTGATCAAGAATTTTCCGGATGGGACTTGACAAAATGGCAGATTTTTCAAAATCGGCGCTGTATTTGGCGTACCTACGACAGTCTCACGCGCCTACTGGTTAATGGATTGATTCGTCTAAATGTTAGACACTACGTCTACCTATCCTTCCAGCTTCCTTTTAAATTTTGCGTAGTCAACACGCAACAGCCTTACATAAACCATATCCCCCACGGGGGATAGACGTACTCCTCGAGACGTAGTCAAGGTTTTCTCTTAATATCCATTTTACCATTTTAGAGAGCCTAGGTGGACACTCCTGATCGCTAAGATTGTCCTAAATAGCATCCACACTATCAAAGAAGGGCTTTTTGGTATGCTCAACTTTATCTTCCATTTAGAATGTGATACCAGGTGGTGTAAAAGCTTCCGGTTTTGACTTACAGTCAGGACTAAATCTTGTACCGCAACTTAAAATTACTCGAGATTTCTTATCTAGCTAGTTGAATCGCCTCCTGTTACAATACGTTAATAATCATTTCACTTCAATATGCGATGTGATTGGCATTGTAAATGCAACGGGGATTAAGCAATCAGATTAACCTTACTCATTATGGTGATCACAGAGTGCCTCTGGTTGAGGAGCAGAACGAAAAATAGACGGAGCAAAAAAAAATACCAGGTTCGGGGGAGGGATATAGCCTAGTCTATCTCCGCCCCCCCCCCCCCCCCCCCCCCACCCTGGGAAAGCTGTACAGGGTCAAGATATACTGCTTTACCCGGTGTTTAAAATTGTGAAGGATTTACTCAGAAGGGAACAAAAGTACTGGAAATAATCCTTATAGAGGGGAAATTTATACTAAAGCATAAACATGAGACAATATTTCACCAAAAAATAGCCGAACTGTTCAAAAATAATAATAATAAAAACAAACAAACAAACAAACAAAACAAACCAAAATAAATTCGGGTCTAAAGTTTTCGAGGTCAATAAAAAATGGGATGAAAAACATTTTCATTGTGAATTGTATAAAACATCGTCGTTTACCATTTATTTTGCCCCTTTAGCCACTCCGCATCCCCACCCATCCCCACCCCCACCCGTTACTGTGCGAAAAGAGCTCAAAACAAAACTCACGTATGTCTGGTGAATTCCGTTGCAACTCAAACCACTGCAAATACACTCGATGCTTTAACGCACTCTTCTTAAAACCTTAACGTCCTCACTGAAAATAGATGTATGTTTTGGCATCACCCTTTTTCTGAGGAGTTACAGATATCCTTACCACCACTCGAGTCAGTTGATGTGTGCAATAATAATTCTACATATAAAGCTGCTTATTTTATATCTTCCACAAGGACCTCATGTTACACTGTTTACTGACGTCACAGCTAGCAAAATTACTCAAAGCAATACTGGTAAACAAAACCCGCAGTGTATCACGTAACATCGTGGAAGCATTTGAACACACACCCAGTGGGCACTTGGCCGTTTTCATCGTGATGCGATGCTGCTTCGTTAATATGTAATATTCATATAACAGAATATTTATCCAATGTATAATTTGTCTACATGTGACGTCACAGAAAGAGGTTCTGAATGAACCATGCATATGACGCTCTTCTGACGTTATAAAGGCGACTTTAAAAGACAATACAGTAAGGAACGTCTTTGTAACGTTGGAAAAAAGTTTGCTAAAAGCTGCATATTTCAAAGTAACACATTTAAGTGAAATAGACTGACATTTTCCTGTACCAAAACGCCGATGAGGCGTTTTAGTGAATTACAATGTGTTTCGTGTATCTGTGACGGCGATAAATAAGACTGAATTGTTTAAGCATTGTGTATGTTATATTGTCAACGCGGCATTCCATCGTGCTAGAATTTAAGAATGAGATTCTAACGTGAAAATATCGTGCCGTAAATGTCGTTTATATCGCGAGTGCTGTAAACGCCATAAAAGCTATAAATAGCTTTTTGCTAAAATAAAGAAGAAGAAAAAAAAAACAAACAAACAAACAAAGCTTTAACGAATGATTTTTACACTGAACGTAAATCGTGAATCTAGTTTTACCTTGTTATATCTTGACTTAAACCTTTAATAATTTCATAAATAAATAACTTACTTAACTCACAAGCACAAGAAAGTTTTACCAAGTTTTACCAAGGCGCGGGAGGGAACTAATTATAGGCCAAAGAAATCACGTGATTTGAACGCGACTAAATCTTGAACAATTGACACCCAACTAATCAACAAGTTTTTTAGGTTTAACATAGTGACACATTTCACTTTACTTGATATATCAATTAATCATAGCAAACATCAAACAAAAATCATTTAAATAACTGCCCAACACCGTCAACACAGTCAACACAGAATAGCTGGACGTCGGAAAGGTTTGCTTGCAAATCTAAGAACCTACCCCCTCACTTCTTCCCCATCCCCCTCACAAAAAAAAATAATAATAAAAATAGTAATAATAATGATAGTAATGGAAATAGTGATAATAATGATTTAATAATAATAATGATATGCTCAGATGTGACAGAAAACAGGGCAAAGAAAATCAAAATTGGAATGACGTCGTTTAAAATTGCTGTCCAATGTTGATTTAACGTCAGATTGATAAACTACTTATCTTTGTTACTGCTTCTTGAAAATTACAGCCACAAGGGAAACTGGAGGGAAAATTCTGACGATAGTTTCTGGACTACAAATTTTTTGTAAGGAAGGTACACTTTTGTGTGTCTTTTTACAATAGTTGCCAGTAATTAATTGCGTAATTGTTTACAAAACAATTAATTAATTTATTATTTGTCTGATCACGAGGCCGTGTTCAATACGAAAAATCAAGGTTTTAATGTCGGCGTTAAGACGTCGAAAAAAAAAAAGCATCGCACCGATAAGATCAGAGAAGCTCTCTTTACGGAAATGAAATACAACGAAATTTCAAACTTTAAATTTTGGTGAATAGCTTCCATATATATTTTTATATTTATTATTCTAACTTATTTTATCCGTCCATTGCCTGCCGGGAAGGCACGTAGGTTTGTGTCTGAGCTCCAATTGGCCAATTATTTTTGACAACAAACACACTAAAAATAGACCATAATTACTCATATGCGATTTATTTCGCCAACAATATTCGCAACATTTATTTTTGATCGACGAAACAAAGTAAACAGAAGAGGAAATTACTCACTCGCATGATTGGTCATGCTGGTGGGGGAAGGGAGGGGGGTGAGGGGGAGGGGAAGGGAGTGGGCTGTGACGGAATGTGAAAATTCCAGCTGCCTTTTAGTGTAACTATTTTCCTGGGCTATGCATGATTGCAGTTGAGGGAGGGCGGAGGGGGGCAGTGATGATGGGATGGGGGTTAACCGGTAATGGCGCGAGAGTGGCGTGAGGAATGTTGCGGGGAGGGGGGGGGGGTAACCGGTATTGGCGTGAGGATGGTGTAAGGGGGATAGCCAGTAATGGCGTGAAGGTGGTGCGAGGGGAGGGGTAACCGGAATGTTGGGGGGGGGGGGTAGCCGGTAATGGCGTGAGGGTGGTGTGGGGGAGGCCTATCCGGTAATGGCGTGACTGTGGTGCGAGAGGAGGGGTTACCGGAATGTTGGGAGGGGGGGTGGGGGATAGCCAGTAATGGCGTGAGGGTGGAGTGTGGGGGGAGGGTAACCGGAATGTTGGGGGGGGGGGTGGAGAGGGGTAGCCAGTAATTGCGTGAGGGAAGTGTGAGGGACTGTAACCGGAATGTTTGGGGGGGGGGGGTAGCCGGTAATGGCGTGAGGGTGGTGTGGGGGAGGCCTATCCGGTAATGGCGTGACTGTGGTGCGAGGGGAGGGGAAACCGGAATGTTGGGAGGGGGGTGGGGGATAGCCGGTAATGGCGTGAGGGTGGTGTGTGTGGGGGGGGGGTAACCGGAATGTTGGGGGGGGGGGTAGCCGGTAATGGCGTGAGGGTGGTGTGGGGGAGGCCTATCCGGTAATGGTGTGACTGTGGTGCGAGGGGAGGGGTAACCGGAATGTTGGGGGGGGGTGGAGAGGGGTAGCCGGTAATGGCGTGAGGGTGGCGTGAGGGGTTGTAACGGGAATGTTGCGGGGGGGGGGGTGGGGGATAGCCAGTAATGGCGCAGGATGGGTTGTTGTTAGGGTGGAAGGCATGCGTAATCAGTAATGGCTGCTTGAGGTAACCGGTAATACCGCTGGGGAAGGGTTGATATGTAATGGTGAGGGCATGGAGGGGGAGGGGTAACTAATAAGTCAGAGGAAGGTGGGGGGGGGGGGTAATAAGTAAATGGAGGGAATAAGTAATGGTGTGGGAGGGTTAACCAGTAAAGGTGGGGGCGAGGGTAATCATTAATGGTGGGTTGGGGGTAACCTGTAATGGCGCGGGGATGGGTGGGTAACCGGTAATGGCGCGGGGATGGAAGGGTAACCGGTAATGGCGCGAGGATGGGTGGGTAACCGGTAATGGCGCGGGGATGGGTGGGTAACCGGTAATGGCGCGAGGATAGGTGGGTAACCGGTAATGGCGCGAGGATGGGTGGGTAACCGGTAATGGCGCGGGGATGGGTGGGTAACCGGTAATGGCGCGAGGATGGGTGGGTAACCGGTAATGGCGCGGGGATGGGTGGGTAACCGGTAATGGCGCGAGGATGGGTGGGAAACCGGTAATGGCGCGAGGATGGGTGGGTAACCGGTACTGGCGCGGGGATGGGTGGGTAACCAGTAACGGCGAGGAAATACTCCATCACTCAAAGAGTTTTAACATTTTGTGGCAGGCAAGTTTTCATTTTTAGAAATTCAGTTGAGAAAGGTGAGATGTCGATTGGACCGCAACTCGGAAATAGAGACAATGATTAAGATGAGGGGCGGTGACGGGGTGGGTGAAAGGGTAAGGGTGCGGGGGGTGTCTGGTAGGAGTGATGTATAGGTTATACAACTGTAGCATTTGTTAAGAAAGGAACAATGAATAAATGACACAACCCCTTTTCAAGCTTTGTAGGCTTCTCCTATCAGTGCTAGAGGCTCCCTAGGGTGTTATCGGGTCAGTGAGCCTACTTGTGTGGGTCAGGTTCGTGCAAACAGTGGAGAGGCTGCGGCAGGATTTTACCGATCTGTCCTCCCGCTCGTGTGGTTTTATCATTAACTGCGTGTGTTCATCTCATACTGTGGGTTTATCGATCAGACCTCCCGCCCGTGTGTTTTTATCATTAACTGCGTGTGTTCATCTCATACTGTAGGTTTATCGATAAGTCCTCCCGCTCGTGTGGTTTTATCATTAACTGTGTGTGTTCATCTCATACTGTGGGTTTATCGATCAGTCCTCCCGCTCGTGTGGTTTTACCATTAACTGCGTGTGTTCATCTCATACTGTGGGTTTATCGATCAGTCCTCCCGCTCGTGTGGTTTTATCTTTAACTGCGTGTGTTCATCTCATACTGTGGGTTTATCGATCAGTCCTCCTGCTCGTGTGGTTTTATCATTAACTGCGTGTGTTCATCTCATACTGTGGGTTTATCGATCAGTCCTCCCGCTCGTGTGGTTTTATCATTAACTGCGTGTGTTCATCTCATACTGTGGGTTTATCGATCAGTCCTACCGCTCTTGTGGTTTTATCATTAACTGCGTGTGTTCATCTCATACTGTGTGGGTTTATCGATAAGTCCTCCCGCTCGTGTGGTTTTATCATTAACTGCGTGTGTTCATCTCATACTGTGGGTTTATCGATCAGTCCTCACGCTCGTGTGGTTTTATCATTAACTGCGTGTGTTCATCTCATACTGTGGGTTTATCGATAAGTCCTCCCGCTCGTGTGGTTTTATCATTAACTGCGTGTGTTCATCTCATACTGTGGGTTTATGGATCAGTCCTCACGCTCGTGTGGTTTTATCATTAACTGCGTGTGTTCATCTCATGCTGTGTGGGTTTATCGCTCAGTCCTCCCGCTCGTGTGGTTTTATTTTTCACTGAGTGTTCTCATCTCATGCTGTGTGTGTTTACCGATCAGTCCTCCCGCTCGTGTGGTTTTATCATTAACTGAGTGTTCTCATCTCATACTGTGTGGGTTTACCGATCAGTCCTCCCGCTCGTGTGGTTTGATCATTAACTGCATGTGTTCATCTCATACTGTGTGGGTTTACCGATCAGTCCTCCCGCTCGTGTGGTTTTATCATTAACTGCGTGTCATCATCTCATACTGTGGGTTTATCGATCAGTCCTCACGCTCGTGTGGTTTTATCATTAACTGCGTGTGTTCATCTCATGCTGTGTGGGTTTATCGCTCAGTCCTCCCGCTCGTGTGGTTTTATTTTTCACTGAGTGTTCTCATCTCATGCTGTGTGGGTTTATCGATCAGTCCTCCCGCTCGTGTGGTTTTATGATTAACTGCGTGTGTTCATTTCATACTGTGTGGGTTTACCGATCAGTCCTCCCGCTCGTGTGGTTTTATCATTAACTGCATGTATTCATCTCATACTGTGTGGGTTTACCGATCAGTCCTCCCGCTCGTGTGGTTTTATCATTAACTGCATGTGTTCATCTCATACTGTGTGGGTTTACCGATCAGTCCTCCCGCTCGTGTGGTTTGATCATTAACTGCATGTGTTCATCTCATACTGTGTGGGTTTACCGATCAGTCCTGTCGCTCGTGTGGTTTTATGATTAACTGCGTGTGTTCATTTCATACTGTGTGGGTTTACCGATCAGTCCTCCCGTTCGTGTGGTTTTATCGTTAACTGCGTGGGTTCATCTCATACTGTTTAATATTGGAAGCGATTAAACCAAAACTGCAGAGAAGTGACATGTTTGTGTTAACATGCGATTTTGCCAATATCTTGATCAGTATGGATAAATCGTAAATTGCAATTTAGGTGAAGAGCTGTGGTGAAAAAAACTCGCCTTTTTTACGATTTTTTTTTATTTTGTCCAGCTTTTCACCCAGTTCTAGAGGAACAAAAATCATGATTTTTCCTCAAAATACAGGTATATTTATATACTTCATAATGTCATGTGCTCTCGCTTCTATCAATGTAAATTGCTTAATTTTAAAGCGTTGTTGTTCAACAGCCAACCTCTACGGCGGCTCGGTCCGTTGTGTATAACACCTTTTTACTCCGCAGAACCGCTGGGGATTCCGCGAAAACGCCCTTATAAAAGAGAAATACTACTTTTGAAAACACCAATACGCATTGTGTTTATAACAGACAGATCTCCACAGAGGTCAGCTGTCTTATAACAACGAGCTTCAAAGCCATTTTGATCATGTCTGAGACACGCCTGTTACCTACAGGTATAGAATTTATCGTTCATGAATTTATAACTGTTTATTTATAATGGGGTGAGTCTGCCACCCTAAAACTTGCCTTTTTTAAAGTTTAGGCAGAAGCTGACCTCTGGGCGAATTTTCAAGTGATGAAAACCTTCAGTGTAAATATTGATTATTATAAACTCGCCTTTTGTCAAATAAACTGGTCAGAAACCTGTCAAATTCTTTGTTTACAGGTTTTTTTTATCATGTTGCTACATGCAACAATGTTGAAACTAATCAAACAAAATGACATTGATACTGCGAAGTCTGTCTTTCTGTCAGTTCGTTTGTCTGTGGATATCCCTGTTTCTTTACATTATACCGTTTGACAGCCTTTTCTGATTGTGCTGACACCAGCTCGAAATCTACCTCACTTTAATGACATGACATAGTCAAGTTTTGTTGACCCTGGCGTTAACGTACGTGTATGTCACCAGACGTAACAACGTAGTATGTACGTGAGTATTTTACATGGGAGTTCGCGAAAGGACATTAAGTGAAAACAATGACCGAGTGGGTCAGGGCATTCATTCAGTTATCTCATATTCCAGGATCCCAGGGGGGGGGGGGGGTGGTAATCAGAGGACTTGGCTTCTCTCCGATCACATCAGCTTGGCGATAGGATGGGTTAGATAAGAGAATACAACATTATCGGTCACTGAGTCTGCCAGCCATCCTTTTATATGTATACTTCCGTCTGCTGGAGTGCAAATCAGTGGTACACGTCATTTGAGCATCACAGGATGCGTGAAAGCATGAAATAAACAAATATATAAACGAAATAAATATATGTAAGAAAATCAAATAATTCGAAGAAAAGGGGGAATTATGATAAAGAGTGCAAGACAAACTGGTGTAAGAATAAATTGGTGACTTTTCCTGTAAAACATCAGGAGATAAGTCAGCTCTCTGTTCCAATCATTCAGGTTCCACTGGCCTCCATGTAAAAACTGCCCTCTATGTAAAAACTGGCCTCCATGTAAAAACTGGCCTCTATGTAAAAACTGGCCTCCATGTATAAACTGGCCTCTATGTAAAAACTGGCCTCCAGGTAAAAACTGGCCTCCATGTAAAAACTGACCTCTATGTAAAAACTGGCCTCCATGTAAAAACTGTCCTCTGTGTAAAAACTGGCCTCCATGTAAAAACTGTCCTCTATGTAAAAACTGGCCTCCATGTAAAAACTGGCCTCTATGTAAAAACTGGCCTCTATGTAGAAACTGGCCTCCATGTAAAAAAAGTTCTCTATGCAAAAACTGGCCTCCAGGTAAAAACTGGCCTCCATGTAAAAACTGACCTCTATGTAAAAACTGGCCTCCATGTAAAAATTGTTCTCTATGCAAAAACTGGCCTCCAGGTAAAAACTGGCCTCCATGTAAAAACTGACCTCTATGTAAAAACTGGTCTCCATGTAAAAACTGGCTTCTATGTAAAAACTTGCCTCCATGTAAAAACTGGCCTCTATGTTAAAACTGGCCTCTATGTAAAAACTGACCCCCATGTAAAAACTGTCCTCTATGTAAAAACTGGCCTCCATGTAAAAACTGGCCTCTATGTAAAACTGGCCTCCATGTAAAAACTGGCCTCTGTGTAAAAACTGGCCTCCATGTTAAAACTTGCCTCTATGTAAAAACTTGCCTCCATGTAAAAACTGGCCTCTATGTAAAAACTGACCCCCATGTAAAAACTGTCCTCTATGTAAAAACTGGCCTCCATGTAAAAACTGGCCTCTGTGTAAAAACCGGCCTCCATGTAAAAACTGTCCTCTATGTAAAAACTGGCCTCCATGTAAAAACTGGCCTCTATGTAAAAACTGTAACGAGAAATTCATTGCATTTTCATGAGAATCCGCTATCCAAAGTGTTTTGATTATTCAGACAACAGTAGCATCAAAACGGTTGAAAGCGGTACCCTAAAACGGATGAAAAGGGTACAGAGAAACAGATGAAAACGGTACCCAAAAACGGATGAAGACGGTACCCTAAAACGGATGAAAACGGTACCCCTAACGGCTGAAGACTGTATCCAAAAACGGCTGAAGACGGTACAGAGAAACGGATGAAAACGGCACCCAGAAACGGATGAAGACGACACCGAGCGTTTGTGCTCACGGGGCTTTTCGAGCTTTTCCACAAATCGTTAACGGGTAGAACCTCTACTTAGGTTTTTTAACACATGCATATAACAGTCAATGGACATTACATCAAGCTTATTTTTCATTTCGTTTTCCATCCAACAACTTGCCAGAGAGATTGGGATAAATGATTAGATAAGTACACACGCACTCATGCCCGACCATGATTATTGAATTTATTCTCAGTCTTAGAAAGACTAAAGAGTGAGAACTGCGCACCATTCGAAATATTTACCAGTACGGTCATCATACTGCGAACAAATATTCAAGAGCATGAGCGAACCATTGTGACCAATTCACATAACTGACTCTGACTTTCTGCCTAACTCTGTTTAATTATTTCTACCTTATATATATATATGTTAAAATTTATCGTGTTTTTTTTCTTGCGCTCCCATGCATGGTTTCGATTTCTTTCTTAATACCCCGGTAGTCACTGTTTTGCTTCTTACATAGAAGAAAAGAAAACAATGGAGTTTTTTCCTTGAGTAATCGCCGAAGTTGAATACAGGGAAATTATCTAGTTGATTTCAGGTACTCAGATACTCAAGGGACACAGCAGCCGTGGCAAGTGCTAATTTTGAACCTTCGATGTACTGATGTGTTAAAAGCATTGCAATTCATTTCCCTGTTATCTTTGTATTCAAGCATGTCTTTTCTGTATAAGAACATGCTCTAATCCTAACCACAGTTATAAGCATCGAGGCTCAATGAAAGTAAAATTATAATTCCTGTACTTGGAAATCACCGTCTGTTGTTAAGTCATCAGACTCGTGCTGTGTTTCTTCTGCTTCCGGTCCGATTTGTGGGGGGATTCAAAATGACATTTGGGACTGCAAAAGTGATCCTTTAGTTCGATTTGCGGGGTGGTCCTTTATGCGGAAGGGTCCGATTTATTGGATGTCTGGGGCTCAGGTACACCCAGGGTTCAGGTATACCCGGGGTTCAGGTACACCTGGGGTTCAGGTACACCCGGGGTTCAGGTACACCTGGGTTCAGGTACACCCAGGGTTCAGGTGCACCCAGGGTTCAGATAGATCTGGGCTTCAGGTATACTCCTAGAAGCGAACGACGGTTGATCTAGTTGTATCATGCAAACAATTTTAGGTGAAGTTGTGTTCGTTAAACAGGTTAAATCTAGTACTCTACTTTCGGATAGTTTGGTTGCCATCGTAGCAGATTACCGAGTCAGTTGGCTGTGCAGTTAACTTTGTGAATACAACCTGTTAGTATGGATAATATTTACGGATATAGACCAAGATGAAAAAGAAGAACTCACAAGTACACTTAGTTCATTTTGTCTGGAGTTGGAAATTGATTTAGAATTTGAAATTTAAATCGAAGTAATTATTAACTAATGAGCTGATAACAAAATAACTGCCCCCTCCCCCCCCCCCCCTCCTCCATCTCAGAAAAAGCTATCCGAAAGGAGAGCGGGAAGCGCGGATTGAGAGGGCCGGGGGCTTCTATCCGGAGGGGCTTGTTCCGGGGTTGGGGGCTTTTGCTCTAGTGTAGCAAGGTGGAGGGGCTTTTTGCTGGTGGGGGTGGGGGCTTTTGCCCCACTGTCGTTGCAAGGTGCAGTGACTTTTTCCGGTGGTGGAGGGGGGCTTTTACCCTTGTGTAGCAATGTGGAGGGGCTTTTTCTGGGGGTGGGATTGGGGGCTTTTGCCCTAGTGTAGCAAGGTGGAGGGGCTTTTCCGGGGGGGGGGGGCGGGGGGGGGGGGCTTTTGCCCTAATGTTGCATGGGGAAGGTGCTTCTGTCCGTTTACCAGTCCGTAGAGTTCTCATTGTTCATAGAAAGCGGTACAAAGAACATTTCTCAGAAAACTGTTAAATGCTAAGGCTCATTTACATACGTAAACTTCAACTAAGACTACTGGAAATGACGAAAATACTTATGCATGTCCGTGTAATTTGTTTTTCACTGAAATTCACTGAATATAGGATATAATTCAATGCCAGTTGGTCCTTATTAGATCAGCAATCATGTGACAACATTTGCTTATATTTGTAGTTCAAAAAAAAAAAAAAAACAAAAAAAAACAAAGAAAGAAAGAAAGAAAAAAGAAAAGCTGTTACAGTTAATTGTTGTTGTTGTGATTTTGTTATCAACAGTTAAAAAACACTCCAATGTCATATGACACAAAAAGCGGAAGAGGAAAAGGAAGTGTGAAATGCATTTGGTACCAGATAAACTGTATCTGATTTTTATCCGGTTTGAGATCAAAATATGTGTTTTTGCAGCATTCTCCTTTATTTTATGTAAATACATCACAAGTTTTTTTTCTTTTTACCTGTACATCTCCTGCTTTCATAGAACCATTTTAAATTGTGTTTAATTTAGGGACATTTCGAACAGACAACTTGAAATAGTAGGAGTAAAATTTACATGTGCACAAAGTGCTCCTTAATTCTTCTTAATATATATATTATGCAAGTTTCATGCCGGAACAAGGGGGTAAAATTAGCGATAATTGAAGTAGTTTTTACTATCCGATAAAATTATAGAAACGTTTATTTTTTTTCGTTACTGGGGCAAAGTTTCAACAGATCTATATAAATCCGAATGACAGGAACTTTTGAAACATCGTATAAATGCCGAGTTTGGTCGTGGTGTATATGACCTGAAACCGACTTCATTCCGACGTTTTTTGCGACCTTTTCCAACACAATCAATGTTTCTGCCACAAAGGATGTAAGTTTTCTACACCGTTAATAGAACGTTAAAGACAAATATTTATCCTTGCTTGCTAAATATCAAGTTAAAATAATTATTACAGGTTTTAATAAAGTTTTCAAAACGCTATAATAGTTTTATAACCAAAATAAACTGCTTCAGTACTTAGCCACATATTTTATTTGTGAGTTGTAATCTCCCAAAAATAAAATTATAGCAGATATTCTAGAAAAGACTTTTTCGATAAATTTACCGTCATTGGAATTCACAATATTGTGAAGAAAACAGGTTGTCAGTGGACAACAGTTAATTCTAATGAACATTTAGTTATTTTTTTCCTCTTCATCACATGTGCAATTTTAATTCTAAATTGTTAATGAAGAGACAAAGAGATGGCTATAAAGAAGTTGAGTATTTTGCTTCATGTTGTTTTTTTTTTCTGCTAGAGACATTTGTGTTATTTCACAAAGAAAATTTGTTTGAAACAAAACAATGCGCAGGAAAAATATATGGTACTCAATATTATATCGTTTTTGAAAACTATGTATTTGTTCTAAAATTCCATCGATATAAATCATTCCACAACTTTGTGGGGTTTCAGTAATCTAATTTTTATAAGGAAGTAAGATGTATAACGTATTTACTCCAGATCACAGTGGCGAGACGATTGAACGGCGGTAAACGTTAATAGCCAGCGCTCATGCACTTTCGTTCTTTCTGTTTCCGGTTCTTCTCAGTGAGTCAGCAGGAAAATATTGTTCATCGTAATCCATAAACAGCGGAATATGTATTCATGTTACACGTTTTGAAGTCATTGAGATTAAGCAATATGTTTCCTTTAAATTAACTAACCGCATATTTTTCTCACACAAACTCGTGCGTAAGTCTGAGTCACAAAGCCTGCATCAGTTTCTGTAGGCCAATTCGTACTTTCCGATCTTTCCTATGCAGTTGCCGTTTCGACTGCAAATTTTTGAAGAGAAATTACAAAGAAACGGTATGGGGAAGGCATAAAAATCTATATGTCTTTCAGCATGCACACTTTCAAATTAATAAAAAGCCATCATATGATCTTTAAAACTGTTTTACATATCATTTAGCCCCTTTAATAGCCAACTTGTGAAATGTTCTTGGCAAAATGGTATCTTGATTTATTCGAGTTTTTTTCTATAATTTCTTTGCAACGTTATCCCAACCGAATTTGGTTCTAACTCAAAAACATTTCGGCAAAAGTACGAATCCACTTATGGTGTGCATAAAAAAACTGTACCATTCATCTACAGAATGAAACAAGGAAATTATGATGCGAAGAGAAGCAGTTCAGAAAGAAGAATAATTTTGTCGGTTTCAAATAAAAATGTAAAACACCACCCCACCCCGGCAGAAATAAAGTGATAAAAAAACAGTTTAAGCGATTGCCAAATGTAAATGCAAAATAGAGAGCCAAGGCTTTGTTTAAAAAAAAAAAACAGCACTTAATTTAATTAATTGTTTGAAGAATGTTTCCTGTTCCACTGTAATTAAATAAAAGCGATAAGTTGTCAAATTTACGTACGTACGTTAATCTATTCGCGTAGTTAAATAACCTTGCAAAAAAAAAAAAAAAAAAAAAAAAGAGAGAACTGACAAAGGATGGTTATGGGTGCTTGTCGCCATTTTGACAATGCAGTCTGTTCTTCCAACTGATGAAGTGGTGTGTCGCTGTCACGAAATGCGTAGTTAGACTATAGTTCGCCGTTTTTTACTTAACCCGGCAGCAACGTTTGCCAGGCAAACTTTAAACCGCTGGTCCCTTTTTGTGCAAAACAAATTCATGTGTTTGATTCACAAATTTCAAGTGTAAATGTGTTCAAAATGTAAACAAAGACAAGTGTTTGGCATAATGAATTCTTTAAAACGTTTAAAAATGGAGGAGGGCAGATCATTTGATTTTTTTCTAACAAAAAAAAAAAAAAAAAAAAAAAAAAAAAAAAAAAACCGATGGTTGGAGTGACGTCGAAACCCGATGTCATTCTGACGTTGAAAATCCGACACCGATTCCATTTCATCTACAACCAAAATCCAACGTCCCATTTTCGTCGGAACCCGATGTCAGTTCCATTTCATATGCAACCGGCACGTCATCCAGACATCATTCTAAGGTCAAAATTCTGGCTGGAAAGCAGGTGCTTCCATCCAGCCACGATGTCCGAATAACTTAATCACGTCTCTAGCACAGTATCAGGCAAATTACGGTCATTTGATCTCAACTAAAAGTAGGAGCGTTTTGGGTAACTGTATTTCCGCTTATTCTTTTCCTCAATTAAACAAGAAATAAATATACAAATGACGCAAAGCGGGGGCACTTAAGGTGCCAAAATTTCAACAATAACAAAACTAATTCAGAAAGAATAACTTATACACAATAAGCGCGATGTGAGAAGGAATGGGGGAGGGGGTGAGGGGGAGGGCACAAAACAAATAGAAAAAAGCACAAAAACATGGCGTACATACGCTTATGTAAGATTTACAGTGGGTAGGAAGGGCATGGCGGTCGGCAGAATTTTGGTATCTGAAAGAACTTGATGTGGCTATTCCCTTAGGTGCATGGCTGCAATTGATGAATAAGGCTTGAGAAAGAGAGATTTATATATAGCAGCAACTCCCTCGAGAATAGGCACTTGGCCAATGAGCACAAAGCGTAACATGTAGCAGCATCATGGCGAAATAGTGACAGGATGTCTGCGGTGGACATCGTGCGTGCTCACTGTAGAGAATCTAAGCTGCTGAAAGTTTACCAATCACAGTATGAGTGTAGAGAGGGAAATCTGTTTTCTTTTACTTATACAGTGATAGTTGCCATAAACAGGCTTTGAAGGAGAATAAACTTTATTTTATTCAAAATAATTTTGCTGCCAGGGGAAATCCTTTGCAGGTGATTGGTTGAGCTACTTTTTGGCGTTTTTTAAAACCGCCCAGTATCACATTACGAGAGCCTAAACAAACCGACCGTATTAATCTGTACAGCTGTTGCTATGTGAACCCTGGGCGCCTGCAGAACATCATTTATGTGTGTGGTATCTCGAATTCATCTCAAGCTGCCATGGTTTCCTCTCAAGCTGCCAGGGCTTCAATATAAAAGTTATTTTTTGCAGCATTTAAACTGTGTCAGTTTGTCAGTCGGTCATATGTGGGAATGTGTACAATTTTCAGACTCAGACTCAGTTTGTCTTTGTTTTTATGTATAATGTTAAAAGCTGTAACATTGTTTGTACTAATTTTATACCGTTTTTCCGTCATGGTTAAAAGATGAAAAACAGTGTATTTTGTTATCAGAAATCCCGAGTTGCGTGGCTACGAAGGTCTCTGACCACAGAATCCACTGTTTCGAATGTTCTAAATGACTTAAAACAGAGCTGTATGGAAATATTAGCGTGCTTTATGAGCACAGAACCCACTCATAATATTTAACGAATCACCGCTTAATGCTACGATAGACTCACGATTATGCCATTAAAATGACAAGGTGCTAATTATGTGACAAAACAAACTGCTCATGTTATGTCCTTCAATTCACAAACAAGCATTGTTGTGCTTCAGTAATCTCCTTTAACACTTCTCAGAACTTGTCACTGTCTCGAGAAAAAATTAATGTATATTCAGTGTTTGGCATTTATATCTCCAAACCAATAATAAATCACAAACAATCAATTAAAAATCAAGGACAAGGTCGTCAGGCCTGTTCCGGGCGTTATATAAATTATAGGAAATAATAATAAGATTTGTGCAATAAACTTTACACAGTTTGTCAGTTCATCTTCGTGGAATAGTTGTTAAGAAACTCATTTGGTGAGCGAACGATATCTAGTACCAGTTGCTAGTCCCCCCCCCCCCCCCCCACCCACCTCCGGGATAACTTGCCGTCAACAAAGTGTTGTCATTCCACGTATTTAGTTTCAAAATTAATTATTGGGTGTTTTCAACTTAATTTTCACATTTGAGCTCAGTCTGTTGAAGGAAGTTCCTATTTGATGGCGAAAGACTTTCTCATTTGAGGAGAGACAAACGCTTTTTCCTTTGCTTTACAAAGATCCATTTTCTAACACTGGACGAGATGCGCGGGTAGATGGGAGGCTCCCTTGATATCATTTGTACCATGCGAGTCCAAAATATATTAATTAAAATACTTAGTCATTCACAGGCATAGCAATCATTTGGTACTTGAGTGCCCTCCAACGCCCCTTCCCTGCCCACAGACAACCTTCAAATCCTTGCAATCAGAAAAATTACTGTAATGATGAACAAGTATGTGGCGAAAAACAAAATTTTGGCTGATTTAGCTATGAACTATTGTATTTATAGCAAACAGGATATTATCCAATGGCTATATGCACTAGGTAAACTAGCATTTTTTATAGTTAACAATCTTCGAAATGGTGTTTGCTAACGTGTTTTATAACGGGACTTTTTGTAGTTGTGTCTATTGTGCATGTTTGGCAAGGAGCTAATGCAAACAATCTCACATTTCTGTTACAACTTATGCCAATGAACAGTTATTTAACCAATGCCCATTCGACAGTTGTAATATTTTCGATTACCACATTTCAACTAAGTGAAGTCAGATATATATTTCTACCGTACAGCCAAACACATTCGTTCATATCAAAGGATTGAGATAGAGCGGGGAAGTATAATTAAAATAATTAATTAAGTAAAATTAAAATAATTAATTAAGTATAATTAAAATAATTTTCTCTAAAGTCGCAAGAGATCATGAATCCTAAATCAAACAAGATTTATAAACTCGACCAATCAGAACTACCACGCCAAGGTTTCCTTTTGGGTTACACCGATGCTGATGATGGGGATGAATGGACGTGTTTTTCTGTTCTTGAACAAACAAAGCCCAGTGTTTAAAATATTGAATTCTTTAAAGGTTTAAAAATGAGAGAGGTCAGATCACGTGATTTTGTTGTAAAAATCAAACGTCGGATTGACGTCGGAACACAATGCCATTCTGACGTAGAAAATTCGACATCGATTAAATTTCATATACAACCAAAACCGACGTTGCATTGACGTCGGAACTCGACGTAATTCTGACACTGAAAATTCGAGGTCGGTTACATTTCATATGCAACTAAAACCTGTATTTTAGTTCGACGTCAAAAACCTCGGATGACGACGTCAATCCGAGGTCACTCTGACGTCAAAATATTTGCTGGGACGTGGCTACTTCCATCCAGCAACGATGTCCGAATAGCTTAATCGCGTCTCTAGCACAGTATCAGGCAAATTACGGTCATTTGATCTCGACTAAAAGTAGGAGCGTTTTGGGTAACTGTATTTCCGCTTATTTTTTTCTCAATTGTACAAGACATGATGATATATATGACGCAAAGCGGAGGACTTAAGGTGCCAAAAGTTCAACAATAACAAAACTAATTAAGAAAGAATAACTTATACACAATAAGCGCGATGTGAGAAGGAATGGGAGAGGGGGTGAGGTGGAGGTCAGAAAACAAATAGAAAAAACAAAAACATGGCATACATACGCTTATGTAAGATTTACAGTGGGTAGGAAGGGCATGGCGGTAGGCAGAATTTTGGTATGTGAAAGAACTTGATGTGGCTATTCCCTTAGGTGCAATGCTGCAATTGATGAATAAAGCGTGCGAAAGCGATTTATATATAGCAGCAACTCCCTCGAGAGTAGGCACTTGGCCTGTGAGCACAAAGCGTGACATGTAGCAGCATCATGGCGAAATGGTGACAGGATGTCTGCGGTGGGCAGAATTTTGGTATCTGAAAGAACTTGATGTTGCTGTTCCTTAAGGTGTATAGCTGCAATTAATCAACGGTGCGCGGCACAGGTATGGCGGCATGGCGACAAGATATCTGGGGTGAACATCATGCAAGTTTACTGTCGAGAATCTAGGGTGCCGAAAGTTTGCAAATCACAGGCCGAGTTTAGAGGGTCAACGAATTACAAGGCACGGAAAACTTCGGTACCTTTTGCTTTGGCAGTCAGTGACAATTGCCACAAACAGTACTTGCCCGCAACCGTTTTAAACGAAAATAGACAAAATTTATTTTATTCAAAATAAGTTCAATGCTAAAGGAAATCCTTTGTAACTGATTAGTTGAGCTGTTTTTGACGTTATTTTTAAAACCGCATAGTGTCACTTTGCAGATTATCCAATCCTGCTGTCACTGTGTGAGCCTTGGGCTCAAATTCATCCCAAGCAGCCCTGGTTTTTAATTCAGGTTGTCAGGACTTCGACATGAAAGTTATTTTTCACAGAATTTAAACTGTGTTAATCTGTCAGTCAGTTATATGTGAGAATGTCTACAATTGTTTTATGTATAATGTTAAAAGCAATAATATTGTTTTTCCTCATATTGATACAGTTTTTCTGTCATGGTTAAAATATGAAAAACAGCGTATTTTGTTGTCTGAAATCCCGAGTTGCATAGCTACGAGGCTTTCTGACCACGGAATTAACTGTTTCGAATCTTCTGAATGACTTAAAACAGAGTTGTATAAAATATTAGCGCGCTTTATGAACAAAAACAACGCTTAATGCTTAACGAATAACCGCTTAATGTAACAATTGGACTGACAATTATGCCATTAAATTGACAAGGTCCTTATTATGTGTGACATAAAACTGCTCACACACGCATTGTGCTTTAGTAATCTCTTTTAGCACTTTTCAGAACTTGCCACTGTCTCAAGAAACGATTAATATGAACTCAGTGTTTGGCATTTATATGTTAAAACTAAAAATAAATCACAAACAATCAATTACAGATCAAAGGCAATGTCATCAAGTCTGTTCCGGTCGTTATTTTTTGTTGATAAGTAGAATAAGATTTATACAATAAAATTTATACAGTTTGTCATCTAGCACGAACTAGGTGAACGAAGGGTCTCAAATCAGTTCAAATCGGTCTGGCTACATTTTATTCGAGCCCTAAACTTAACTGTTCACTGATCCTTAACGTCAAAGGATTTCGTTGCTTTGCTGCTGACAGGGCGACGAAATTCAATGAGAAACCTTCTTAGATCAGATTGAAAATTCGTGTGGAATTTGTAACTGAAAAAGCATGCCTAAGACACTGGGAAAATCATCAGCAATGTTTTAAAGCTGTGTTGATGTTTCACTGATCACTCTTCATACGAAAAAAACAAACGAACAGGTATTAGGTTTTACAACTTACCTAGAGCGTCCACTTGGCATTATATGTGTTACCGTGCATGCCAAAAATGTGGAGGAAGGGTGTAATTTTGAGGTCAGACGCTGTCCACGCGGAGTGCCAATTAAAAAACGGGGAGGGGGTAATTTTCATTCAGTAATCCGTATTATTCACAAAAAGGGTACTTTCAGAATTATACTCCTCGTTTGGTAAAACATAGGTATTGTCTTTAGCATTGCACTCAACGTTTAAGGATCGTTTCAAAGCTTCACGGGCATGCATGGTAACCAGTTGTTATGTGAGTACCCTCCCCCACACCCCGTCCCAACTTTGTTTTGCAACTTTGTTTTGCGCGGTTGATTAGATATCGGATAATCGACGGCTATTCAGCATCGGCAGGTAGAAGTTGTTTTGAGATCCATTTCCAACCTTTTCCGACGTTGTTTCGGCTTCAATGACGATGAGGAGACATCTTTTACTGGGCCATGATTCAAATTACAGAGAAGCTCGAAGTTGAATAAACGCCGGAAAAATGATCTAGAATCGCCTTCCAGACAGAAACAAGGAGTCATGGTCACACTAACATTCCAATTCCAGGCTCACTTTCCGGTGAGTAATAACACGACAATATTGTTGTTTTGTTGAGACCTTGAGTCTGTTAAACACTAATTTTCTGACTCCTGTACAACATACATTTTCAAACGTCTTTCAATCAAAGGCATTGAACAGGTGTGGGCAAAATTGGGAGTTTGGTTGCGAAAATATTGTCTATTCAACGTCTATTCAGCGGAAAGGCATTAGGATATTTGACTAGACATCAGATACGTTTTTCGTCACGATTTCAACAGATGTGTCGCCACCAATCACAATGAAATTACAACAAGGCTCAGTGTTATTGAAAAGGCAGCTGTCCGGGATATCAGTGCGAATTACCAAACAGCTGGCGAGGTACTTGATCATCGTATACCCCTAACAGGGGATGTTTTACCCTGATTCGGTTAATGCTGAACGCTTAAAGCCTGATGCATAAACTTGTCTAGCAAAGTTTATGAAACAGTCGCAAAAAGACCTTTGGAAGCCCTGCCATTAGATTTATTGTGAAAGAACGATGTGTGATCATGGACAGTTGGTCTGGTAATTCTAAGGTCCTGAATTCGAATCCAGTTAGGGTTGGTAAGCAGGGGATTGACCAGTAAAAGCTTGTATGTAGCAATGTTACTGCAGAAGATCTGAAAACACCTACTAAACAGACATCGGACCAACATCGATTTCAAGATGCGACGTCGACCCGACCAAATCGCAACATTACATTTGATTGTAATTAAATGTGATTTGTCTGATCAACATCTTTGACATAAAGATTAATAGACCTTTGATAGGCAACGTTGTTGGGCATTGCTTTTGATCGCCACCCAAACCACACTTTCTCACACGTCTAACAAACGTCTATGAGTAAACGTCATGACATAGATGTCTGACTTACAACCAAACAACGGCGGACATGACATATTTTTACATCCACGTTTTGGTCTATTTTTCAAAGGGATCTGATATAACTACCGCTCCTGGTGAGGGATAACCCAAGGAAGTTATTTTTTGAGTCCGAAAGTTGTACAATGTCGATTTTTTCCACATATACCAATCGCTGATTTTCCGACGTCAATTTAGCGTTGCACCAGAAATCCTGGTTAGACTTAGGAAGAGTTGTATCCTCAAATCGGCGTTTGATTGATCGTACTGGGTTGTTTAAATGAAATTGTTCTTTGTATCGAAATACATGCTGTTATTTTGAATAAATTACAATCAGCGCCACAACCGTGACCATAAGGTTTATGAGGTTTTTTAATTTAATAAATGATAGAAAATAAAGCATAGACTGATAGAATACTTTCAGAAGAGTGGTTCATTGAATGTTTCCGGACCCCAGTTTTGACGTAATTATGCATGGCGTGAAAAATAAATTACTGGCTGATTTAGCTGGATAATCACGCAAAGAAACAGAATATTATATACCCGACAGCTGTATACACTAGGTAAATATTACTTGAACAGAGTGTCTGCCCAAGTGCATAGTCTGGGAATTGTGTTTAACTATAAGCATTGATCAATACCGAATGTCCTAAACGCCTAAGTGCTTTAGCATTTAGCCAGCATTATAATCAGCATTAAAACCTGGTCGAAGATTTCCCATTGTCTTAAGCATGTTTTCTGAGTTAAAAATCCACGTTTTTCAATTTTTCAATATATTAAAAAAACTGCATATGACTGAACTTTACCGACCGGGGCCTCTTGATTTTGAAATGGGGACACTTCTCTTAGCAAGTAAATGGCTTTAACCACTACATCAAGGCGTTGAAAGGACGCAGTAAATTATTCTATATATATCTAACAATAGATATAATGTCCGGGGCAGCTCTGATGACTTTGTCTTTGATTTAAACTTGATTGTTTGTGATATGTTTTTAGTTTCAAGACTGAAATGCCAAGGAGTAAATGTTCATTAATCTTTTCCCGAGTGAAATATTCTGAGAAGTGTTACAGGAAATTACTAAATCACAAGTTGAATTTAAGAATGGAATGGCATTACATGCCGAGTTTGTTGTGAAACATAACGAAAAACTTGTCAGTTCAATGGCATAATTCTAAGCAGTCCATTTAAATATTTAGCTTCACTTCGTAAAATATTTTCCCATAAAATCGTTTTTCTCTGACAATGTTTCAGGTGAATTAAAAGATTCAACACAATGTATTCTCTTGTCAGAAAACCCTCGTTGCTGCCCAGCTGGGAATGATTTGACAACAGAATACACTGCTTTTCATCTTTTAACCGTGACCGATGCCAGATAGCACATAGCGCGTATTTAAATATTGCCTCGGTTAAAACATTGCTTCAAATCAATGAAATCAGAAACACACTTGTTCAATTTAAAAATAAACAGTGAACAAAGCGAGGATGGAATTAAAATAAAAAAATAATTGTTTTATTTCACGGCATTAGGGATCATGAGTTCTAAAACAAACAGGATTTTGCGTCGCATTGAAATAGTTGATTTAGACATCAAAAATGATTCACACCATTATAAACCCCACCAATCAGAACTACCACGCGAAGCTTTGGTTTGGGGTTATGCCGATGCTAATGACGGATTGCGGTTAATTTCCTTGAGTCGTTTGATACTTGAACGGTCATTAAATAACGACGAATATCGCGGTACAGTGAAGTACCGATTACCAGAGTTTAGAATAGAAGTGGAAAGTGCTGAGATTAGACTAATACCTCATTTTATTTATTCTTTCTTGCATATGTCGATCATTTCATTATCAAACGAACAATTGTATAATATACAAGGATCGTGCTACAACATCAGTACCCTCCAGGATGACACAACACCCGCCACTTTGTCCTTTTCGCTACAGGAGAACTTTCCATGTCAACAAGTTCTGATCCATGGAAAGAAGGTCTTGTCCTTACAGGTTACACGGCCACATTTCGTAGTGAAATTTGGAAACGAAGTATTTCAGGGTCTCGGTATAGACTTTGGAGAAAACGAGACACGCGGATACTCCGGCGCTCTGATCACGGATGAGAAGTCCAACCAAGCGGCTGGAATATTGATTCTTCGTTACTCCGACAAGAATATTTTATTTGGAATTTCTGTTAGAAGTTTGTTGTTTCCTCAGACAAAAAATAAAGTTGTTTCGTTACCTCTAAAGAACAGCTGGTATTCGTGGCTGAAGAAGCTACAATTTACTTACCAGTTTTCTCCATTACAAGAACTGATCACCGAGATCGAGAAATCGAGTGCCGAAAAGGAGACAGAAGAGGATTATTTCAGCGATGAGCCAGATGAAGGAATTGATCTACAATATATAGAAGACAGCCCAGCACCAAAAGAACAGACAATCGTAATGGGTGATAAAAGGAAGCTTGATGAAGGAATCACATCAGGTAAGCCTGGTGAAAGAATCACAACAAAAGAACATTCTTTCCAGAAACAGCTTCTTAGCCTCAGATCAAGGAAGTTTGTCGCAGGAAAAGAAGGAGGATTATTTTGCCTTAAATCCCTTGGTTTATGCTTATACGTACCACCGAATGCATTGGAAACGGCCGTGCCAATGTACTTAGGTATTTCTAAAAACTCGGATGACTTGCCTAAGAGACGTAGAAAGCGATGCATTGACAACATGCTTAGTCCCGTCATAGTCTGCGGACCACACGGCGTCAAGTTCACACGAAAAGCGACGCTGTTTTTTCAACATTCCCTGTTACTGAACGATAAAACTGAAAGGAGAAATATTCGCATGTATCGAAGCAATACGAGCCTGGTTGAAGACGTGTCATGGGAAGCTATGGCTTTGACTGTGCCAAGAATGTCTCGCAGATGGTGTAGTGTCGACATAGAAGGATTCTCAAAGTACTACATGGTAAGTGTGTTGTGCATACAAAAACTTTTTAAATCATATTTTAAATAAAGTACTACATGGTAAGTATGTTGCGTATACAAAAAAATTATTTTAAATCATATTTAACTTGTGAATAATAATAATAATAAAAATAATAATAATTAATTTTTAATAATATTCAGTATTAAAACTTAAAATTTCACTCATTTGCAGGGTAACAGTGGCGACTCACCAAAACGTATTCTTCAAGTTTTGGTATACCGTGACAAAATTTACCCCGGGGCAGCCTTATTTCGAGTTTATGTGATAGATAGTGAGGACTGGGAAAAAACGGTGAGTTGAAAATTGTTTCTAAAGCGATGGCTAGTTTAGATGTCGAAGGAATTAGGCTTCGTGCCTACAACATTATTGTAAAGTAAGATCACAGACTTAGAAGTATTGGTAACATATTTAACTTTGTTGGCTTGTTTCTGAGCCTTAGCTCAAACATTTACTATCGATTGTGGTTAATTTTTGGCAACTTCCATATTTGATAAAAAAATTATGAGTAGCCGTTAGAGTTTAAAGTAATTGCAAGTTTAAATTACTCTATAATTATTTAATTTGTAGGAAGTAATGAGCATGGAGCGAAATGGTGTTTTGTTGGGTCAAAGAACCTTCTTTTATGATGAAGCGGGAGAAACTGGCATTAACATCGAATTACATTCAACCAGTGATACACTAACGAATCAAGGAGCAAATAAGAAGGTAACATTAAAATACAATTACAGTATAATATACAATGTAATGCACCGTTATGAAACAAAGTTTTTTAAAAACTATTTCTAATGTGTTATCTCAAAGATGTCTGTCTTTTCCTACCTAGGCAATAACACACGAGGAACTACAACAGACACGTTTTCAGCCTGTAAACATCGTAATGCAGCAGCAATCAGACTCAGCATCAGGACAGCTCCAAATAACTGTCTCACAGCTCAAAGGAGACTCCAAGTCCATACAAGTACACGTGAGTACCACTCGAGATTCTTCTTAGGCAAACTGTATAACGCTTTCCAGATGGTAAATACCCCACAAGCACATGAACAATTAAATAGTGGACACGCAGAATCTGAATGAATAGGACTCATTTACAAAAAAAATTTCCGTATTAGTGGTCCCTTTTCTGATTCTAATTGAAACATAGAGTATGCGCTGTTCAAACAATGTCATATGTAACCGACAAATGGATCATGCGAGAAGCTCTCGTTGTATATTATGTAGAAACAGAAATGATTATACTGGATTTTATAGATTCTACCAGCACCAGCTTTGCCAAGCCCTGTGGCTGAGCAATCACAAGATCAAAACCAATCCCAGAATGCATTTTCGCAACCGAGTGCTGCAGCAACTCAGCCAAATGTTGACACAATCCAAGATACTTCAAATCTTGACTCTAATAACGAAGAATGCGAAGGCGCTGTGGGCGGCATGGCAGCGTATACTGCAGAAACTGGGTCCGATACGTTCGAATCATCCGGGAACAGACTAGAACAACAAGTAATCAAGCGATCACCAAACACTCTGGTAGAGGAATCTAATATCCCATTGAAAGTAATCGATAAGTTACAAGAAGAACTGGATACTAATACCAAATTTCGTCATGATTTTGCCGCAACGTTTTGCAACATCACAGAGGCAATGATTGAGTCCCATAGCGCTCGGGATTTGATACATCATCTTTTTATAAATATCGCTTACGGTCGACAGGCAAGAAGTAACCTTCACGACTTCTTTCGTAGAAGACGACACCTATTTCAATCAGAACGAGGCCGCTATATATTCCACTATTTCGTTCAAAACGATCCGGGTAATTTAATTACCATTTTGACATATCTTCAGCCACTTAATTTACTTACTTTAGCCAATATATTTTCATGCATAAAGTTAAGTGCTTGTTTTGTTCATAAAGTTACACATTAGACTGGCAAACTGTTAACAATTCTACATCGAGTTTTTCTTTGTATGTAATATAAGCGTACGTGTTTTCATGTTACACTATAGCCTAAAACTATATGTGAAATACTATTATGCTATAATACATCCACTATTAATTATTATAGGAAGCATTTTGTATATATGTTTTGTTGCAGAAATGTTATCAAGAGAAGCCAAAGCAACACTTGAGAAAAACATGAAACATTTAAGCGAGCACCTGAACACGTCAGCCATCATGGACGAATTACTAGCAGAAGCAGTCCTCACGTTTGAGCAGTACATGGATATCTTAGACAGGCCCAGCGAGCGGGAACGGAACAGAAAGTTGTTGGTAATTGTTCATGAAGGTACGCAACAGAATATGCTTAAGTTACGGCATATTTTGCAATCAAACGGAGAAGCTGAGCTTTTGCGATTTCTCCCTGAATGAGATATGTACTAATCAGTTCTGTCACCTTCGTGTGAAAACTCTGAAGTAAAACATAACACAGCATAGCACCATGTTTTCAGAGTATGCCTAATCTTTATTACTGTGACTACAGTGGTAAATATTTCTTACCTTAATGGCCTTGACATATGTTTTTATTATGTAAACATGCAGTTACACAACCTAGCGCACTGAAATGTGACATTGAAAGGGAGGTCCAGGTTTGGTTGAAAATAGGAGGAGGGGGCTATTTCAAGATTAATATTCCGTATTAAGTGGTCTTTTAAAGTCATGGATACTGAGGCCACCTAGCTCCTCCCCCTTCCAGGTCTTAGCTGCCAGATGTTACTTTTGATTGTGTGTATATTATAGCGCATGCTTTAATAACTTTGAAAATCGGTATTTTTGTCTGCTTCTAATTGTCTAATTGTATCTTGACATTTATAAAAAAATTCAAAAGGAAACTGAGTGATATCAATATCTGGTTGTTAAGTTTTCAGCTGACTGAACGTTTGTGAAAATCCAAAAAAAGTGCAACTGCAATAGTTTGCCATAAAATACAACATGAATTATTGACAGAGACAATATCAATGATTATTTAAGAGAGAGAGAGAGAGAGAGAGAGAGAGAGAGAGAGAGAGAGAGAGAGAGAGAGAGAGAGAGAGAGAGAGACAGAGAGAGAGAGAGAGAGAGAGTGAGTGGCCTATATAGAGAATGATATATTTAGTTAGTTCTATATTACTTTTTAATGGAGTTTTTATTATTTATATATATAACACAATTCGCTAGTAAGAGGACCGTTATACTGTGAATGTTGTATAAAATTGACAAAAATGTTGACGACACAAACTTTTGGCTTAGGAGTGTTCCGTATTTTTTCTGAAGGAATAGACACATAAAATATGTATTTCTAATCAATTAGATTGATATACAGTTAAGACACGTGGCAAGACGTATAAATGTATTGCATTATTTAGAGTAGGCACTTTGTGTGTATCAAAATTTGTACTAATTTATATATGCTTTCTTCAGTACCACACCATTCTATTTCTCGATATAAATCACAAAGGATAAGTAAACACATACACACAATATATATATATATATATATATATATATATATATATATATATATATATATATATATATATATATATATATATATATATATATATATATATATATTACAAATTTTGATACACACAAAAGTTTATATAGTGAAGACATGTGAAAACATGTTTTAGGTGTGTCATACACAGAAAATGTGTATTTCCAATTATTTACGCTATAGAAATTGAAAATATATGAAAACATGTATAAGAGTGCTGCATTGTTTTGCAGACATAAGAATGTATGTTTGAAGATTATTTTGTATGGTAGAAATTTTTTTTTCTTTTATTTTGAAAAAGACAGCTCTTTTATATATATATAGATATATATATATATATATAAAAAAATATATATATATAAAAATATATATATATATATATATATATATATATATATATATATATATATATATATATATATATATATATATATATATATATATATATATATATATATGTTCATGCTGGTATATATGTTCATGCAGGTATCAATAAGGCAGCATTTTGGTGACATATTGTCGCTTTTCGCACAGCTATACAGTAAGTCGACACATTTTACGTCGAATTGTAAAGGTAAACGCACGTCCAAATCAAAATTAATGCAAAAGTGTAAGCTTTTACTTAGACTTTTGTTTACTTTAATCACGTAGTTTATTCCATGCGAAAAAATAAGTCGAATTATTATACATTGTGCATTATGCATAGCAAAAAGCGGCAATATGTCAACAAGATGTTGTCTTCTTGATGCCTGTATGAATATATATACTATTGTAGATTTACTTCTTACTATTTAATTTTCTATGTTTTAAAAGTGGTAAACAAAACTGATGTTTAAAGTGGTAAAAATCAAATCAATAGAAATGCTTTTTAGTTTCTTGCATTGAACTTTGTGATTTCGTACCAAAACCGAGTGAATAATAAAACATGGTGAGAACATATGTTTTGATGATAAATTTACATATTTGTAGCCGTGCGTTCAGCTGATGCTTTACATTTGGTGACGGCATCCCACTCATAATCTTTTGTGTTATTGTATATACGTAGATTTAACCTTAACGGCCTTCATTTTATTAATTTAATTTGATGTTTTAGTAGTTATTTACAAAATATAATTGTACTTGACGCAACTATAAAACGGTTAAACAATTTTGAAACTATAGAAATGTTTATTTTAAACTTTACTAACGTTTGTGACGTTATGCCAAAACAAAATGTAACAATAATGATGTTAACGTTTGTTTGGATGGAACAATTACATAACTGTAGACAACTTTTCAGCTAAAGCTGTCTTTTTATTTATTCTTTGTAAGTGTTGTCAGGATATATTAACCATCAAACTCGACTTCACTTGGATGTGAATTTGATGAAAAACTTCGTAAAAAGTGATAACTGATCGAAGCAAAGGCATACTATGTTGAGACAAAACAGTTGAGTAAACAATACGAAGCCCTATCGTGATTAGTGATGACAGCCTTATCGTAAACAGTAAACCTTGACAGTGCTGACAGCTTTGTCGTAAACGTTTTCGATGTTCAGGAAATATTACATGGGCTTAAGAGGCCTTTATTAAACCCAAAATGTATTAGAGGTGTACCTTGTTAATCAGGTTTACTGCCGAGCTCCAGGATATTTGCCGTTGGAATTTCCCACCTGGTTTGAAGCCTCAGCTTGTTACAGTGGCTATAGCAGTCATTGAAAGTATGTTCGCAAAATGCGTTTGTACGTTTCTAAAGTGAAAAATCGTATCATTGACTATTCCTTTTTCTGTGATTAGCCAAAACATACCATAATGAAATAATGAAAAAAATTCAGTAAAATCGTAACTCACGCTAGAGAGGTGACCTTACTGTCTTGATAGATGGCGGTCATTGGCACTTACTTGACTAATCCCAATTTTCATAATTTGCACTTGGCCGAAATACCGGCCAAGAACCAATTTCGTACTAAACTCTTAGGTACTGATAGTTATATAATCTTACTATGGAAAAATTCTGACCAAGAGCGACGGACTTTCATAACCACTTAGCTAGTTTTTATTGAATGGCCAAGAACTGGAGAAAATATTGGCGACATTTTCATTTTCAGGGAACTCTTAACTAAAGATAGGAAAACAGCTACTTTGTATTAAAATTTTAAGTAAAGGCAGCAGGCTACTATTCACCTGGACATACTTGATTTTTCTTGTCTGGCCAATATCTGGAGGGAAAATATTTGTGAAAAATAGAAATAAATCAGCAAAATCTTAATCCGCAAAGAATTGTCTTAAAAGTTTAGATAAAAATAGCCATCATTGGTACTTCTATAGCTATTACTGTTTTTCGTAATTAAAAAGTCGAAGAAAAACATTTTGACGAAAAACCATTTTTTGCTAAAACCGTTTTATTCGACAAAACAAGTTTTTTAGTTAAATCTGAACCGACGGTAGAGAAATTTTGGTAAAGATAGTGATCATTGGTAATTAATTTTCTTCAATTGCTTAGCACACCTTACAAATAGGGCTGACGTTTTGGTTTACCCCAGTGGTTTAACCCGTAGTTAACTTACATAAATATGACATAAGTTAACCTAGTGGTTTAAACTTGGTTTAAACCGTGAAGTTAATGTTTGGGTTAAATTATGGGCTGAACCCATTGCTTTCACTTTCTTTTCGTGGATACGGCATCAGCTGGCATTGGTACCTGCTTGGCTATATATATATATATATATATATATATATATATATATATATATATATATATATATATATATATATATATATATATATATATATATATATATATATATACAGTTCGCCATAAATTGGCGGCAGTATAGGCGAAATTTTAACTGACGCCGAGGAAATTGTGACACAATGTAGTCTAATCCTGCTGTTACTATTAGCAAAATGTTTAGTAAAAAACTACTTTTTGAAAAGTGTTAAAATTTTGATTAAAGGCAGGACCATAAATGTACAGCTAGCTATTTTTGTCAAATCGCTAGAAATTAGGGAAAATTTTGACCGAAAAGCAATTTTATTGAAAAAACGTATAGATGGCCCTTTAGTTTTGACTGAAAACCTCATAACATGTTGATTAAATGTAGTTTAATATGTGTCCACCTGATATAAGTATGAAATGAAATATTGGCGAAAGACCACTTTCTTATTACGATCTTAACTGGCGCAAGGATACAGTCTTATTATCTTGTGATTTTGTTTGAAGACAGTGAATATTATTATCTACATGGCTATTATTTTTCTTGGCGATTTGTCAAAAAATGGTGGATATTCTTGCGATAAACCATTCTTTATGTTGAAATCTTGACCTATCGTTAGCTGGGACATTGTCCATAGACAGTTTTATGTAAAAACTCACAGTTTCATAAAGATTCTTTAAAATTCTATTGCTAAAAGAAAGCTAATTGTGTTCAAGCAAGCTGTTAAGACTGTTTTCAAAAGCTTGCATGGGTCCGACCCTTATTCTTAAAGGAGCCCCTTCGCCCAAAGGGAGACCGGAGTCCATATTCCGAGCCCCCTCGAGGTACCAGCCTTTCTGGGTTTATTTCAGTTCTACTTGTATCTCGCCCCCTCCCAATCATCCTCACCCACAATTTCATCATCTCACCAACATTTCCCTTTTCATAGCTACTATTAAACCTTCCGAAAAAATACACATACTAAGATAAATTTAACAAAAATGCCTTTCCACCTAATAAGATCCTTTTTTGATAAATATGATGTCGTTAATCGCAATAAAGAAAATCCTTCCTTATCTTTTTGTTTCACATTCACCCCATTTTTGGATTATTATCTGGGATCTACTTAATTTTAGTACTCCCGACACGGTATTAACTCTGTTACATCTTTGGCAACGACTACTATCGGCCAACAAAACCTGCGTTACACCGTTCCCACGCAAACCGCATAAAAGCGTGGCAACCTGCTGTGCGTCCACCAAGATGTCTTACAGTCGTTGGTGATAATACCAGTCATAAGAACGCACGTTGCCGTGGGTTGCATCCCTTAGTGGAAGTAGAGCGGTTTCCTGGCTTCTTGTCTCTTAGGCAGGCTTTTCAAATACATATTCTGCTAAGAGACTTGTTTGCCAATACCTGCCGTTGCTCCTTCTCTTCTGCCCATGAAGGGCGGTTGTGAACTGGCCCGTCATCAGCAATAACGGCTGGTCGTTCAGTTTAACCGTACTGCGTCTCCAGGGTCAATCGAACGGCTTTGGATTGAGAATCCCGCCGCGTCTAGTAGAGTATTCCAGGTGTCCTAGCCCTAGGCGGATAACCTGCGTTGCCGAAATAGGTGGTCGTAGTAAGACCGGGGCTGGCAGACCTGGAAGAAAATTTTCAAAAAGCAGTTAATGGACGGCATAAAAGAAAAACCCAACAATACATCACCGACACCTAAAAGACCAAGGATTGAGGTAGGGTCTCCCCCTGATTCATTTCCACAATATCTGATTATCACACCTATAGAAGGCACGTTCAAGCTATCCCCTTTCCCTATCCAGAAGGGGGTATCGTCTATAGCAGGAAACCAATTTAGCATAATAAGGCTTCGTTCGTTGGACATTCTAGTCCAAATAACCACCCTACAGTAATGTAAAAACTCCTAAAATAACATCTTTCGTAAGCACCCCAGCTAAGTGTTCTGCCCATCGAAATTTAAAGTGATTACCCACCCTGAACTAAGGTTTTGTAAAGATAAAGAACTAGTTGACGAACTAAAGGACTAGGGCGTGACAGCAGCGCGACCTTTGGGCCAACGAGGAACATTTGTCCTACCTTCCTAGTTTACCTAGCCTAGTTTAACAAGCAGTATAAAAGTGAGATATTTGAAAAAGTGAAAGTATATATCCTGAACCCCATTCGTTGCTTCCACTGCCAGAAATACGGGCATAGCAAAAACAAATGCAGAAATCAAAAACCCACCTGCGCAAAAGGCGGGGAGGAAGGGCATGAATATATTTCATGTACCTCTCACAACCCCAAGTGCATAAACTGCATGGGCAGCCACCCGGCTTCATCCAAGGATTGTCCGCGGTGGCATGCTGAAAAGAAAGTGCAACAGATAAAATTTGAAAAGTCGGTGTCTTATCCCGAAGCTCGAAAACTGGCTTCTACCTTACTTCCATCAAATGCGAAAACATGTGTCAGCTCAGTAAAACCCAAGTTTCAGGATTCTTCCTGTCAAACTGACATCACATGAACCACGGAACAAACGATTTTTTCGCCACTAAAGCAGCAACAGCCTTCTAGAGAAACTAAAGAAACTAAAACTTCAGTCTTTGTGAGTCTTTACCAAGTACATCTCCTGAGGTGTCAGGGAAGAGAGACGGGTCTTGTACTGAAAGCACCCAATTCTCTCAGTTGGGCCGCGAAACCACAAGGCGAGGCTCAAACAGGAGCTCAACTCGCCAAACAGAGGTTGCGCACCGACCTTACGGAGGAAGTGAGTGGAAATAGATACTCCCCTCTTATGGATGCTGGCGATGGGAGACCTGCAGGAAGACCCCCCTAAGCCACCCTGCCCAAATAAAAAGCCTGCAAAAGTTACAATTAACAGAAAGCGAGCTCTTAGCAAATAACGATGACAATAATTCATTGGAATATCAGAGGTTTTGGACCAACTACCATGAATTGTTAACACTTATGCACTTAAATGATCCGGCAGTATTTTGTCTTCAGGAACCATTCAGCAAAAACGACAATCCACCAAAACATAGAGGATACACGTCATACAACAAACCCTCATCGGATGACAGAGCGACGGGTGGAATCGCTATGTTTATTCGAAGTGGCCTTCTACAAAGCGAAATTAAACTAAATACGCCTTTCTAGACCCAGGCGGTCGTATCACGCTCGGCAAAACTTTCACAAAATGTATTATTTATTTGCCACCACATTTGAGACCTCAACCAGAAGAGTTGAATGACCTAATAAATCAGTTGCCTGAACCAGTCCTATTCATGGGCGACTTTAATGCTCACAGGACATTGTGGGGCAATACTTACGTAGATTTGAAGGGAAAATTGGTAGACAATCGCCTTAACCATCATAATTTAGCAATTTTCAACGACAAGTATCTTCACCCTGGTACTGGTTCAAAAACCTCCAGTGACCTTTCCATAGCATCTGCTAATTTATACCTTGATTTTAATTGGAAAGTTCTGGGCGACCTCCACGGCAGTGGCCGTTTTCCTATTTTATTGACTAAATCTAAACCATACTAAAAAAAATCTCCAAACTGGAACTTTCAGAAAGCAGACTGGTCAGAATTCCAAAAATTATGTCATCAGAGTATTAAAAGGGAACATTTTACTGATGATGACGACGAACATTATTTCATTATTTACCTCTCTTCTCTATGGAGTGTGTGAAAAATCTATCCCAAGGACATCAGGATCCCACAAGAAACCACATAAACCGCGGTTTAATGACGCTTGTAAAGAATCCATAGAGCTTTGTAAACAAACTCTCAACAAGTTTTTAAATTACACAGACCTTACAAGAAAAATAGAATATTAAAGGGCGAAGGCATTTCCGCGTAAAACAGTTAAAAAAGAGTCCTGGCAAGAATATGTTTCTAACTCAACACAAATAATTCTCTAAAAAGACCTGGGAAATGGTTAGAAAAATATCTGCCAAGAACACTTTTAACACAGTAAGCCATCTAGAAATTAACAATAATATGATCATTGACCCGAAGGACATCTTAGACACCCTAGGCGAAACATTTGAACATAATTCATCTTCCGAAAATTATAGCCATGAGTTTAGACGCTACAAAGAAACAGAAGAAACTTATCCTCTTAACTTTTATTCTGACAACAGCGAAGCGTATAATAGTGACTTTTCTCTTAATGAATTAAGAAAAGCCACAGATAGTTCCCATGATTCAGCAGCAGGACTAGATGACATACATTACCACATGCTTAGATACTTGCCAGACCATACCCTAAAGATCCTTTTAGAACTGTTAAACCATACCTGAAATTCCGACACTTTTCCAGAAATATGGAAGGAAGCCACAATAATACCAATACCAAAGCCAAACAAAGATCCACGAAAGTATCAAAATTACAGACCAATTTCCTTGACAAGTGCCCTGTGCAAAACATTTGAGCGAATGGTAGCTGAAAGATTAAAATGGAACCTGGAAAGAAACAACTTGCTTGCCGACATGCAGAGTGGCTTTAGGAAACAAAAGAGCACTCTGGACCATCTTGTAAGACTAGAATCTTTTGTGAAAGAAACTTTCAATAACAAGGAACATGTTGTTGCCGTTTTCTTTAAGGCCTTCTGCCTCAGTCTATAAACGGATTCCTGGATGACCGTTGATTCAGGGTTCGTCTTGGTACAATATTCTCAGAATACTTTCGACAAGAGGAAGGCTTCCCCTAAGGATGCATGCTTTCAATTCTACTATTCCTGATAAAAATCAACAATATAAAAGATACACTCAGACAGGGGATAGATAGCTCACTCTTCGTAGATGATTTTGCCATGGCGTGTAGAGGCAAAAGTATGAATTTAATACAGCGTCGTCTTCAGCAGAGTATTTATTCTGTCCAAGTTTGGGTGAATAAGAATGGTTTTAAATTCTCACAAACCAAAACGGTTTGTATGCACTTTTGTAAAAAAAAACGAAAACAACACGACGATCCAGTTTTACACATCTCTGATGTGCAAATCTCTGTTGTCAAGGAGAACAAATTTTTAGGTTTAAGTTTTGATAACAAACCTAGTTTACCCTACATATCAAACACCTCCGACGAAAGTGTCAAAAGGCTTTTAAATTTACTGAGAGTCATCTCCTCCCATGACTGGGGAGCAGTTCGTGATACTAAACTCATGCTGTATAGAGCTCTAATTAGATCGCGACTGGGCTATGGCAGTATAGTTTATAGTTCATCATGACCATCGTATCTCAAGATGCTAGAACCGATGCAGAATCAAGGATTAAGAATATGTTTAAATGCCTTTAAAACATTCCCAGTCGACAGTTTACACGTTCAGGCAAAATGAACAACCTCTCAATATGCGGCGGTTAAAACTTGCCATGCAGTATTCTATAAAACTTTACGCCAATAGAAACAACCCTACTCATCAGATTGTTTTCGGATCACATTATGAGGATAGAGGTACCAATGCTATCGCCCCCTTTGGAATTAGGATTATACCACACCTGCAAGAAGCATGTATAATCGTTGAATCTGTTGCAAATTACAGAATACCCAACCAACCCCCTTGGAAGTTAACAAAACCTGTTGTCTTGAAGACTCTTTCAGATTCCACAAAAGAACGAACTAATCCGTGTGTATTTCAGTCAAAATTTGCAGAATTAAAGGATTATTGTAATGACTACCATTTCATATATACCGATGGCTCCAAACTTGAGGACAAGGCTGCAGCAACTGTTGTCACAGAGAACAATACATTGAAAACCAGGCTCTCTGATTGGTCTTCTATTTTCTCTGCAGAAGTTAGAGCTCTGTAGCTAGCTATACAAATTGTCAAGATTAGCCGTTACAAAAAATTCATATTGTGTGTGGAGTAGATTAAGAAATAGGGTTTGTTACACACTAAGCTATCACATTGGTGCATTCTCAGATCATCCAACACCAGTTTTAAACGCAGCATCTACGCGTTTAAACAAGGAGGTTCTTTCTTCAACAAATGAACTGGGCAGATAGTACCATTTTAATGATATTTTCATCAGGCTGTTTTCAAAATGCTTCTTTTCTCACAATTTTGATCCAATATCTTTGAAGTTACATACGAATCATCGCCGTGAAGTTCTAGCTTGAAAGATAATTCTTTTGGTGATTGATTTAATATTGGCCAAAATAACACTATTTTGATTTTTTTGTTAGCAAATTTTCAAAATGCTTCCTTTCCCATAATATATTCTTTTTGTTAGGCGTTTGCCAAAGTGGGTCTCATGCAGTTTGATTGGATTTATTCTAAATTTAAGAATACTTTTAATTTACTTTTTCTCACAGACAACTTTCAAAGGAAAAAACTTGCCTTTTATGCTTTTGTTATTTTCTATGGAATTATTTCAAGTTTCAAAGTACTTTTTGTGGCTTAACTGTCATTGTATAAATCCTTATACGCCTATACAACAAAAGTCTTTTATTGTATTTTTGTTCGAATCCCGTGATTCAAGAATGTTTATATGGGAACCCAAAACATAAGAGTTTTAATTATATTGTTAGCAGTTGTCGAGCTCCTAAAAGCATAGAATGTTTTCGTTCCGTTCCACGAAATGTGAATATGGGAAAAAACGTTTAGGCTGAAAAGTTTTGCAATAAATAAGAAAATTGTACCGTTGTATATAGAGTGAATGTAGAGCACACCGGGCATTTAGTGGTTCCTACCCCTACAACGTGTGATAAAGATTCTATGCGCTTGGACATTTAGAAGTACCAAAGTACCCCACACCAAGAATACATAAATTTCATTGATGGCCAATCTATCAATCTGTCTAGCTTTCATTTTGACTCAGCCTGCTGGGATCAAATCCAATATTTTGTAAAAATGTTAGATAATTTTTAAAGTTTTGTATATGAGTAAAAAATACATCTACTATGTAGCAAATTATCGCACAAATGTCTCGTTTATAGTATTAGTTATTCAGCAGAAAAATAAGATGAAAGAGTCGTGTCGCTAGAGTCGTTAAAATGTCACTAATGGCATGATCTGGAAAGGAATTGCTTTTTATCAAGGGAATGAACTCCTTTTCATCAACGGAAATCTGACAGCCCTAAAATATAGATAGTAAATCCAGGAACCCTTTGCTGTTTCTTCATTTCGTCAAAACAACCTCATCTTTCAAAACGAAAACGCACGGTGTAATATAATGTGCATGGATTATATTCAAGCAACTGGAACAGGCACTTTTGTCTTAGCCTGCGTTGCTGCTTGATCTATCACCCATAGAATACTCTCGGGTACTTTGGTTCGAGCCTCGTCTACGCGATTTTAAAGGAATATTTATTCTTGAATAATTGTCGACTGCAATATATCTTTTCTATCAATAAAACATCGTTTGGAAGGCGATAACGTTATGATTTATCTTAAGATAAATGGTCTCAAGCAGGTCAAACGTGACATGTACACTATAGTATCTGTTTTGAAGGAGTCTCCATTTTTGGCTTCTCGCTGAAGTAATGACCTCTTTTTTCAAAATATTCATTTTTTCTCTGTACAAGTACAAGTACAAGCCAAGTAACAGTTTGAATTGCATACAATCAGGACCACCAAACTTTGGACAACACTCCTGTCATTTTATTCGCAACTGGTTAACTGTACTAAAGGACTATCTTGTAGATACATTTCTACTTATAATCTATAGATAATTTATAATACTTCTGCAGCCAAAATTCTTCGACTGACTGTAAGTGTAAGGTGTCGTTGGTTAAGAAAGTTTTTAAGGGGCGAATGAAATAAAATGTACCGAAAGCCCTCCAGCTCCCATTTAAATACTAACTTGCCAAATGGGGATTATATGATTTGCAAAAACAAACGTTCTGAATTATCACAGCATCGACCCCTCCTCCGATAATTTAGTCTTTGTTTTTCATTTTTATGCGAAATGACTGTTCTACCAGACCCCTCTCAGCGTTTTTCGGGGGGGGGGGTCACATTTAGCAATGAGGCATAGATGTAAGGTAGTTATCAATGCCAGCGGCAGACACACGTCTTATTGAGAGACAGAACTCGATATTTTTTATTAGATACTTTTGCTGTGAACCGTGTCGGCCTGAATCTTTCTGACTTGTTTTGTATTGATTTAGCCTAGTTTTTATTTTATGTAGCAATAATTTTCATTAAAATGACATGAAAGAAAATATTGCAATTTCTATAAACACGTGTTTCTTTTGTTAAGTATACGATGCACTTGACAGCGTACCGATTTTGCCCTTCATAGGTTTATTGAGATTTCTAATGATTAAGTAGCTCCAAGAATTGCCAAAATAATGTTTATTTTGTTAATTAAAAGTGATCACTTTCAAATTTGTGAGAAGAGTGCCTATAACGATATTTGTAAAGAATATGTAAGTTAAAAATGTAGTGAATTCTTACTCATTGTTACATTGTCTAAAAAGCATTTTGCAGGTTAAACTCAGACTTAAACTTTCTTCTGATAGTTTTTGTTCTTTTGTGTTGTTTTTTTTTGGGTGTGTTTGTTTGGGGGGAGAGAGGAGAGGCTCATGACGCAAATATATCACCCGAAAACAGGTTTAAATCCCCTGAAAAAAATCATCCGTTTTAACATCAAGCAAAGAAAAGGGGAAAAGGGGAAAGCAATTGTTCGTAGGCAGTCAGTTGGCGTATTTCGTCGTGAAAGCACTCCTGCATAAAAATATGACAAAGTTATGTTTTATAATTCCTTTGGGTCCTCTGAGGATAAGAAGGAAGCACTCTGTGGAGCTTTCATAAGCATTCAGACTGAGACTGTGTACACAACATTGCAGTTTTGGTTTTCTCTTATGTATTCTATCTGAAGACGGTTATGTGTCTGGAAACTAATATTTTAAGTCCCTGGTACTAATTAGCCACCTATAATTCAAACGTTTGTTTTAGGAGCATTGCATATAGCTGTGTTGTAAAGCAAAGTTTAAAGCGCTCAACATCTTACATCGTAGCGTCATCGTAGCGTCGCCGTAGTGTTATCATACCGTTATTATAGCGCTTATGTTGCCCTTTCCCCTATTTTTTTTTACCATTTTACTATATAAATGCTATTTCGAACATAAAACATTCGATTTTAAACACGCATCTTATAGGAGGGGTATTTTTTCTGTCAAATTATGTACACAGAAAGAACGTCGTCTAGGTTGTAAAACGTAAAAATTTAAATTTAATTTTTTATACAATTTAAATAAATTGTATAAAATAGATGAAGCGTGTTGTGCTTTCAATTTGACGTCCCTATTATTGAGCCAAACCAAGGCGTATATATATAAGAGATCGAGCTAAGATCTGGAATTATCTTCTGGGGTAGGAGGTGTCATGATTACGAGAAATGATGAATTTAGGGCCGTTTATTTGGAAGACTCAAACAATCAATTATTTCTCCTTTTTTGGGGGGGAGGGGGGTTATAACCCTATATCGCACTAGATGCGCCACTGACTTTCCACATTTTCTTATCAAGAACGTTTCGGACGTATTACAACTGCGCACATAGAATTTTGATAGAACTACCATTTTTTCTTGCTAAGTGTATTGCGTTATCTTTGAAGAGCGCCTGCTTTTCAGTTAAGTTAATAAACTAAGTTGAAGATAACGTATCATGCAACTATAAATAAAGTTGTCATGAGTGGCAAAAACAATGTAAGTACGCAATTCGTGCGTATTACTTTTAGCAAGGATTGGCGCACATAAAAAGAAGTGATCATTGCGTTTGAGATAAAGAGGATTTTAGACGGTATCGAAGTGTTAGGTATAACAATAAGCAACGATATACATAATCTAAATCTAACTAATAAGAACTACCTACTGATACTTTGATTTTTGGAGTTTATTTCACTGAATCGGCGGATACTTGAACTACATCATATGTTGCATATCGAGGTACAATATTTGTGTTTATATTTTGTAGTTGCAAAAACTTTAGGTTTTTTGCATTGTTTCAAATGTTATAAGCAGTTGAAAGACACTTTAGCATTAAATTACACTAAACATTTGTGAGGAAGGAGTAAATGTAAAATGCATTTTATACCGATAAAACTGTATAAGTTTTAATGCAATTCGAGATCAAATTAAAAGGCAAAATTTCAATGTCCGCGTAGGCAGTTTGTTCTAAAATATTGGTCGCCCTAGCGCGAACCGTCTAAGACTCGTGCGTGTGGCACGATGATGGCAGAAAATATAAATAATACAGAAACACCTTATCGCATCCTACGAATTCAAGTATAGGGACAGAAAAAACTAAGTATAATTTACTGCTCAGTGTTTACAACTAAATATTTACATATGAGCTCACTTTGTTGAAGGACGTTCTAATTTGATATCAAGAAATTTTCTCGTTTGAATACAAGGATCTATTTTCTAACACTGGACGAGTTGTGGTACTCATATGTGTTATCATGCATGTCCAAACAAAATAAGATCTGGGCCTGTAGCATTGAAACACCCCAGCACTGAAATACCACATCACTGTATGGGCCCATCCAATGGCTGGGCTAAATCAATACATAGGCTATTGAAACAGCACATACAGTTTCTCCGCATGAAACACGATTATATTGCTGATGTAATTTAGTACAACAGATGTATTGGGATGATGTAATTGGACGGGCCGTTATATTTCTTTGTAAAAAAAATGCAGAAAATGATGTAAATAAAAATCCGAGAAGAACATTTAAAACATATAATTATCCACCTATCATTTTGCTTTTAACACCCACACTTAACATTATTTGGAAAACTCAACTATAATCTCAGCACAACTTCTCTCTCACCCCCTCCCCCTGTTGCACTATGGTACTTAGTATGTGGTTCGGTGCCAGAAGGGGATGGGGGCATTTCCATATAAAATCACTACCATGCGCGTAAATCGAATTTAAAAAGAGCCCCTAAACACGGAATTTCCGTCTCTACATTTCCCCCTATTTTTGGAAAAGCGCAGAAAAAGACAACTGATTGCTAAATGTCATTACCAAATTTCGCAATGAGGATTTAGGATATGTTCATTCATTTATCCTGAAATGGATGCAGGTCTTCAATTAATTACAATATAATATTTGTTTTCAACGGTATAATCATTTTACCCCCTCCCCCTATTTTAGGAAAAGCGCGGAAAATTCGGCAATTTTACCCACTCCCTATTTTTTGTATTAATCTTCCGCATTGTTGCCATATTTGATACAAGTGCCCCCAACCCCTGCGGAAGGGGGGGGGGGCGATGGTCAGCGTGATACATAGCATTTCAAAATATTAGGTACAATTCTGCCGGCCTTGCATGTGCTGTATCCATGGATGGGGTATTCCTATGCAACTGTCTGTAGAGTTGGCCCATATTCTTAACCAGATGAGCTGTTTCTATGGATGGGGTATTCCTATGCAACTGTCTGTAGATACGGCCCATATTCTTGATCAGATGTGTTGTTTCTATAGATGGGGTATTCCTATGCATCTGTCTGTAGATTTGGCACATACTGATTCTATATGTGCTGTTTCTATGGCTTACAGCTATAGATGGGCCCATTCGACACCCATCAACAATTAAAACAGCCCATCTTGCTCACAACACAAGGCAATTTGTTCCCATTTTAAGGGAGAAGAAAATATGTGCTATTTCAATGACTAAATATGTGCCAAAGCTACAGCTGCGCAAAACAAAAAATATGGGTTAAATCAATACCTCGCTGTTATTGGATGGGCCCCCCGCACGGAGTACTAATTGCGATGAAAAAGGAGTAACCATTATTCAATATTCCACATTTCCCACAAAGTGCATGCTTGTATGTGATTGCTCCTTTCCGTCGGAAAGCCCCAAGATTCACTGCAACCTCTCTGGTTTTGAAAAGTAGTACACGCCTTCACAGCTTTGTCACATATATTTCTTGCTTTGCCTCGCTTTCAAAAATTCTTCTGAAATAGTAGGGATAGAAGAAGAGTTCTGGGCCACCTCCCCCTGACCCCTGAGAGTTCTGACCCCCCTCACCCACGCCTGAAACTTTTGTGATTTTTGCATATTTATCCGTTTCAGACGATTCTGAACATTTTTGGTTTTTGACCTCCCGACCCCCTCCCCCCTCAGCGTGGAAAATTTTTTGTGAGTTTTGCATATTTATCCGTTTCAGACGATTCCAAACATTTTTTGTTTTTCTTGTCCTCCCAATCACCCTCCTCCCCGTTTGAAAATTTTGTGATTTTTGCATATTTATCCATTTCAGACGATTCTGAACATTTTTGGTTTTTTGACCTCCCGACTCCCACTCTCCACGTCCTCTGTTGGAAAATTTTGTGATTTTTGCATATTTACACGTTTCAGACGATTCTGGACATTTTTGGTGTTTTGACCGTCTCCCCTCCCCGTTGGGAAAATTTTGTGGTCATGATACTCTCCAAAGTTATTGCACTGAAATACATTCCAGACTCGTTGTGCATGAGCATAATCCTCGTCACTGATTCCTTCATCAGCCAATTGACTATAAAAGTCTTTTTGTGATAGAAGCTGATGGAAGCTTGGTTTCTGCAAAGTTGGATGGTTCATCAACATAGTCATAAGGATATACTCCTTTTCGCAAAAGTAAATCTTGCTGCTGATTGTCACGCATATGTGCAGTCATATTCTGAAACCTCTCTTTGTCCTCAGCCGCTACGTTGGATATCAGTTTTTGCAAGGATGCTACCATGAATTGGGAAGAGTCCATGAATGGTAATTGCAATGTACTTTTCAATATTGCTGGGAATAACCGACAGCTTCAACCCTTTGAATTTTCCTATACTCTGCGTAAGAAGATGACTATCATATGCTGGTAAGTTGTTGATAGGACAGGGATGATGAATGAATCCAACTTTCCTTGTTGATCCTGTAGGTTGCATTCACTATGAGCTGCTCCACGTGTTTTCCACTGATGTGATCATGATCTCGCGCACGATCCACTCCCATCAACTCATGGCAAACGTAACAATGAGTAGCTTGAGCAAACTGTTTCTTATCCTCAGTGTTCAACCAATTCACAATGCGACGTCCTTCTGACATATACTCTAGAAATTGTTAACAGCTTTGTCTCCACGGTGAAGCAAGGATTACGCTTCTCGTATTCGCTGACGACAACATAGGCAAAACTATTAGCCTTGTGATGTTGGTAACGATCTCTCTCCTGTTTCTCTGTACAGCATTCAAAGTCAGCATAAATGACAAAGGGTGTCTTTTGTTGTTTTGCAATACCCTTGAACTGAATAATTATATCCTCTGAAATGATAATCGCTGTGCTCCATGCTTGCCATAAACTTCACGATGTTTGTCCAAAAGATCTTGTCGCTTAAATCCATGCAGGCAATTGAAGCGATAAAACTTTTTATGGTTATGGTTTGCACGATGCGTCATAAGTCTACTGAAGTTCTCAATCGGACAATAATATCTTTTCTCATTGTCACTGATAAGCAGTAGGTTGATTTCAGTGAACATTTTTGGTTTTTGACCTCCCGTACCCCCTCCCCCGTGGGAAACTTTTCTGATTTTTTGCATATGTATCCGTTTTTTCTGGAAATGGAGTGTAAAAGGCAGACCTGCTGCTTTTACTTCTTCAGGACTTGGACGAGTACAAACCATTCTTAAACATATTTCTGAGCAACAATCTATCTTTGTAACTAAAATGGAGAAACAAACGGTTCTAGCCAATTTTAAGATCAGTGCTACCTTACGCGTTTATTTATATTTGTGGTCTAAACACGTACAGTTAATGTTTTTCATTGTGCTTTTGCATCGTTTCAAATGTTATCAACCTTTGAAAGATACGTTAGTATTAAATTATATGAAACGTCCGGAGTAAGGAGTTTGTACCGATAAAGCTCTAATTAGTTTTATCCGCTTCGATATCAAATTAAGGTTTGAAACGCTAACTTAACTTAATTTTTCTCGTTGTGATTTTCTATCCTTTCAAATAATTTCAACCGTTGAAAGAACCTTTAGTATTAAATTACAGAAAACGTCTGGAGGAAGTAGTAAATGTAGCATGCATTTTGAACCGATAAAGCTCTAACGTTTTTATAAGGTCCCAGATCAAATTAAGGTTTTTAAATGCTATATCCCAATAAACATTGTGACGTCGATAAAACGTCTATGTAAGGTTGCGACAGTCATTGGTCAAATTACAGCTGTAATTCTGGTTAAAATGTTGTTTTGATAGTTTCCGTGACAAGATTGTAGTAGCACAAATTAATCACATGTAAACACCTTCTCGCATCGTTTAATAAGTACAACAATACAACAATTCCAACAAACCTTTTCACTTGCAAGGGGGTGACGGTTAGCTCAGTCATTAGAGCGTTGGTCCTGTAGTCCCAAGGTTCCTGGTTCGAAACTGGCCAACTGTGGAAAGCTGGGGATTGGCTTTCACTCAAGTTGCCTCAGTTAAACGACTGCACAAGATTATTCACCACCAAATCCCTTAAAAACCTTTTCAATTGCAGAAAATATTCAAAATTAAGACGTTCTGATATGAAATGTTGTCATTGTCGCTGTCTGTATGTCCATACTTTTCGTATGGCATAGTTCTGGCTTCATTGACTCCGACAAAAGAATTCAAAATAGAAAGCTGTAGTCTTAGCAATAAAGTAATTCTGTCCCTTTGTAAGTAAATTTCAAACCTACCATAGGATATTATCATCAGGCTTACTACAAGATAAATGATCACTCCAGCTTTCTAGCATCACTTCTCTGATAATAACATATCTAAATACTTTTTAGACACTCTATGATTTTGAACATTACTTTTAGGTCAATGCCCGTTTTTAGACATAATGTGTCCTATTCTGTCGTTTACAACATTTACCATTTCAGAACAGTTGCTTTTTGAATTGTTCTCTTCCTAATCATTGAAATATCTAATGTTCTATCACAGGCCTGACTTTTCAATTTTAAGTGCTTTTTGTAGATACGCCAGAAACAACTTACAAGAACATTTTAATGTTATGGTCAATCTATGGTTTCGTATGTAGCTTTAAGGTCTGTTTTTTTACCATATGGGTTACATGGTAAGTTTTTTCTATGCTATCCCACATCACTTTCAGTTCTACAAACATATGAATAAATGGGCCATGTGGATCTTCTTAATCTATGTATTTAATTACGGTACTGTGCTCCTTCGTACATCACGTCATGGTCCACAACAGATGTTAACATTGATAAAATTACATGATACATGGTCATTCTATGCTTCCGTTCAAAACTTCAAAGAAATATTTAATATATGCGCTTTCCCTCTGGTGATCACACTGTGCTTCTGTACTTGTCTTCCGAGTTATCAATCCATTATGCGCATCATATAGCCTATATGATTCTTTGTAACTCGCACTTCCACATTTGACGCCATGCGCCCTGCATGGTTCGAAAACCCTTTATACTTTTAACGATATTTAGGTTCATAGATAACAGTTCGGGAATATGTATGGAGCAAATGCTTTTATGTACTATTCTTGGGATCAAATAATTTGTAACGCTCTATGGTGGACAAGATTTCGCGCCTTTACTAGCATTTCTGGCTTACTTTTAGCAAGAAGGGCATAAAACATGAGAAAGTAATGAATATGATATGCTACATCATATTCAATACCCAAACATATTAAAAAATTGCTTGGTCACCGTATGCCATCGTATATACTAAAGCAATAGCGTATCTCATTGAAGTGTCTTGAAATGTGACATTGCGAGTGGTACATGACTATCGTCATGTGCGCAATATTCTAGGACTGACCATGTTTTTTTCAGTCTGGACAGACTACTGAGATTCCTGTTAACATAGCAGAGGATTGTCGTCAACGCCACCAAATTGCTGTTTCGAAACTCATGGAATCGCCTTCAAAGTGACGTCGTTGACCGATTAAATCAGGGAAGAATAATGTATTATTTTTTCAATAATATTGTTTATTCATTCTAAATTTTGATTTAATCTTTTAAGATTTTCTTGATGACACTTTTACCAAATAAAAGGTCAACATTTTTAATTATAATAATGTGTGGTCGCGATATGCAGAAAGGTAGGGAAATAACCAATATAAAGAAATCACACATGATGACTTGGATGCAAAGTGGTCTGTTACGATTGTCTCCAACCTGCACTGCACGCTTGCTTGCTACCAGACCTAGTGAAAGCACACATTCTCAGCAATAGGAATATGGCACAAAATTCAGACACTTAGCAAGAACATACCTAGCATCGTAGCGCCATGCCTATTTTGTGTTTTCCCCTGATTTATTGCAGTTTTACTATATTTGGCCATTTTGAAATGCATTTCAATGAATATTACAATGAGTCATATGTTGTAGGTTATTAAATATATGTAGCATGCTGTCCTTATTATGCAGCCAAACAAAGGCACATGTCATGTCTATCTCATATAAATAACGTATACATACCAGACAAGCACTTTTCAATGCACATGATAGGACGATTACCACAGTTGGTATATAAAGGTGTATTGTGTTTATTATGTGACGTCATAATTACAGCGTTCACGTACTTATATAAATGTAGTTTGAAGGCGGGGTCACAACAGATCCAGGCTTTTTTGAGGGCAAGGTGCAACGATCATAAGAAACGAAGAGTTTAGGATGTTTTTTTCTTCGTACATCGCTGACAAAAACAAAAATATGTGATCAGCAAAAATATATTGATGATCTTTTTAAGAGCCAGTAAGAGATCCCTGTTATCATCAAGATAAGATAGGAACTGAAGCAGTTTTTCACGAACCAGATTGTCGGATGAATTATGTCGGAGGGTTTAATCCAGTTTAATCAAGAGCTGTTACCTAATTATAACTGTAACTAATAAGACACTCCATTAAGCAAACGGATCATTTAGTGTTAACCCAGGTGGGCATGGTTTCCATTGGCTATACCTATTGATTCGGTGCATCTCTCCTCTGTCCTTTTGTCTGCGAATCCGTCTGTAAACTTGTTTTTTTCTTTGCTACTCCTGTGTCAGTTGCCATCGGATCGCAATAAAATGTTGAAGCAGAAATGATGCACTTTGTGTGAAAAACGCTCATTATTTCGCAATTCGCCAATTTTGGCCAACCTACTGTAAATTTTAAAATTTGCACGAAAATATGCACGAAGGTAGTGTGGGTTAGGGGTAGAAAAAATTGCCGGCGCCAAATTTGATTTCACCAATTTAGCGATTTAACGATATATTAAAGTTTCCCTAATTTTCGCCAAAATTTTATTTTAACATATGTATTCCCAGCGAAATTCTTAACGGCTAAGTCTCGTGTGTACCTGAGTCAATTTTGTCAGTTTTTCACCATGTGCCACATTTGGGAGATTTAGTGTCAAAACTTTGGTCCATTTTTCACTTTGGTAAAACAAAACAAAGCTTCATTTTGTTAGAACAAAAAACAACACAAAACAAAGAAATATCGGTAGTAATTATAATAAAGGTAATAATAATGATATTGATAATAACATTTATAATATAAAAATAATAAGAGTAATAATATCAATAATGATAATAATAGTATGTTTTAAAATCTTTTCTAATTTTCTTTTTGCAATTTGCAATTTTGCACGTAGAATCGAGAATATTGACGAGATAAGTTCTCTGAATCCATGAGTCCCAGTGACACTATACACACAAGCATATTTATACTGCAGGTGTTGAACGCTTTGACCTTTATATTTGAAATTGAAACAGAAATGGATAACGTACAGTTTTTAAAGGGAGACATGAGAATTTACCAGTTTTAAGAAACCAGCCTTTCCGAGTTTACACCATAAAAGTATACGCATTGCAAATGTGGAACATTGTATTGATTGATCGACACTTTGTTAAAATAGAAGAAAATTTTAGAATGAGACCGAGAGTTTTTGTCTAGACAAATATTCAATACTGCAAGGCGTAGTTTTCTTGTATTATTTGTCAAAACCGATAAAATTTCGTCGGTAAAAAAATTGCAAAAATTACACACTGTGCATACAAACTCATGGTTCTCTAAAGAAAAGTTGTCCAATTTTAAAGTCTAAAACTATTTCAGGAAACACTTCAAAATAGTCATATGTGTGACATATGGACAATAATGTCTTCAGTAATTGCAATGATATGTTAATTCGTGTGGTTTATATGTCTAAAATAAATGTGTTACAAGTTGAAATGTTCCCATTGACAGGCTAATACGTGTTGGCATCAATAATCAGACAAAATTCAGTACTGCTTCTTATTGTACGTTTCCCCAACATCGCAGTTTGGATAGTGTGCCTTAATGATAGGATAGAAGGAAATTAATGTTAAGGATTATAAAATATTTAATAAAATTAAAACTTTTAGGATCTGCCGTATTTTTATAGAATGGTTGTTCTATTTCTGACGGCACCTGGACGTGACGGCCATGTTATTAATTGTATAGATAAGTTATTCCGTTCGCTGTTTCTTATGAGCAGCTGATAAATTTCAACACTTTTTCCATGTTTAACCGAAAGACCCAGTAAACAGCTAAGACAATAGGAGCAAATGTCCGCTACCTATCCTATCTGGAATTGAACTCGAGACCTTACAAATATCAAACCAACACTTTAACCAGCTGGGCTAACCGTCACTACTATTTCCTAAGCGAGTATTATCATGGTTATAACCAGTGTGATACTTGAAGACACCAATGATCGTAACTCCTCGGAAGTCATGATAAATTCGACCAATCAGCCAATACCAATTCATGGTTTGATTTTAGGATAATCTGTATTTTCAATGAATGGTGTGGATGACGTTGTACCTTGTGACTCTTGGTGTCTGAGACAAAGAGGATTTCTGCCCACTGATACTTTGGCATTTAAATGACGGTGAGAGTTTGTTTCACTGAATCGGCTGATCTGATATGTATATCTTCTTCAAATCATTAATATCAAGCTACCATCTTTTTATTTATGTTTGTAGTTCCAAACAGGTAACTTAATTTTTCTCGTCGTGATTTTCTATCCTTTCGAATATTCTAAACCGTTGGAAGGCACTTTAGCATTAAATTACAGAAAACGTCGCGAAGAAGCAGTAAATGCAGCATGCATTTTGTACCGATAAAGCTCTAACCGTTTTATACGGTTCAAGATCAAATTAAGGTTTTTAAATGCTGTATCTCAATCAAAATTGTCACGTCTATAAAGTGTCGATATGAGGTTTCGACAGTGACCTGGATAAATCGCAGCAATAGGTCTGGTTAAAAGTTTTAATTAGTCGTGGCAATGGATCATCGTCTTTGAGATGACATTGAATAAATGTTGGGTAAGGGACAATGTGTAGATGTTTCTTTTTCTCGCAAAACTCCAGTAGGGCAAATTTAGAGCAAAAAAGTATAGAATTCGCCTTTAGAAAAAAGATTTAAACTCATTTATAATAATAATATTTAAACAATAATTCTAAAATAATAATAAAAAAATAATAATAATAATAATCATCAATAATAATAATAATAGTAAATAAACAAATAAATAAATAAATAAATAAATAAAATGATAAAGGGAGAGCAGGCAAACAAAATACTTAAAGTGTCACTCACTAATAATGTGAAAATGTGTTATTACATTAAAACATAGAAGGTAAACATTCCGCTGAGAATTTTGCGAGCAACAACACATAGGATACATGTGCAATATTTTCTTACTTATTTTGCGAGCAACAACACATAGGATACATGTGCAATATTTTCTTACTTATTTTCCACAACTGATTTATTAATAGACTGGGGTATCATAACGTGTGTGTTGTATATTGGTTTCAATAGCCAAATTTCAATATCTCTTCTTGTATATAAAATGTAAATGAACGCTTTTAGGTTGACAAAGTAGACATGCCACAGTATGTCTCTGTCACATTGGCCGCCCTAGTCATAACCGTCTCAGACTAGTTCACGTGGCAAGATAATAGAAGAAAGAATTGGTCCCATGAAAACACCTTCCCGCGTTGATCAATAACTGCAACTGTACAACAATAAACTATAGAGATTGAAAATACCAAGTGTAATTAACTGCTCAATGCTTACCATCAAGTATTCACATTTGAATCAATTTAGTGAAGGACGCTTAAATATCGCAAAACGATATCGCAAAAACTTTCTCGTTTGAATGTAGACAGTCACAAACGCTTGCCAAGTGGCTTTTAATGGATCAAGATTTTTCAAAAGATTTTTATTAGCTATATTGATACACAATTAGACGGTTGAATGATAATTGTAACAATAATAATAATAATAATAATAATAATAACAATAATAATAATTATAACGATAATAATAATAATAATAATAACATTTATAATAAAAGAATAATAATAAAGACTAATAATATCAATAATGGTAATAATAATAACAATGTTTGACATCTTTTCTAATTTCCTTTTTGTAATTTACAATTTTGCATGTAGAATCGAGAATATTGTCAAGGTAAGTTCTCTGAAACAATGAGTCCCAGTAACACCATACACACTAGTAATATTTATACTGCAGGTGTTGAATGTCTTGACCTTTAAAGCAACTTGAAATAGAAATGGATAACAATGCACAGTTTTTAAAAGGAGACTTGGGAATTTGATCCGTTTTAAGAAACCAGCCTTTCCGGTTTTGCACAATAGAATGGCAGGTGTGCAACAAAATTTTGTTGTGAAATAGGACGATAACTCATTGATCGGCACTTTGACACTAGACAAGTGTTCAATATATCAAGGCCTAGCCTTATTGTATTAGTTGTCAAAACTGATAAAAATTACTTTGTCAAAACTGATAAACATTACACACTTTGCATAGAGATTCCAGGTTTCCCTCAAGAAAAGTTATCAGAAACTGTTAGGCCACGCTTGTTGAAACAAGCCAAAATTGATGGATCGACACATTATCAAATATTGATAAAAAGTTATATATTTTGGTTTGAGACTTGGGAAATTGATCACGAAAAGTTCTCACAAACTGTAAGGCCTAATTTTAAAGTTTAGCAAATTTCAGGAAATACTTAAAAATAGTCCTTTCAGTGATTTTTCCACGATAAAACCATAATAAACACCAAATAAAATGGGTATGTCATATTGGCAGTAATAACCATAATAATGTCAATGATATATTAATTCGTTTGGTTATATGTGTAAGCTATGTGTGTTGCATGTCCAGGTTTTTTTCATCGACTGCCTAATTTGTGTTGGCATCAGTAATCAGATTGAATTCGATTATGCTTCTTATTGTAGCTTTCACATCAGATTTTGGAGAGTCAGCCTTAACGATAGAATAGAAAGAGATTAATGATAAGGATAATACAAAGAAAATTAAAAAATTCACCAACTGTTGTATTTTGATAGAATGGTAGTGCTATATCGTGTCTTGTTCTTTGATGGCACTGGACACCGTAACGTGACGGTCATGTCAGTAATTGTACTGATAAGTCATTCCCTTCGGTCTTCTTGTCACGAACTTTTCAACAACTTTTCAAGTTCAGCCAAAAGACTCAGTGGTTGTTAATTGGCCTAGCTGAGGCAGTGGGAGCGAATGTTAGTCTCCGCTTACTACTTCGATATGGGATTGAACTCGGGACCAAATACCAAACCAATGCTTAACCAAATTAACCATCAACATAGCATTATCTTATGTATTTTAATTGTAAATGGTCTGAATATAACTGAAGGTCTAACAAAACATCTTTGATACAACGTTGAGTAGATTTTGGGCAAGCTTTGTTATTTAGATATTGCTGTGAAAATGCAACTTTATGTGACTTCGGAAGCAAAGCAAAAACAAACCTTTAATATGTAAAGTGACAAAGATGGCGCTTGATTCTAGATTATATTCTTCCGAGGTTTATGCAACGTTGCTTTTCCAACGTCTTAATCAAATCGCTTTTCTACAACGTCAGAAGATAGACAGTGTTTCGACTTACATTTGTAGCCTTTACGGCTCTAATTAGATGTTGGATTATCGAATTTCCAAAGCAAACCAAACCAGACGCTTTTCCGGGATCTGACGTCTACTCAGCGTTGATCCAACCTCGCCAAGCTTTCTCTGCAGCTTTTACGCCTTACAGAAAATGTTAATCTTATGCGAATATGATACGAAGTGGCTTAATAACTCGCTACTACAACTCTTGCCTCTGCTTAAAACATGTTATGAAAACAATCTGTTCCCTTTGATGCTAACTCACAAGTAGCAACGTCACAATTATTGCTTCATTTTTGCGTACACCTTTTGTGCAAGCAAGAGGAGCGAACAGACAATTTCAGGAGCACGCGGACAAATCAGAATAGCAGCAATGTGGATTTGGTCTACTGTACACTTGAAGCGGGGTTTCGTAAAATCGGGTGTTACAAAATGGGGGTGTTATTAATTGGGGTTTAAAAACACGGTCTTTTTACCCGAGATTGTTACTTGTGTGATAGCTTTGAGGTCTCATGAATTCCCCGTGTAAATTTGGGAAGCCATAGTAAAGCCGATTTTTTATGAATGCAGCGCTGGCGGTAAGATGTTTTCACTTACAAATAAATCAATTTTATTTTGCTATGTTATTTTCAAAAGATAATCCTTAAAATTATGCAACTCTGAATTGGGGTTCTAACCAAGCGAATTATTCCATACAACTCTAATAACCAACATACTGTCCTGAACAACCATGACGACCTTGCCGTTGATTTACATCTTATTGTTTGTGGTATGCAGTAAGTTTAAAGACACAAACGCCACTCATGAAATTAATCTTTTCTCGAGAAAGTAACATTCTGAGAAATTCTTAAAGAAATTGTTAAAATCATAATACGTCCTTTTGAATCGAATATCATTAAATGACCAGTTTGTTGTGATACATAAAGAACAGCCTGTCAGTTCACTGGCAGTGAATTTGGAAATATTAAAAATAAAAATAACATTTTCTTTCCAGAGAGCAGGAGCATGACTTCTAAAAAGTACAGGAGTTTACGTCTCATTGAAATAACTGATTTAGACATAGCAAATGGTTCACACCATTATACCCCAGAACAACCAGGACTATCAAGGGAAGCTTTGGTTTTGGGTTACTCGGATGCTGATGACGGACTGAAGCTGATTTCCTTGAGTCGTTTGACACGTGAACGGTCGCTCAGTAATGCTGAATATAACGGTACAGTAAATTACCGATTACCAGAGTTTGGAATAGAAGTTGAAAAAGCTGAGATAAAAGTAATACCGCATTTCAGTTATTCTTTCCTGCATATGTCGATTATATCATTATCAAAGGAAAAACTCTATGAAATACAAGACTCGTGCAACAGCATTAGTACCCTGATGCACGATGGGACAATTCCCGTCAATTTGTCCTTTTCGCTACAGAAGAACTTTCCCAGTCAACAAGTTCTGATTCATGGAAAGAAGGTTTTGTCCTTAGAAGCTGCACGGCAACAATTCGTAGTGAAATTTGAAAACCAAGTACTTGAGGGTCTTGGCATAGACTTTGAGGAAAACGAGACAGGTGGATACTCCGGTGCTCTAATCACAACGGATGAGAGCTCCTTTATGCAAGCGGCTGGAATATTGATTTTTCGTTACAGTGGCGATAATATTTTATTTGGAATTTCTATTAGAAGCTTATTGTCTCCAAAATTCACAAATAAAACTTTTACATTACCTCTAAGGAACAGCTGGTATTCGTGGCTGAAGAAGATACAATTCACTTACCACTTCTCTTCATTACAAAAACTGACCGCCGAAATCCAGGAATCAAGTACCGAAAGGGAAACAGAGGATTATTTGAGCAATGTGCCAGATGAAGGAATTGATGTGCCAGATGAAGGAATTGATTTAGAATTTATAGATTTCAGCACAGCACCAAAGGAACAGACAATCGTAATGGATAACAAAATGAAGCTTGATGAAGGAATCACAGCAGGTAAGCTTGGTGAAAGAATCACAAAAGAACATTCTTTCGAGAAACAGCTTCTTAGCCTCAGAGCAAGGAAGCTGGTCGTAGGAAAAGAAGGAGGATTATTTTGCCTTAAATCCCTTGGTTTATGCTTATACGTACCACCGAATGCATTGGAAACGGCCGTGCCAATGTACTTAGGTATTTCTAAAAACTCGGATGACTTGCCTAAGAGACGTGGAAAGCGATGCATTGACAACATGCTTAGTCCCGTCATTATCTGCGGACCCCACGGCGTCAAGTTCGCACGAAAAGCGACGCTGTTTTTTCAACATTCTCTTTTACTGAACGATAAAACTGAAAGGAGAAATATTCGCATGTATCGAAGCAATACGAGCCTAGTTGAAGACGTGTCATGGGAAGCTATGGCTTCGACTGTGCCAAGAATGTCTCGCAGATGGTGTAGTGTCGACATAGAAGGATTCTCAAAGTACTACATGGTAAGTGTGTTGTGGATACAAAAATGTTATTTTAAATCATATTTTAACTGGTAAATAATAATAATAATAATAATAACAATAGTAATAATAATAATAATAATAGTACTACTACTACTACTACTACTACTACTACTACTACTACTACTACTACTACTACTACTACTACTACTACTACTACTACTACTACTACTACTAATAATAATAATAATAACATAGTAATAATAATGAAAATAATAATAATTAATTTTTAACAATATTCAGCATTAAAGCTTAAGATCTCATTCATTTGTAGGGTAGCACTGGAGACGCACCGAAACGTATTCTTCAAGTTTTGGTATACTGTGACACAGTTTACCCCGGAGCAGCCTTATTTCGAGTTTATGTGATAGATAGTGAGGACTGGGAAGAAACGGTGAGTTGAAAATTGTTTCTAAAGTGATGGATAGAAGTAATTAGGCTTCCTGCCTACACCACTATTATAAAATGAGATCACAGATTTACAGGTATTGGTAACAAATTTAACTTTGTTGGCTTGTTTCTGAGCTATATCTTAAACATTTACCATCGTGTGTGAATAATTTTTAGCAACTTCTATAGATACATGATAAAAATATTATGAGTAGCCGTAAGAGTTTGAAGTAATTGCAAGCTTAGCTTACTCTATAATTATTAAACTTGTAGGAAGTAATGAACATGGAGTCGCGTAGAAATGGTGTTTTGCTGGGTCGAAGAAACTTCTTATATGATGAAACGGGAGAAACTGGCATTAAAATCGAACTTCATTCAACCAGTGAAACACTAACGAATCAAGGAGCAAATAAGGAGGTAACATTTCCATACAATTACAATATATTGCACAACAGAATGCACCATATTAAAAAGAACTATTTCAAGATTATTTCTAATGTGTTATCCTATTGATGTCTGTCTGTTTTCGTACCTAGGAAATACCACATGAGGAACTACAACTGACACGTGTTCAGCCTGTAAACATGGTAATGCAGCAGCAATCAGACTCAGCATCAGGACAGCTCAAAATAACTGTCTCACAGCCCAAAGGAGACTCCAAGTCTATACCAGTACACGTGAGTACCACTCGATTCTCTACACAGACAAACTGTATACCGCTCGCGAGATAGTAAACACCCCACAAACACATGCACAATTAAATACAGAGCACAAAATTTGAATGAATAGGTACTCATCCATAATAATTTCCGTGTTTGCTGGTCCCTTTTCTGATTCTAATTAAAGCATTAAGTATGCGCTGTTTAAACAATGTAGCATGTAACCGACAAATAGATCAGTCCTAGTTGTAATTTATGTAGAAAAAGGTATTATTATACTGGATTTTGTAGATTCTACCAGCACCAGCTTTGCCAAGCCCTGTGGCTGAACAATCGCAAGATCAAAACCAATCCCAGAATGGATTTTCGCAAGTGAGTGCTGCAGCAACTCAGCCAAGTGTTGACACAAGCCAAGACGCCTCTTTTGCGGTTGAAGATAACTCAAATCTCGAATCTAGTAACGACGAATGTGAAGGCGCAGTGGGCGGCATGGCAACTAATACTGTGGAAGCTAGGTGCGATACGGTTGAATCACCGGGATACAGACTAGAACAACAAGTACTCGAGCGATCACCAAACACACCGGTAGAGGAATGTAATATCCCATTGGAAGTAATCGATAAGTTACAAGAAGAGCTATATAATAATTCCAGATTTCGTTATGATTTTGCCGCAACGTTTTGCAACATCACAGAAACAATGACTGATTCCCATAGGGCTCCGGATTTGATACATCTTTTTGATATATATATCGCTTACGACCGACAGGCAAGAAGTAACCTTCCCGACTTCTTTCGTAGAAGACGACACCTATTTCAATCAGAAGGAGGCCGCTATATATTCCACTATTTCGTTCAAAACGATCCGGGTAATTTAATTACCATTTTGACATATCTTCAGTCACTTACTTTACTTACTTTAGCCAATATATTTTCATGCATAAAGTTAAGTGCTTATTTTGTTCATAAAGTTATACATTAGACAGGCAGAATGTTATTAATTCTGCTTGTTTTTTGTATGTAATATAAGCGTATGTGTGTTTACATATTATACCATAGCCTAAAACTTTTTTTGGAATGCTATTATGGAATACTATTATCCTATGCTAATGCGTCCACTATTAATTATTATAGGAAGCATGCTGCATATGTTTTGTTGCAGAAATGTTATCAAGAGAAGCCAAAGCAATACTTGAGAAAAACATGAAACATTTAAGCCAGCACCTGAACACGTCTGCCGTCATGGAAGAATTACTAGAAGAAGAAGTCGTCACGTTTGAGCAGTACAGGGATATCTTAGACAAGCCGAGTGAGCGAGAACGGAACAGAAAGTTGTTGGTAATTGTTCATGAAGGTACGCGACAGAATATGCTTAAGTTACGGCGTATTTTGCAATCAAACGGAGAAGCTGAGCTTTTGCGATTTCTCCCGGAATGAGATATGTACTAATCAGCTCTGTCACCTTTGTGTGAAAACTTTGAAGTAAAACATAACACATCATAGCACCATGTTTTCAGAGTATGTCTAATCTTTATTATTCTGACTATAGTGGTAAATATTTCTTACCTAAATGACCTTGACATATGTCAATTTTCTATCATGTTAACATGCAGTTACACATCTTAGGGCACTGAAATGCGACATTGAATTGGGGTAATTATGAGAACAGCTGTATTCCAAGCGGAGTGCCAATTTCGTTTAGAAAAGGAGGAATTTTCATTCAATGCACTGCGTTTCCAATAAAAGAGTTTCTTTTAGAACTGGAGTCCAGGTTTGGTTAAAAATGTTGGGGGAGCTATTTCAAAATTTATATTCCGTGTTAAGTGATCCCTTTAAAGTCATGGATACTGAGACCACATAACCCCTCCCCCTTCCAGGTCTTACCTATATCAATATCTGGTTAAGTTTTCAGCTGATCGATTTTTAATTAAAAGGCAATAACAACAGAGCATAGTTTTGCTATGAAAGACGATGAATTGTTGACAGAAAAAGCATTTCCTCTCAGCTTCAGTCAGAGTACCAATGATTATTTAGAATGTTCTATCACTTTAAAGAATTCTCTATAACACTTCATGAGGGCATTAATCATGTCACCAATATCAGATAGATGAAACGATAAGGTAAACATATACCTAATGGTATAAGTTATAGGAGTTTCTTGATAAATGTTGAATATTAATGTGTATCGTTTTTAATTTTACACATTGAGTGGCAAAACAGTAGAAACACTATTTTTATAGGAGAACATAAAACAGGAACATAAAAGAGATGTTGGTTATATCGCATAGCTTTTGTGAGGGTTGGAATACATAAAATATGTTTTCTAAGTATTTAGACATTGCAGTGTGTTTCTATTGGAAACTGTATCTATGGACAAACATACGCTTAGCGCTTTTTGTTCTTTTTACATGATTTATGCTTTTATTTTAATGGAATTACCCGCTTTAGGATTTTTTATAGTTTTAAAATCAAAATGTTTTAGAATGTTTTGAAATTTATGAATCTTTGATTTCTTTTAAAGTTTAATTTTAGTTTTTAACGGCCTTAATTATCTTTTAGTTTTAATCAGTGATGTGTGAAATTATTTGAATTAATTAATTAATATTAATCGCTAAAACGAAATGCTTAAAAACACAATAGAAATGTTCATTGCATCACACTTGGGTCTTCATATTAACCAAAAATATACTTATAATTTAAATAGTTGGTTCTGTGGATGACATCTTCGTTGCTAGATTTTCAGAAACACAAATGTATTTGAGTAGAATGGTCCAATATTGTGATATGTCAGGAAACACACACCTGATAACGGTGTCAGCAACGCAAGCACTTAATGAATGTGTATATTTAGTGAATAGTGTGTTCAAAGTATTAAACTGTATTATAAATATACAAAGCTGTGATCAGATCAAAAGCTGTATGCCTGAGTGATACTGGGAGAACTTACTGTAAGAGCTATGAACACAATTACTATAAACACAGTTTCTTTGTAATTTTGAAGACTGGCAGAAATATGAATTAGAGAATACATTTACTTGTACTGACTAAGTAGGCATAGGGTGTTATATGATTGATGCTGCATCATACTGACAAATGTGTTGACAAACCGAAGAATAGATTGTGGTTTGCATCTAAAATAATGATAAAAGCGCAATTACATACAGAAAACTATGGTCTCTAAGACGTTCACTACCCGGTATATAGTACTTATATATATAAGGCATGGTCCTCCTATGACTGGTTATATATATAAAAAAAACGAAGATTCTATAGCATAGTGTCTATAATATATTTTATTTTAAATTAAATTTGTGTGTTGCCACTTGATAACAAGCTTTCAATTTGATCCAAAACTTTTACACCGTATTTAAATGCAAGGGCCGAAAAATGAGCCTTAAGGAGATCAGAGAAAACTGCCGCTTTTATATCAAAAAATTCACAGCAACCAGTATTGTTTTCCTTAACTGTTCAAGATGTTTTCACATGGTTTAGTGCGAAAATGAAGAAAAGGATAATTTAGCACCGGAAACAGCCCTTTTTCGAAAAAAAGATTATACAATATCAAAATGGTCTCCCTAAGTGCTATATATATAAGGCATGGTCCCCCTATATATATATATATATATATATATATATATATATATATATATATATATATATATATATATATATACATATATATGTATATTTATATGTACATATATGTATATATATATATATATATATATATATATATATATATATATATATATATATATATATATATATATATATATATATATATATATATATATATATATATATATATATATATAAAAGTGTTATTCTAGCAACACGGAGACCACTTTTGCTAAAAAAAGCAGTATTAGGGATACCAAAAATTTAAGGTGACCAAAAGTACGTCTCCTTAATTCTTCGTTTTTACTGAAAACATTATAAAATGTTGAATGAATGTAGTTTAATATGTGCCCACCTGGATATTAGTATTTTTATTATCTACCAGAAGTTAATGAAATATTGGCGAAAGACCACTTTGTTATTGGGACCTTAGCTGGCTCTAGGATACAGTCTTATTGTCTTGTGATTTTGTTTGAAGGCAGCGAATATTATTACCTACATGGCTATTACTTTTCTTAACGATATGCCAAAGATTGGTGTATATACATCATGTATATATATATATATGTACATATAAATATATAAATATATATATATATATATATATATATATATATATATATATATATATATATATATATATATATATATATATATATATATATATATATATATATATATATATATATATAGAAGTGTACCTCCAGCAATACGTGGACCATTTTTGCTAAAAAACCAGTATTAGGGAGACCAAAAATTTAGGGAGACCAGCAGTAGGTCTCCTTAATTCTTAGCGTGTTTAAACGTTACGAAACTACTCAGCAATCAAAAAAGAAATGATTTTATGGCATAGCGAATATATCATACTTTGGTTTAAAATTAAATTTGTGTGTTGAAACTTGATAACAAGCTTTCAATTTGATCCTAAACTTTATACCTTGTATAAACATTAGTGCCAAAAAATCAGCTTTAAGGAGACCGGGGAAAACTGCCATTTTTATTTAAGATCCGCTATATATTATGTATTTAAAAATATTATAGCAACCAGTATTTTTTTCCTTAACTGCTCAACATGCTTATACATGGTTTAGCACGAAATTGAAGAAAAGGATAATTTAGCACTGTGAACAGGCATTTTTTCAAAGAAACGAACACTTGAGAGCAAGATGCATTATGACGTAATAAACATTATGACGTAATGAAACGTATCCCTACTTTATATATATATATATAGTGTGTAAACCGACTTAAGGGGACTATGCTTCACACTTATACAAAACACTTCAAAGGCCATTTTTTTATATTCATTATTCTTTTTTTGCCTACCAAAATGATTTCTAAGGAATTTAAAATAACATTTAGCACTTTTTTGTCTTAATAATATAAAACTCTTGCACATATTCATGAAAAATATATGGTCTCCTTATTGCTGGTTGTATATTTCTGGGTGTATAAACCGACTTAAGGCGACCATATATACAACTTGAAGAGAAATTTTGTTTATCATTAATTACTACTTTAATTCTTTTCTTTCCTAAGTAATGTTACAGAGTTTAAATGTCACGTAACAATATTTTAACCAGAAACATGAAGCATCTTGCACATATTTGCATGCTAAGTAGAACTAAATGGCACAGTCATTTGTAATATGTGCATAGTGTCATCTCTCAAGGCTGTCGTACATGCGTATAAGTTATACACAATGCATATACATAACAAATAACAATAATAATAAACATAGGTTTAAAATAAATCTTCAAAAACACACAACTAGTAGCAAAATATGCTACTTTGGGAGACCAACTATACAGAGCATTAAACCACACACTTACGGAGACCCGTGAAATTCCGTGGTTTTAGCCAGGTCGCTTAAAATGCCAAGGAAAATCTAGAAAAAATACGTAGACCAACTTTTTTGTTTATTTTTTGCTACTTAATATGACAAGAAGAAAAAATCACACCCATTATCTACAACGTATAGGAACATTTTTTGGTGATTTTCGTCTTTCTAAACTCAAAGTTAAAAAATATACAAATGGTCTCCCTAAGTGCTATATTAAAGGCATGGTCTCCCAATGACTGGTTTTAGATCTATATATATATATATATATATATATATATATATATATATATATATATATATATATATATATATGTATATTTATATGTACATATATATATATATATATATATATATATATATATATATATATATATATATATATATATATATATATATATATATATATATATATATATATATATATATATATATAAAAGTGTTATTCGAGCAACACGAAGACCACTTTTGCTAAAAAAAAGCAGTATTAGGGATACCAAAAATTTAAGGAGACCAAAAGTACGTCTCCTTAATTCTTAGCGTGTTTACACGTTATTAAACTACGCAGTAAACAAAATCGAATGATTCTGTAACATAGTGAATATAATATATTTTGTTTTAAAATTAAATTTGTGTGTTACTACTTGATAACAAGCTATAAAACATGTATTGTTTTTTTTCCAAATGGTCTCCGTAAGTTCTATATTTAAGGCATAGTGCCCCTATGACTTGTTGCAGATCTATATATATACATATATATATATATATATATATGTTCGCCATAAATTGGAAGCAGTATAGACGAAATTTTTATAGCACAGTCTTAATTAACGCGGTGGAAATTGTGTCACAAAATGTAGTCTAATCGTACTGTTACTATTAGCACAATGTAGAGTAAAATCCAGTTTTTGAAAAGTCTTAAAAGTTTGATTGAAGGCAGGACCATAAATGTAGAGCTAGCTATTTTGTCCAATCGCTAGAAATTCAGGAAAATTATGACCGAAAACCAATTTTCTTAAGAAACGCGTAGTTGTCCTCTTAGTTTTTACTGAAAACATTATAAAATGTTGAATGAATGTAGTTTAATATGTGTCCACCTGGATATTAGTATTTTTGTTATCTACCAGAAGTTAATGAAATATTGGCGAAAGACCACTTTGTTATTGGGACCTTAGCTGGCTCTAGGATACAGTCTTATTGTCTTGTGATTTTGTTTGAAGGCAGCGAATATTATTACCTACATGGCTATTACTTTTCTTAACGATTTGCCAAAGATTGGTGTATATACTGGCAATTAACTATTTTTTGTCTTAAAATCTTGACCGATATCAGGTACATAGCCTCACTGTTTTTGAAATTTTTCAGGTTATGCTCATAGGTCATAAATCTGCACATCGGCATGCGTTAGCTGGGTGTTGTCCATGGACAGTCTTATAAAATCTTTTCACAGTTTTACAAAGATTCTTTAAAATTTTATTGCTAAATGTTAAATTGTACTGTTCTCAAAAGCTTAGAAAAATAAATATTTCAATGCTGCGTTGTTTGAATGCTTACACTTGAAGGTGCCATAATGTCATAAATCAGTTCATCTAACAGATTTAAGGTAATATATATGCTGATCTAGCAATTTCACCGAAATATTCTTAGAAGTGGAAGAAGCAGGAGTGCTATATTTTTCCGCAACTTTCGGGGTTAAGTTAGGGGTAGGGGATTCGATGTTTTAGGGGTAGGGTTGCTGCACATCCCAAATTACTAACTGAACTTTGCAGCATACCACATTTATGAGCACATAGGTGTATCATATATAAACTGTAAATTAGGTATTGTAAATGAAAACGGCCCTAAAATCTACAGAATGTGAGAAACTACCAACGGCATTATGCTGAGATATAAGATTGGTGGGTCATCTTTGTAGCGTTTTAATCTATCACGATGTCAATCTGCAGAATCGTTTAAAGTTGAAACTGATCAAAAATTTTTCTTTAAGAATATACATAATTGTAACTTTGCCTGGAGCACGTAGTAGATTTTGAGTGAAGGCGTTTGCCTTCCGTATCCCTCGAACTGCAATATCGCTGAAATTAAGGATCATAATTAAACCATTACTTTCAACACAATTCTCTCCAAACATTGTGAAACATTTTAAGTTTTATGAAATCCACGAGCCAAAAAATCAAACATAATACCATCTGTCAGTAAAAAATATTAAATATATAAGACACATTTTTGCACTTTGATTCATTGTTATTTGTTTTGTTTGGGAGGGGGGGCACATTGTCCTTAAATAAACTGCAATAAGGATTAGAGTTCTTTTTCAGTGTAACGTACATTGATTACTCTGGGCATTGGTCCTTAAATAGGAGTAGCTACATCAAAAGTATTTTGGAAAAATTTCATCTCATTCATGATTCTATTTTTAATTTCCATGTGCAGCTCATTCATTCCGTCCTCAGTTGACGATCCCCGTGGCACCAACCTGGCTCAATCTGAGATTCGAATGCAAAAAAAATGACTCAGTGGAAGACCGATGACCATCCGCTTCAAAACGTGACACCGGTAAGATCAACCCCGCCTAGATGTCGGTGGTTATAAATTGCCTCACCCGGGAATCAGGTTACGCCATCCGAAATCCTACACACCAGTGAGACCAACGAACCTCAATCTGAGATCTCGGTGATCCCAAATTAATACAAAAAAAACCATGCAAAATTAATCACAAAAAATGCTGAACTAAAACACTGGTCCTGTGGCTATGATCGACTATATGTGTGGCAACTTTTCCCAGCCTTAGTTTTTAAATGATAGCAGTGAAGTAATAGCAGGAAAAGATACCTGGTAATTATGCCATCGTTGCGAGTCACATGGTAAGTAGCAATAAAGGCAACTAGTAGTTATGTAATCAATGGGTTAGTCAAATGGACAGCGAGGTACAACCGGTAGTTATGTCATTAGTGGATGAGTCAAATGGACAGCGAAGTACAACTGGTAGTTATGTATCAGTGAGTGAGTCAAATAGACAGCGAAGTACAGCCGGTAGTTATGTCATCATTGAGCATATCAAACAGTAGAAGGCAATGTCGAACATCGGTTAATTGTGCCACCAGTGAATGAATCAAATGGCAAGTAGCAAGTTGTAGTAGGGAATAAATTCTCTAGAACTGGACATTAGGAACATAATCAATGATTTGTTCGTCCATATAAGTAGTTTCAATGATATTGGATGATCTAAATGTTTTATTTAAATGTTAGGAATTTATTCATAACATAATTTAATGGGTTCCACTTTGGATTTGAAACATTCCGTTTTTATGCTTCTTTACATCGAAGACATAAAACATGCAATTTTATGGCCCATGTGTTACACGAATGTATTGCGTCTGCTACTGGTTTACATTTCCGGATGCTCCAGACTATTATCGTACTTCACGTCCTCCAGACTGACATCGGAAAAATCCTCTTCACATATTTCTCCCCGTAAAATCAGCGTTTTTAAACAACCTCTCCCACTTTCTCCTTTCAACTTTCTCGGTATCATGAGCTGCTTTCACCAATCGTCAAATAAGTTAGCTCGTTACCAGCTACCGGGCCTCTTTTTAACTTAATGCATCTGGCCTTAACATTGCATTACAATTTCGTCCGAGCACTGCAAATTCATGGAATGCAACTTGAATTCAATTTTCCAGTGCTATTCTGATTTTGAATGCATGGATACCTCTCTTATTTTGCCGTTTTCAGTCGACTTACTGTCAATCGAATTTGTTGTGTTTTGCAACACCTTAGCGTGCTTCCTCCAGTATTTCATTTGTCTCATCGTAGACTCAGAAGTAACAACGTTACTTTCAGATCTACCGTTTTTACCTTTTTATTTTAATTAAATAGTTTAACATCTCTCTTTCTAGAAAAAGAGACGCAATTATTTCTTACAAGTCATTAACACGTGTCATACAGTATTTAAAATGCAATTATCAATGTTCACCTTTCGTCATTGTGATTAAAAAATTAATGACCTCAAATGACAAGAACTCCCTTTTTCTAAAGTAAAACATTTATAAACTTATCCTAAATAGCACTGATGCCACATAATTTAAGAACCAAACCAAGTTTCAGGCTCGAGCTATGTAAACGTTATTATTAAACATTTGTGTCTTTATGTCTTTATGTATACTAGAAATTACTTAAAATCGTCTAATTTTATACAACTGCAACGCTTTATACCATAAATACCATAAATAATTTTTACTCGTAGCTGACACCAGGATGGGAATTGGCCATATATGTATCACAAAATAATGTCATTTCTCGCCACCACCAAAGGTATGCGGCGAAGAGATCCTATGCAAGTACTTCTGCCCAGCAATGTCTTGATATAGTTGACATCGACTGAAGCAACACACATGGAGGCGAGAAAAGCATATGTTAATACCTGTGCCCTGTGATGTCTTAATAGAGTTGACATCGAATGACGCCACCACCTTGTACAACACATAGAGTCTAATACCTGGTCCTTGCGATATATCGACACAGTTGACATCAAGGTACACAAAACTATCAAGCCTAGTAAAACTGTCTTCTGTCGCTCGATTAAAATGGTAAGTTACATTAAAGTAACATATTACTTAATAGTACATGCACCATTAAATAGCATATATATCAGATCAACACATATACCAATCTTACCTGTATCCGAATAACAAAAACATTGCATAGACATGTGTTGATTTTTAGAGATGCTAAAACTTCGACTAAGCAATCACACATCCATTGACTTATTCTCTATAGTTATGTCTAACATAAGTGTTGTTTACACACGAATATGTTTATCGTACACGAAGAACTGGACAGAAAACAATATAAGGAGCAAACACATTTAAAACGCATTGAACTTTTTAAAAATGGATTCCTGTTAAAATTGTTGTAACTGTATTGGTTAACATTGTTGTTGTAGTTTTATAAAGCATGCTTTAATGATTTATAAAAAGTTAGAGATAACAACTCTTGCAGTATACATTTACATATAGTACTGAAACAGAAATTAAAGTGCTTCTGGCAAAAAATGGAAGCGTTAAAATGGCGACTGTAAAATTTCTTTAAAAGAGATTTTTTTATTTTTAAAACCATAATCCTTGATTTCCTTGTTCTATTACTTAATTCCGGCTTGCAATGTCAGTGATACTACTATTTTTCCGTTCTCTGTTCACACTTTTAGCCTTGGCTATGTCATAGCATGCTATTTGTGCTAGAGCTTATTAAATTAGTGGTACTCATATTACCTGTGCCATGCGATCATTTGATATTGAAGGAATTTGTATACCGAAAAACTATCAAACCTTTGAAGTACACTTCTCCTTTTTCTGCATGAAAAATTAGTTGTTACCTTTAAAAGAACATCACATAATAATTCATAATCACATGTAATTTATATTTGTATTTGTTTAGCACAGTATTGCACAGGTATACATGGTTGTATAGAGATGGCTATGAATGTGGTTCAGCAAAACACTTGCTCTCTAACTCTGTGCTTTAAGTTGGTTTTGTTTATAAACTTTTTTGCATAAATAGCCCGATTGAAAAACAAATACATAAGGCCTCCTTGTTTCACAAACAATTGTAAAGAACATTGACTAAAGTGAAGTTTTTACTTCTTGTATTTATTATTGTTTACAGCGTTGAGACTGTATTTTTCGTATGTTCTAGCATGGTTTATTGGCTTTATAATAAGTAACAAATGTGTGCACAGTTCGTGTGGACAAGAAAAATTCTCTTATTAAATTTTTAAGACAACATTTTTGTAATATGAACAGATTAAGAAATGAGGTTTGTTACACACTAAGCTATCACATTGGTGCATTCTCAGATCATCCAACACCAGTTTTAAACGCAGCATCTACGCGTTTAAACAAGGAGGTTCTTTCTTCAACAAATGAACTGGGCAGATAGTACCATTTTAATGATATTTTCATCAGGCTGTTTTTAAAATGCTTCTTTTCTCACAATTTTGATCCAACATCTTTGAAATTACATACGAATCATCGCCATAAAGTTCTAGCTTGAAAGATAATTCTTTTGGTGATTGATTTAATACTGGCCAAAATAGCACTATTTTGATTTTTTGTTAGCAAATTTTCAAAATGCTACCTTTCCCATAATATAGTCTTTTTGTGAGGCGTTTGCCAATGTGGGTCTCATGCAGTTTGATTGGATTTATTCTAAATTTAAGAATACTTTTTCTTACAGACAACTTTCAAGGAAAAAAAACTTTTATGCTTTTGTTATTTTCTATGGAATTATTTCAAGTTTCCACGTACTTTTTGTGGCTTAACTGTCATTGTATAAATCCTTATACGCCTATACAACAAAAATCTTTTATTGTATTTTTGTTCGAATCCCGTGATTCAAGAATGTTTATATGGGACCCCAAAACATAAGAGTTTTGAATATATTGTTAGCAGTTTCCGAGATCCTAAAAGCATAGAATGTTTTCGTTCCGTTCCGCGAAATGTGAATATAGGAAAAAACGTTTAGGCTGAAAAGTTTTGCAATAAATAAGAAAATTGTACCGTTGTATATAGAGTGAATGTAGAGCACACCAGGCATTTAGTGGTTCCTACGCCTACAATGTGTGATAAAGATTCTATGCGCTTGGAAATTTAGAAGTACCAAAGTACCCCACACCCAGAATACATAAATCTCATTGATGGCCAATCTATCAATCTATCAATCTTTCATTTCGACTCAACCTGCTGGGATCAAATCCAATATTTTGTAAAAGTGTTAGATAATTTTTAAAGTTTTGTATATGAGTAAAAAAATACATCTACGATGTGGCAAATTATCGCACAAATTTCTCGTTTATAGCATGAGTTATTCAGCAGTACAATATGATGAAAGAGTCGTGTCGCTAGAGTCGTTAAGATGTCATTAATGGCATGATCTGGAAAGGAATTGCTTTCTATTAAGGGAATGAACTCCTTTTCATCAACGGAAATCTGACAGCCCTAAAATATAGATAGTAAATCCAGGAGCCCTTTGCTGGAACAGGCACTTTTTTCCAAGCAACTGGAACAGGCACTTTTGTCTTAGCCTGCGTTGCTGCTTGATCTATCACCCATAGAATACGCTCGGGTACTCTGGTTCGAGCCGCGTCTACGCGATTTTAAAGGAATATTTATTCTTGAATAATTTTCTATCAATAAAACATCGGTTGGGAAGCGATAACGTTATGATTTATCTTAAGATAAATGGTCTCAAGCAGGTCAAACGTGACATGTTAGTATCTGTTTTGAAGGAGTCTCCATTTTTTTGCTTCTCGCTGAAGTAATGACCTCCTTTTTCAAAATATTCATTTTTTTCTCTGTACAAGTACAAGTACAAGCCAAGTAACAGTTTGAATTGCATACAATCAGGACCGAACTTTGGACAATACTCCTGTCATTTTATTCGCAACTGCTTAACTGTTCTAAAGGACTATCTTGTAGATACAGTTCTACTTATAATCTATAGATAATTTATAATACTTCTGCAGCCAAAATTCTTCGACTGACTGTAAGTGTAAGGTGTCTTTGGTTAAGAAAGTTTTAAGGGGCGAATGAAATAAAATGTACCGAAAGCCCTGCAGCTCCCATTTAAATACTAACTTGCCAAATGGGGATTATATGATTTGCAAAAACAAACGTTCTGAATTATTACAGCATCGACCCCGCCTCCGATAAGTTAGTCTTCGGTTTTCATTTTTATGCAAAATGACTGTTCTACCAGACCCCTCTCAGTGTTTTACGGGGAGGGAGTCACATTTAGCAATGAGGCGCAGATGTACGGTAGTTATCAATCCCAGCGGCAGACACACTTCTTATTGAGAGACAGAACTCGATATTTTTCATTAGATACTTTTGCTGTGAACCGTGTCGGCCTGAATCTTTCTGAATTGTTTTGTGTTGATTTAGCCTAGTTTTTATTTTATATAGCAATTTTCATTAAAATTACATGAAAGAAAATATTGCAATTTCTATAAACACGTGTTTCTTTTGTTAAGTATACGATGCACTTGACAGCGTAACGATTTTGCCCTTCATAGGTTTATTGAGATTTCTAGTGATAAAGTAGCTCCAAGATTTGCCAAAATAATGTTTATTGTGTTAATTAAAAGTGATCACTTTCAAATTTGTGAGAAGAATGCCTATAACGATATTTGTAAAGAATCTGTACGCTAAAAATGTAGTGAATTCTTACTCATTGTTACATTGCCTAAAAAGCATTTAGCAGGTTAAACTCAGACTTAAACTTTCTTCTGATAGTTTTTGTTCTCTTTTTGGGTGTGTTTGTTTGGGGGGAGAGAGGAGAGGCTCATGACGTAAATATATCACCCGAAAAACAGGTTTAAATCCCCTGAAAAAATCATTTTTTTTAACATCGAGCAAAGAAAAGGGGAAAAGGGGAAAGCAATTGTTCGTAGGCAGTCAGTTGGCGCATTTCGTCGTGAAAGCACTCCTGCATAAAAATATGACAAAGTTATGTTTTATATTTCCTTTGGGTCCTCTGAGGATAAGAAGGAAGCACTCTGTGGAGCTTTCATAAGCATTCAGACTGAGACTGTGTACACAACATTGCAGTTTTGGTTTTCTCTTATGTATTCTATCTGAAGACGGTTATGTGTCTGGAAACTAATATTTTAAGTCCCTGGAACTAATTAGCCACCTATAATTCAAACGTTTGTTTTAGGAGCATTGCATATAGCTGTGTTGTAAAGCAAAGTTTAAAGCGCTCAACCCTAGGAAGAAAAAACCAAACGTAGACATTTATAAGAAACATATCTTACATCGTAGCGTCATCGTAGCGTCGCCGTAGTGTTATCATACCGTCATTATAGCGCTTATGTTGCCCTTTCCCCTATTTTTTACCATTTTACTATATAAATGCTATTTCGAACATAAAACATTCGATTTTAAACACGCATCTTATAGGAGGGGTATTTTTTCTGTCAAATTATGTACACAGAAAGAACGTCGTCTAGGTAGTAAAACGAAAAATTTAAATTAAATTTTTATACAATTTAAATAAATTGTATAAAATAGATGTAGCGTGTTGTGCTTTCAATTTGACGTCCCTATTACTGAGCCAAACCAAGGCGTATATATATAAGAGATCGAGCTAAGATCTGGAATTATCTTCTGGGGTAGGAGGTGTCATGATTACGAGAAATGATGAATTTAGGGCCGTTTATTTGGAAGACTCAAACAATCAATTATTTCTCCTTTTTTGGGAGGGAGGGGGGTTATAACCCTATATCGCACTAGATGCGCCACTGACTTTCCACATTTTCTTATCAAGAACGTTTCGGACGTATTACAACTGCGCACATAGAATTTTGATAGAAGTACCATTTTTTCTTGCTAGGTGTATTGTGTTATCTTTGAAGAGCTCCTGCTTTTCAGTTAAGTTAATAAACTAAGTTGAAGATAACGTATCATGCAACTATAAATAAAGTTGTCATGAGTGGCAAAAACAATGTAAGTACGCAATTCGTGCGTATTACTTTTAGCAAGGATTGGCGCACATAAATAGAAGTGATCATTGCGTTTGAGATAAAGAGGATTTTAGACGGTATCGAAGTGTTAGGTATAACAATAAGCAACGATATACATAATCTAAATCTAACTAATCAGAACTACCTACTGATACTTTGATTTTTGGAGTTTATTTCACTGAATCGGCGGATACTTGAACTACATCATATGTTGCATATCGAGGTACAATATTTGTGTTTATATTTTGTAGTTGCAAAAACTTAAGGTTTTTTGCATTGTTTCAAATGTTATAAGCAGTTGAAAGACACTTTAGCATTAAATTACACTAAACATTTGTGAGGAAGGAGTAAATGTAAAATGCATCTTATACCGATAAAACTGTATAAGTTTTAATGCAATTCGAGATCAAGTTAAAAGGCAAAGTTTCAATGTCCGCGTAGGCATATAAGATGTAAATAAATTAAAAAAACTAAGGTGTACAAAAAAGACATGATGCAGTTTGTTCTAAAATATTGGTCGTCCTAGCGCGAACCGTCTAAGACTCGTGCGTGTGGCACGATGATGGCAGAAAATATAAATAATACAGAAACACCTTATCGCATCCTGCGAATTCAAGTATAGGGACAGAAAAAACTAAGTATAATTTACTGCTGAGTGTTTACAACTAAATATTTACATATGAGCTCACTTTGTTGAAGGACGTTCTAATTTGATATCAAGAAATTTTCTCGTTTGAATACAAGGATCTATTTTCTAACACTGGACGAGTGGTGGTACTCATATGTGTTATCATGCATGTCCAAACAAAATAAGATCTGGGCCTATAGCATTGAAACACCCCAGCATTGAAACACCACATCACTGTATGGGCCCATCCAATGGCTGGGCTAAATCAATACATAGGCTATTGAAACAGCACATACAGTTTCTCCCCATGAAACACGATTATATTGCTGATGTAATTTAGTACAACAGATGTATTGGGATGATGTAATTGGACGGGCCGTTATATTTCTTTGTAAAAAAAGTGCAGAAAATGATGTAAATAAAAATCCGAGAAGAACATTTAAAACATTTAATTATCCACCTATCATTTTGCTTTTAACACCCACACTTAACATTATTTGGAAAACTCAGCTATAATCTCAGCACAACTTCTCTCTCTCCCCCTCCCCCTGTTGCACTATGGTACTTAGTATGTGGTTCGGTGCCAGAAGGGGATGGGGGCATTTCCATATAAAATCACTACCATGCGCGTAAATCGAATTTAAAAAGAGCCCCTAAACACGGAATTTCCGTCTCTACATTTCCCCCTATTTTTGGAAAAGCGCAGAAAAAGACATCTGATTGCTAAATGTCATTACCAAATTTCGCAATGAGGATTTAGGATATGTTCATTCATTTATCCTGAAATGGATGCAGGTCTTCAATTAATTACAATATAATATTTGTTTTCAACGGTATAATCATTTTACCCCCTCCCCCTATTTTAGGAAAAGCGCGGAAAATTCGGCAATTTTACCCACTCCCTATTTTTGTATTAACCTTCCTCATTGTTGCCATATTTGATACAAGTGCCCCCAACCCCTGCGGAAGGGGGGGGGGATGGTCAGCGTGATACATAGCATTTCAAAATATTAGGTACAATTCTGCCGGCCTTGCATGTGCTGTATCCATGGATGGGGTATTCCTATGCAACTGTCTGTAGAGTTGGCCCATATTCTTAACCAGATGAGCTGTTTCTATGGATTGGGTATTCCTATGCAACTGTCTGTAGATATGGCCCATATTCTTGATCAGATGTGTTGTTTCTATAGATGGGGTATTCCTATGCATCTGTCTGTAGATTTGGCACATACTGATTCTATATGTGCTGTTTCTATGGCTTACAGCTATAGATGGGCCCATTCGACACCCATCAACAATTAAAACAGCCCATCTTGCTCACAACACAAGGCAATTTGTTCCCATTTTAAGGGAGAAGAAAATATGTGCTATTTCAATGACCAAATATGTGCCAAAGCTACAGCTGCGCAAAACAAAAAATATGGGTTAAATCAATACCTCGCTGTTATTGGATGGGCCCATCCTACGGATGGGCTGTTTCAATGCAACAGGGCCGGGGAAGAAGAGATCCTGCCCGCACGGAGTACTAATTGCGATGAAAAGGGAGTAACCATTATTCAATATTCTACATTTCCCACAAAGTGCATGCTTGTATGTGATTGCTCCTTTCCGTCGGACAGCCCCAAGATTCACTGCAACCTCTCTGGTTTTGAAAAGTAGTACACGCCTTCACAGCTTTGTCACATATATTTCTTGCTTTGCCTCGCTTTCAAAAATTCTGCTGAAATAGTAGGGATAGAAGAAGAGTTCTGGGCCACCTCCCCCTGACCCCTGAGAGTTCTGACCCCCCTCACCCACGCTTGAAACTTTTTTGATTTTTGCATATTTATCCGTTTCAGACGATTCTGAACATTTTTGGTTTTTGACCTCCCTCCCCCCTCCCCCCTCAGCGTGGAAACATTTTTGTGAGTTTTGCATATTTATCCGTTTCAGACGATCTAAACATTTTTTGTTTTTCTTGTCCTCCCAATCACCCCCCTCCTCGTTTGAAAATTTTGTGATTTTTGTATATTAATCCATTTCAGACGATTCTGAACATTTTTGGTTTTTTGACCTCCCGACCCCCACTCTCCACGTCCTCTGTTGGAAAATTTTGTGATTTTTGCATATTTACATGTTTCAGACGATTCTGGACATTTTTGGTGTTTTGACCGTCTCCCCTCCCCGTTGGGAAAATTTTGTGGTCATGATACTCTCCAAAGTTATTGCACTGAAATACATTCCAGACTCGTTGTGCATGAGCATAATCCTCGTCACTGATTCCTTCATCAGCCAATTGACTATAAAAGTCTTTTTGTGATAGAGGCTGATGGAAGCTTGGTTTCTGCAAAGTTTGATGGTTCATCAACATAGTCATAAGGATATACTCCTTTTCTCAAAAGTAAATCTTGTTGCTGATTGTCACGCATATGTGCAGTCATATTCTGAAACCTCTCTTTGTCCTCAGCCGCTACGTTAGATATCAGTTTTTGCAAAGATGCTACCATGAATTGGGAAGAGTCCATGAATGGTAATTGCAATGTACTTTTCAATATTGCTGGGAATAACCGACAGCTTCAACCCTTTGAATTTTCCTATACTCTCCGTAAGAAGATGACTATCATATGCTGGTAAGTTGTTGATAGGACAGGGATGATGAATGAATCCAACTTTCCTTGTTGATCCTGTAGGTTGCATTCACTATGAGCTGCTCCACGTGTTTTCCACTGATGTGATCATGATCTCGCACACGATCCACTCCCATCAACTCATGGCAAACGTAACAATGAGTAGCTTGAGCAAACTGTTTCTTATCCTCAGTGTTCAACCAATTCACAATGCGACGTTCTTCTGACATATACTCTAGAAATTGTTAAACAGCTTTGTCTTCACGGTGAAGCAAGGAATACGCTTCTCGTATTCGCTGACGACAACATAGGCAAAACTATTAGCCTTGTGATGTTGGTAACTCTCTCTCTTCTGTTTCTCTGTACAGCATTCAAAGTCAGCATAAATGACAAAGGGTGTCTTTTGTTGTTTTGCAATACCCTTGAACTGAATAATTATATCCTCTGAAATGATAATCGCTGTGCTCCATGCTTTCCATAAACTTCACGATGTTTGTCCAAAAGATCTTGTCGCTTAAATCCATGCAGGCAATTGAAGCAGTAAAACTTTTTATGGCTATGGTTTGCACGATGCGTCATAAGTCTACTGAAGTTCTCAATCGGACAATAATGTCTTTTCTCATTGTCACTGATAAGCAGTAGGTTGATTTCAGTGAACATTTTTGGTTTTTGACCTCCCAACCCCCCCCCCCCCCCCCCGTGGGAAACTTTTCTGATTTTTGCATATGTATCCGTTTTTTTCTGGAAATGGAGTGTAAAAGGCAGACCTGCTGCTTTTACTTCTTCAGGACTTGGACGAGTACAAGCCATTTCTTAAACATATTTCTGAGCAACAATCTATCTTTGTAACTCAAATGGAGAAACAAACGGTTCTAGCCAATTTTAAGATCAGTGCTACCTTACGCGTTTATTTATATTTGTGGTCTAAACACGTACGGTTAATGTTTTTCATTGAGCTTTTACATCGTTTCAAATGTTATCAAACTTTGAAAGATACGTTAGTATTAAATTATATGAAACGTCGGGAGGAAGGAGTTTGTACCGATAAAGCTCTAATTAGTTTTATCCGCTTCGATATCAAATTAAGGTTTGAAACGCTAACTTAACTTAATTTTTCTCGTTGTGATTTTCTATCCTTTCAAATAATTTCAACCGTTGAAAGAACCTTTAGTATTAAATTACGGAAAACGTCTGGAGGAAGTAGTAAATGTAGCATGCATTTTGAACCGATAAAGCTCTAACGTTTTTATAAGGTCCGAGATCAAATTAAGGTTTTTAAATGCTATATCCCAATAAACATTGTGACGTCGATAAAACGTCGATGTAAGGTTGCGACAGTCATTGGTCAAATCACAGCTGTAAATCTGGTTAAAATGTTGTTTTGATAGTTTCCGTGACAAGATTGTAGTAGCACAAATTAATCACATGTAAACACCTTCTCGCATCGTTTAATAAGTACAACAATACAACAATTCCAACAAACTATGGAGATTGAAAAGCCCTAGTGTAATTAACTGCCCAATGTTTATAACGAAATATTCCCATTTGAGCCAAAGGACATTCAAATTTGAAATCGCAAAACTTGTTCGTTTCATTGTAGAAAAGGTACAAAGGATTGAGATGTTTCAATCGATTTTTATTAGTTATAATAATGTATGGTGTTATGCAATAGCGAGACTTGGTTGTAAGAAACTACAGGGCTCAGTCTTTTCGACTTTACACAGGAAACTCACAGACAGTGCAGGTGTGCAACATTGTATAACCTTTGAAATGGGACGACAACTAAGGCAGAGACACTTTTTTCTACATAAAAAAAGGAATTTTTGCATCGTATTCAGCTATGATTTCGCTGCTTGAATAACACAAGCTAGAATTTGCAGCTCAGAACGAAATTAATGTTCAGGATACATTGAGGATATTTAATGATAGGACTAAAATTGTCACCAGCTGCCCCCACCGTGAATTGACAATCTTGTTAGGTATTGTGTTAATACAATCGCTTTGTTACAATGTCAGAACCCTGATGTTGCATTCCAAGTTTAATTAATCTTTTCACTTGCAAGGGGGTGACGGTTAGCTCAGTCATTAGAGCGTTGGTCCTGTAGTCCCAAGGTTCCTGGTTCGAAACTGGCCAACGGTGGAAAGCTGGGGATTGGCTTTCACTCAAGTTGCCTCAGTTAAACGACTGCACAAGATTATTCACCACCAAATCCCTTAAAAACCTTTTCAATTGCAGAAAATATTCAAAATTAAGACGTTCTGATATGAAATGTTGTCATTGTCGCTGTCTGTATGTCCATACTTTTCGCATGGCATAGTTCTGGCTTCATTGATTCCGACAAAAGAATTCAAAATAGAAAGCTGTATTCTTAGCAATAAAGTCATTCTGTCCCTTTGTAAGTAATTTTCAAACCTACCATAGGGTATTATCATCAGGCTTACTACAAGATTAATTGTCACTCCAGCTTTCTAGCATCACTTCTCTAATAATAACATATCTAAATACTTTTTAGATACTCTATGATTTTGAACATTACTTTTAGGTCAATGCCCGTTTTTAGACACAATGTGTCCTATTCTGTCGTTGACAACATTTACCATTTCAGAACAGTTTCTTTTTGAATTGTTCTCTGCCTAATCATTGAAATATCTAATGTTCTATCACAGGCCTGAATTTTCAATTTTAAGTGCTTTTTGTAGATACGCCAGAAACAACTTACAAGAATATTTTAATGTTATGGTCAATCTATGGTTTCGTATGTAGCTTTAAGGTCTGTTTTTTTTACCATATGGGTTACATGGTAAGTTTTTTCTATGCTATCCCACATCACTTTCAGTTTTACAAACATATGAATAAATGGGCCATGTGGATCTTCTTAATCTATGTATTTAATTACGGTACTGTGCTCCTTCGTACATCACGTCATGGTCCACAACAGATGTTAACATTGATAAAATTACATGATACATGGTCATTCTATGCTTCCGTTCAAAACTTCAAAGAAATATTTAATATATGCGCTTTCCCTCTGGTGATCACACTGTGCTTCTGTACTTGTTTTCCGAGTTATCAATCCATTATGCGCATCATATAGCCTATATGATTCTTTGTAACTCGCACTTCCACATTTGACGCCATGTGGCCTGCATGGTTCGAAAACCCTTTATACTTTTACGATATTTAGGTTCATAGATAACAGTTCGGGAATATGTATGGAGCAAATGCTTTTATGTACTATTCTTGGGATCAAATAATTTGTAACGCTGTATGGTGGACAGGATTTCGCGCCTTTACTAGCATTTCTGGCTTACTTTTAGCAAGAAGGGCATAAAACATGAGATAGTAATGAATATGATATGCTACATCATATTCAATACCCAAACATATTAAAAAATTGCTTGGTCACCGTATGCCATCGTATATACTAAAGCAATGGCGTATCTCATTGAGGTGTCTTGAAATGTGACATTGCGAGTGGTACATGACTATCGTCATGTGCGCAATATTCTAGGACTGACCATGTTTTTTTCAGTCTGGACAGACTGCTGAGATTCCTGTTCACATAGCGGAGGATTGTCGTCAACGCCACCAAATTGCTGTTTTGAAACTCATGGAATCGCCTTCAAAGTGACGTCGTTGACCGATTAAATCAGGGAAGAATAATGTATTATTTTTTAAATAATATTGGTTATTCATTCTAAATTTTGATTTAGTCTTTTAAGATTTTCTTGATGACACTTTTACCAAATAAAAGGTCAACATTTTTAATTATAATAATGTGTGGTCGCGATATGCAGAAAGGTAGGGAAATAACCAATATAAAGAAATCACACATGGTTACTTGGATGCAAAGTGGTCTGTTACGATTGTCTCCAACCTGCACTGCACGCTTGCTTGCTACCAGACCCAGTGAAAGCACACATTCTCAGCAATAGGAATATAGCACAAAATTCAGACACTTAGCAAGAACATACCTAGCATCGTAGCGCCATGCCTATTTTGTGTTTTCCCCTGATTTATTGCAGTTTTACTATATTTGGCCATTTTGAAATGCATTTCAATGAATATGACAATGAGTCATATGTTGTAGGTTCTTAAATATATGTAGCATGCTGTCCTTATTATGCAGCCAAACAAAGGCACATGTCATGTCTATCTCATATAAATAACGTATACATACCAGACAAGCACTTTTCAATGCACATGATAGGACGATTACCACAGTTGGTATATAAAGGTGTATTGTGTTTATTATGTGACGTCATAATTACAGCGTTCACGTACTTATATAAATGTAAATGTAGTTTGAAGGCGGGGTCACAACAGATCCAGGCTTTTTTTTAGGGCAAGGTGCAACGATCATAAGAAACGAAGAGCTTAGGATGTTTTTTTCTTCGTACATCGCTGACAAAAACAAAAATATGTGGTCAGCAAAAATATATTGATGATCTTTTTAAGAGCCAGTAAGAGATCCCTGTTATCATCAAGATAAGATAGGAACTGAAGCAGTTTTTCACGAACCAGATTGTCGGATGAATTATGTCGGTGGGTTTAATCCAGTTTAAACAAGAGCTGTTACCTAATTATAACTGTAACTAATAAGACACTCCCTTAAGCAAACGGATCATTTAGTGTTAACCCAGGTGGGCATGGTTTCCATTGGCTATACCTATTGATTCGGTGCATCTCTCCTCTGTCCTTTTGACTGCGAATCCGTCTGTAAACTTGTTTTTTTCTTTGCTACTCCTGTGTCAGTTGCCATCGGATCGCAATAAAATGTTGAAGCAGAAATGATGCACTTTGTGTGAAAAACGCTCATTATTTCGCAATTCGCCAATTTTGGCCAACCTACTGTAAATTTTAAAGTTTGCACGAAAATATGCACGAAGGTAGTGTGGGTTAGGGGTAGAAAAAATTGCCGGCGCCAAATTTGATTTCACCAATTTAGCGATTTAACGATATATTAAAGTTTCTCTAATTTTCGCCAAAATTTTATTTTAACATATGTATTCCCAGCGAAATTCTTAACGGCTAAGTCTCGTGTGTACCTGAGTCAATTTTGTCAGTTTTTCACCATGTGCCACATTTGGGAGATTTAGTGTCAAAACTTTGGTCCATTTTTCACTTTGGTAAAACAAAACAAAGCTTCATTTTGTTAGAACAAAAAACAACGCAAAACAAAGAAATATCGGTAGTAATTATAATAAAGGTAATAATAATGATATTGATAATAACATTTTTAATATAAAAATAATAAGAGTAATAATATCAATAATGATAATAATAGTATGTTTTAAAAACTTTTCTAATTTTCTTTTTGCAATTTGCAATTTTGCACGTAGAATCGAGAATATTGACGAGATAAGTTCTCTGAATCCATGAGTCCCAGTGACACTATACACACAAGCATATTTATACTGCAGGTGTTGAACGCTTTGACCTTTATATTTGAAATTGAAACAGAAATGGATAACGTACAGTTTTTAAAGGGAGACATGAGAATTTACCAGTTTTAAGAAACCAGCCTTTCCGAGTTTACACCATAAAAGTATACGCATTGCAAATGTGGAACATTGTATTGATTGATCGACACTTTGTTGAAATAGAAGAAAATTTTAGAATGAGACTGCAAGGCGTAGTTTTCTTGTATTATTTGTCAAAACCGATAAAATTTCGTCGGTAAAATAATTGCAAAAATTACACACTGTGCATACAAACTCATGGTTCATGGAGCAACAACACATAGGATACATGTGCAATATATTAAAGTTTCTCTAATTTTCGCCAAAATTTTATTTTAACATATGTATTCCCAGCGAAATTCTTAACGGCTAAGTCTCGTGTGTACCTGAGTCAATTTTGTCAGTTTTTCACCATGTGCCACATTTGGGAGATTTAGTGTCAAAACTTTGGTCCATTTTTCACTTTGGTAAAACAAAACAAAGCTTCATTTTGTTAGAACAAAAAACAACACAAAACAAAGAAATATCGGTAGTAATTATAATAAAGGTAATAATAATGATATTGATAATAACATTTATAATATAAAAATAATAAGAGTAATAATATCAATAATGATAATAATAGTATGTTTTAAAATCTTTTCTAATTTTCTTTTTGCAATTTGCAATTTTGCACGTAGAATCGAGAATATTGACGAGATAAGTTCTCTGAATCCATGAGTCCCAGTGACACTATACACACAAGCATATTTATACTGCAGGTGTTGAACGCTTTGACCTTTATATTTGAAATTGAAACAGAAATGGATAACGTACAGTTTTTAAAGGGAGACATGAGAATTTACCAGTTTTAAGAAACCAGCCTTTCCGAGTTTACACCATAAAAGTATACGCATTGCAAATGTGGAACATTGTATTGATTGATCGACACTTTGTTAAAATAGAAGAAAATTTTAGAATGAGACCGAGAGTTTTTGTCTAGACAAATATTCAATACTGCAAGGCGTAGTTTTCTTGTATTATTTGTCAAAACCGATAAAATTTCGTCGGTAAAAAAATTGCAAAAATTACACACTGTGCATACAAACTCATGGTTCTCTAAAGAAAAGTTGTCCAATTTTAAAGTCTAAAACTATTTCAGGAAACACTTCAAAATAGTCATATGTGTGACATATGGACAATAATGTCTTCAGTAATTGCAATGATATGTTAATTCGTGTGGTTTATATGTCTAAAATAAATGTGTTACAAGTTGAAATGTTCCCATTGACAGGCTAATACGTGTTGGCATCAATAATCAGACAAAATTCAGTACTGCTTCTTATTGTACGTTTCCCCAACATCGCAGTTTGGATAGTGTGCCTTAATGATAGGATAGAAGGAAATTAATGTTAAGGATTATAAAATATTTAATAAAATTAAAACTTTTAGGATCTGCCGTATTTTTATAGAATGGTTGTTCTATTTCTGACGGCACCTGGACGTGACGGCCATGTTATTAATTGTATAGATAAGTTATTCCGTTCGCTGTTTCTTATGAGCAGCTGATAAATTTCAACACTTTTTCCATGTTTAACCGAAAGACCCAGTAAACAGCTAAGACAATAGGAGCAAATGTCCGCTACCTATCCTATCTGGAATTGAACTCGAGACCTTACAAATATCAAACCAACACTTTAACCAGCTGGGCTAACCGTCACTACTATTTCCTAAGCGAGTATTATCATGGTTATAACCAGTGTGATACTTGAAGACACCAATGATCGTAACTCCTCGGAAGTCATGATAAATTCGACCAATCAGCCAATACCCATTCATGGTTTGATTTTAGGATAATCTGTATTTTCAATGAATGGTGTGGATGACGTTGTACCTTGTGACTCTTGGTGTCTGAGACAAAGAGGATTTCTGCCCACTGATACTTTGGCATTTAAATGACGGTGAGAGTTTGTTTCACTGAATCGGCTGATCTGATATGTATATCTTCTTCAAATCATTAATATCAAGCTACCATCTTTTTATTTATGTTTGTAGTTCCATTGATATATTGATACACAATTAGACGATCCTCACGGTTGAATGATAATTGTAACAACAATAATAATAATAATAATAACAATAATAATAATTATAACGATAATAATAATAATAATAACATTTATAATAAAAGAATAATAATAAAGACTAATAATATCAATAATGGTAATAATAATAACAATGTTTGAAATCTTTTCTAATTTCCTTTTTGTAATTTACAATTTTGCATGTAGAATCGAGAATATTGTCAAGGTAAGTTCTCTGAAACAATGAGTCCCAGTAACACCATACACACTAGTAATATTTATACTGCAGGTGTTGAATGTCTTGACCTTTAACGCAACTTGAAATAGAAATGGATAACAATGCACAGTTTTTAAAAGGAGACTTGGGAATTTGATCCGTTTTAAGAAACCAGCCTTTCCGGTTTTGCACAATAGAATGGCAGGTGTGCAACAAAATTTTGTTGTGAAATAGGACGATAACTCATTGATCGGCACTTTGACACTAGACAAGTGTTCAATATATCAAGGCCTAGCCTTATTGTATTAGTTGTCAAAATTGATAAAAATTACTTTGTCAAAACTGATAAACATTACACACTTTGCATAGAGATTCCAGGTTTCCCTCAAGAAAAGTTATCAGAAACTGTTAGGCCACGCTTGTTGAAACAAGCCAAAATTGATGGATCGACACATTATCAAATATTGATAAAAAGTTATATATTTTGGTTTGAAACTTGGGAAATTGATCACGAAAAGTTCTCACAAACTGTAAGGCCTAATTTTAAAGTTTAGCAAATTTTAGGAAATACTTAAAAATAGTCCTTTCAGTGATTTTTCCACGATAAAACCATAATAAACACCAAATAAAATGGGTATGTCATATTGGCAGTAATAACCATAATAATGTCAATGATATATTAATTCGTTTGGTTATATGTGTAAGCTATGTGTGTTGCATGTCCAGGTTTTTTTCATCGACTGCCTAATTTGTGTTGGCATCAGTAATCAGATTGAATTCGATTATGCTTCTTATTGTAGCTTTCACATCAGATTTTGGAGAGTCAGCCTTAACGATAGAATAGAAAGAGATTAATGATAAGGATAATACAAAGAAAATTAAAAAATTCACCAACTGTTGTATTTTGATAGAATGGTAGTGCTATATCGTGTCTTGTTCTTTGATGGCACTGGACACCGTAACGTGACGGTCATGTCAGTAATTGTACTGATAAGTCATTCCCTTCGGTCTTCTTGTCACGAACTTTTCAACAACTTTTCAAGTTCAGCCAAAAGACTCAGTGGTTGTTAATTGGCCTAGCTGAGGCAATGGGAGCGAATGTTAGTCTTCCGCTTACTACTCCGATATGGGATTGAACTCGGGACCAAATACCAAACCAATGCTTAACCAAATTAACCATCAACATAGCATTATCTTATGTATTTTAATTGTAAATGGTCTGAATATAACTGAACGTCTAACAAAACATCTTTGATACAACGTTGAGTAGATTTTGGGCAAGCTTTGTTATTTAGATATTGCTGTGAAAATGCAACTTTATGTGACTTCGGAAGTAAAGCAAAAACAAACCTTTAATATGTAAAGTGACAAAGATGGCGCTTGATTCTAGATTATATTCTTCCGAGGTTTATGCAACGTTGCTTTTCCAACGTCTTAATCAAATCGCTTTTCTACAACGTCAGAAGATAGACAGTGTTTCGACTTACATTTGTAACCTTTACGGCTCTAATTAGATGTTGGATTATCGAATTTCCAAAGCAAACCAAACCAGACGCTTATCCGGGATCTGACGTCTACTCAGCGTTGATCCAACCTCGCCAAGCTTTCTCTGCAGCTTTTACGCCTTACAGAAAATGTTAATCTTATGCGAATATGATACGAAGTGGCTTAATAACTCGCTACTACAACTCTTGCCTCTGCTTAAAACATGTTATGAAAACAATCTGTTCCCTTTGATGCTAACTCACAAGTAGCAACGTCACAATTATTGCTTCATTTTTGCGTACACCTTTTGTGCAAGCAAGAGGAGCGAACAGACAATTTCAGGAGCACGCGGACAAATCAGAATAGCAGCAATGTGGATTTGGTCTACTGTACACTTGAAGCGGGGTTTCGTAAAATCGGGTGTTACAAAATGGGGGTGTTATTAATTGGGGTTTAAAAACACGGTCTTTTTACCCGAGATTGTTACTTGTGTGATAGCTTTGAGGTCTCATGAATTCCCCGTGTAAATTTGGGAAGCCATAGTAAAGCCGATTTTTTATGAATGCAGCGCTGGCGGTAAGATGTTTTCACTTACAAATAAATCAATTTTATTTTGCTATGTTATTTTCAAAAGATAATCCTTAAAATTATGCAACTCTGAATTGGGGTTCTAACCAAGCGAATTATTCCATACAATTCTAATAACCAACATACTGTCCTGAACAACCATGACGACCTTGCCGTTGATTTACATCTTATTGTTTGTGGTATGCAGTAAGTTTCAAGACACAAACGCCACTCATGAAATTAATCTTTTCTCGAGAAAGTAACATTCTGAGAAATGCTTAAAGAAATTGTTAAAATCATAATACGTCCTTTTGAATCGAATATCATTAAATGACCAGTTTGTTGTGATACATAAAGAACAGCCTGTTAGTTCACTGGCAGTGAATTTGGAAATATTAAAAATAAAAATAACATTTTCTTTCCAGAGAGCAGGAGCATGACTTCTAAAAAGTACAGGAGTTTACGTCTCATTGAAATAACTGATTTAGACATAGCAAATGGTTCACACCATTATACCCCAGAACAACCAGGACTATCAAGGGAAGCTTTGGTTTTGGGTTACTCGGATGCTGATGACGGACTGAAGCTGATTTCCTTGAGTCGTTTGACACGTGAACGGTCGCTCAGTAATGCTGAATATAACGGTACAGTAAATTACCGATTACCAGAGTTTGGAATAGAAGTTGAAAAAGCTGAGATAAAAGTAATACCGCATTTCAGTTATTCTTTCCTGCATATGTCGATTATATCATTATCAAAGGAAAAACTCTATGAAATACAAGACTCGTGCAACAGCATTAGTACCCTGATGCACGATGGGACAATTCCCGTCAATTTGTCCTTTTCGCTACAGAAGAACTTTCCCAGTCAACAAGTTCTGATTCATGGAAAGAAGGTTTTGTCCTTAGAAGCTGCACGGCAACAATTCGTAGTGAAATTTGAAAACCAAGTACTTGAGGGTCTTGGCATAGACTTTGAGGAAAACGAGACAGGTGGATACTCCGGTGCTCTAATCACAACGGATGAGAGCTCCATTATGCAAGCGGCTGGAATATTGATTTTTCGTTACAGTGGCGATAATATTTTATTTGGAATTTCTATTAGAAGCTTATTGTCTCCAAAATTCACAAATAAAACTTTTACGTTACCTCTAAGGAACAGCTGGTATTCGTGGCTGAAGAAGATACAATTCACTTACCACTTCTCTTCATTACAAAAACTGACCGCCGAAATCGAGGAATCAAGTACCGAAAGGGAAACAGAGGATTATTTGAGCGATGTGCCAGATGAAGGAATTGATGTGCCAGATGAAGGAATTGATTTAGAATTTATAGATTTCAGCACAGCACCAAAGGAACAGACAATCGTAATGGATAACAAAATGAAGCTTGATGAAGGAATCACAGCAGGTAAGCTTGGTGAAAGAATCACAAAAGAACATTCTTTCGAGAAACAGCTTCTTAGCCTCAGAGCAAGGAAGTTGGTCGTAGGAAAAGAAGGAGGATTATTTTGCCTTAAATCCCTTGGTTTATGCTTATACGTACCACCGAATGCATTGGAAACGGCCGTGCCAATGTACTTAGGTATTTCTAAAAACTCGGATGACTTGCCTAAGAGACGTGGAAAGCGATGCATTGACAACATGCTTAGTCCCGTCATTATCTGCGGACCCCACGGCGTCAATAATATTTAAACAATAATTCTAAAATAATAATAAAAAAATAATAATAATAATAATAATCAATAATAATAATAATAGTAAATAAACAAATAAATAAATAAATAAATAAATAAAATGATAAAGGGAGAGCAGGCAAACAAAATACTTAAAGTGTCACTCACTAATAATGTGAAAATGTGTTATTACATTAAAACATAGAAGGTAAACATTCCGCTGAGAATTTTGCGTTACCTAAGAGCGAGCAACAACACATAGGATACATGTGCAATATTTTCTTACTTATTTTCCACAACTGATTTATTAATAGACTGGGGTATCATAACGTGTGTGTTGTATATTGGTTTCAATAGCCAAATTTCAATATCTCTTCTTGTATATAAAATGTAAATGAACGCTTTTAGGTTGACAAAATAGACATGCCACAGTATGTCTCTGTCACATTGGCCGCCCTAGTCATAACCGTCTCAGACTAGTTCACGTGGCAAGATAATAGAAGAAAGAATTGGTCCCATGAAAACACCTTCCCGCGTTGATCAATAACTGCAACTGTACAACAATAAACTATAGAGATTGAAAATACCAAGTGTAATTAACTGCTCAATGCTTACCATCAAGTATTCACATTTGAATCAATTTAGTGAAGGACGCTTAAATATCGCAAAACGATATCGCAAAAACTTTCTCGTTTGAATGTAGACAGTCACAAACGCTTGCCCAGTGGCTTTTAATGGATCAAGATTTTTCAAAAGATTTTTATTAGCTATATTGATACACAATTAGACGATCCTCACGGTTGAATGATAATTGTAACAACAATAATAATAATAATAATAACAATAATAATAATTATAACGATAATAATAATAATAATAACATTTATAATAAAAGAATAATAATAAAGACTAATAATATCAATAATGGTAATAATAATAACAATGTTTGAAATCTTTTCTAATTTCCTTTTTGTAATTTACAATTTTGCATGTAGAATCGAGAATATTGTCAAGGTAAGTTCTCTGAAACAATGAGTCCCAGTAACACCATACACACTAGTAATATTTATACTGCAGGTGTTGAATGTCTTGACCTTTAACGCAACTTGAAATAGAAATGGATAACAATGCACAGTTTTTAAAAGGAGACTTGGGAATTTGATCCGTTTTAAGAAACCAGCCTTTCCGGTTTTGCACAATAGAATGGCAGGTGTGCAACAAAATTTTGTTGTGAAATAGGACGATAACTCATTGATCGGCACTTTGACACTAGACAAGTGTTCAATATATCAAGGCCTAGCCTTATTGTATTAGTTGTCAAAATTGATAAAAATTACTTTGTCAAAACTGATAAACATTACACACTTTGCATAGAGATTCCAGGTTTCCCTCAAGAAAAGTTATCAGAAACTGTTAGGCCACGCTTGTTGAAACAAGCCAAAATTGATGGATCGACACATTATCAAATATTGATAAAAAGTTATATATTTTGGTTTGAAACTTGGGAAATTGATCACGAAAAGTTCTCACAAACTGTAAGGCCTAATTTTAAAGTTTAGCAAATTTTAGGAAATACTTAAAAATAGTCCTTTCAGTGATTTTTCCACGATAAAACCATAATAAACACCAAATAAAATGGGTATGTCATATTGGCAGTAATAACCATAATAATGTCAATGATATATTAATTCGTTTGGTTATATGTGTAAGCTATGTGTGTTGCATGTCCAGGTTTTTTTCATCGACTGCCTAATTTGTGTTGGCATCAGTAATCAGATTGAATTCGATTATGCTTCTTATTGTAGCTTTCACATCAGATTTTGGAGAGTCAGCCTTAACGATAGAATAGAAAGAGATTAATGATAAGGATAATACAAAGAAAATTAAAAAATTCACCAACTGTTGTATTTTGATAGAATGGTAGTGCTATATCGTGTCTTGTTCTTTGATGGCACTGGACACCGTAACGTGACGGTCATGTCAGTAATTGTACTGATAAGTCATTCCCTTCGGTCTTCTTGTCACGAACTTTTCAACAACTTTTCAAGTTCAGCCAAAAGACTCAGTGGTTGTTAATTGGCCTAGCTGAGGCAATGGGAGCGAATGTTAGTCTTCCGCTTACTACTCCGATATGGGATTGAACTCGGGACCAAATACCAAACCAATGCTTAACCAAATTAACCATCAACATAGCATTATCTTATGTATTTTAATTGTAAATGGTCTGAATATAACTGAACGTCTAACAAAACATCTTTGATACAACGTTGAGTAGATTTTGGGCAAGCTTTGTTATTTAGATATTGCTGTGAAAATGCAACTTTATGTGACTTCGGAAGTAAAGCAAAAACAAACCTTTAATATGTAAAGTGACAAAGATGGCGCTTGATTCTAGATTATATTCTTCCGAGGTTTATGCAACGTTGCTTTTCCAACGTCTTAATCAAATCGCTTTTCTACAACGTCAGAAGATAGACAGTGTTTCGACTTACATTTGTAACCTTTACGGCTCTAATTAGATGTTGGATTATCGAATTTCCAAAGCAAACCAAACCAGACGCTTATCCGGGATCTGACGTCTACTCAGCGTTGATCCAACCTCGCCAAGCTTTCTCTGCAGCTTTTACGCCTTACAGAAAATGTTAATCTTATGCGAATATGATACGAAGTGGCTTAATAACTCGCTACTACAACTCTTGCCTCTGCTTAAAACATGTTATGAAAACAATCTGTTCCCTTTGATGCTAACTCACAAGTAGCAACGTCACAATTATTGCTTCATTTTTGCGTACACCTTTTGTGCAAGCAAGAGGAGCGAACAGACAATTTCAGGAGCACGCGGACAAATCAGAATAGCAGCAATGTGGATTTGGTCTACTGTACACTTGAAGCGGGGTTTCGTAAAATCGGGTGTTACAAAATGGGGGTGTTATTAATTGGGGTTTAAAAACACGGTCTTTTTACCCGAGATTGTTACTTGTGTGATAGCTTTGAGGTCTCATGAATTCCCCGTGTAAATTTGGGAAGCCATAGTAAAGCCGATTTTTTATGAATGCAGCGCTGGCGGTAAGATGTTTTCACTTACAAATAAATCAATTTTATTTTGCTATGTTATTTTCAAAAGATAATCCTTAAAATTATGCAACTCTGAATTGGGGTTCTAACCAAGCGAATTATTCCATACAATTCTAATAACCAACATACTGTCCTGAACAACCATGACGACCTTGCCGTTGATTTACATCTTATTGTTTGTGGTATGCAGTAAGTTTCAAGACACAAACGCCACTCATGAAATTAATCTTTTCTCGAGAAAGTAACATTCTGAGAAATGCTTAAAGAAATTGTTAAAATCATAATACGTCCTTTTGAATCGAATATCATTAAATGACCAGTTTGTTGTGATACATAAAGAACAGCCTGTTAGTTCACTGGCAGTGAATTTGGAAATATTAAAAATAAAAATAACATTTTCTTTCCAGAGAGCAGGAGCATGACTTCTAAAAAGTACAGGAGTTTACGTCTCATTGAAATAACTGATTTAGACATAGCAAATGGTTCACACCATTATACCCCAGAACAACCAGGACTATCAAGGGAAGCTTTGGTTTTGGGTTACTCGGATGCTGATGACGGACTGAAGCTGATTTCCTTGAGTCGTTTGACACGTGAACGGTCGCTCAGTAATGCTGAATATAACGGTACAGTAAATTACCGATTACCAGAGTTTGGAATAGAAGTTGAAAAAGCTGAGATAAAAGTAATACCGCATTTCAGTTATTCTTTCCTGCATATGTCGATTATATCATTATCAAAGGAAAAACTCTATGAAATACAAGACTCGTGCAACAGCATTAGTACCCTGATGCACGATGGGACAATTCCCGTCAATTTGTCCTTTTCGCTACAGAAGAACTTTCCCAGTCAACAAGTTCTGATTCATGGAAAGAAGGTTTTGTCCTTAGAAGCTGCACGGCAACAATTCGTAGTGAAATTTGAAAACCAAGTACTTGAGGGTCTTGGCATAGACTTTGAGGAAAACGAGACAGGTGGATACTCCGGTGCTCTAATCACAACGGATGAGAGCTCCATTATGCAAGCGGCTGGAATATTGATTTTTCGTTACAGTGGCGATAATATTTTATTTGGAATTTCTATTAGAAGCTTATTGTCTCCAAAATTCACAAATAAAACTTTTACGTTACCTCTAAGGAACAGCTGGTATTCGTGGCTGAAGAAGATACAATTCACTTACCACTTCTCTTCATTACAAAAACTGACCGCCGAAATCGAGGAATCAAGTACCGAAAGGGAAACAGAGGATTATTTGAGCGATGTGCCAGATGAAGGAATTGATGTGCCAGATGAAGGAATTGATTTAGAATTTATAGATTTCAGCACAGCACCAAAGGAACAGACAATCGTAATGGATAACAAAATGAAGCTTGATGAAGGAATCACAGCAAGTAAGCTTGGTGAAAGAATCACAAAAGAACATTCTTTCGAGAAACAGCTTCTTAGCCTCAGAGCAAGGAAGTTGGTCGTAGGAAAAGAAGGAGGATTATTTTGCCTTAAATCCCTTGGTTTATGCTTATACGTACCACCGAATGCATTGGAAACGGCCGTGCCAATGTACTTAGGTATTTCTAAAAACTCGGATGACTTGCCTAAGAGACGTGGAAAGCGATGCATTGACAACATGCTTAGTCCCGTCATTATCTGCGGACCCCACGGCGTCAATAATATTTAAACAATAATTCTAAAATAATAATAAAAAAATAATAATAATAATAATAATCAATAATAATAATAATAGTAAATAAACAAATAAATAAATAAATAAATAAATAAAATGATAAAGGGAGAGCAGGCAAACAAAATACTTAAAGTGTCACTCACTAATAATGTGAAAATGTGTTATTACATTAAAACATAGAAGGTAAACATTCCGCTGAGAATTTTGCGTTACCTAAGAGCGAGCAACAACACATAGGATACATGTGCAATATTTTCTTACTTATTTTCCACAACTGATTTATTAATAGACTGGGGTATCATAACGTGTGTGTTGTATATTGGTTTCAATAGCCAAATTTCAATATCTCTTCTTGTATATAAAATGTAAATGAACGCTTTTAGGTTGACAAAATAGACATGCCACAGTATGTCTCTGTCACATTGGCCGCCCTAGTCATAACCGTCTCAGACTAGTTCACGTGGCAAGATAATAGAAGAAAGAATTGGTCCCATGAAAACACCTTCCCGCGTTGATCAATAACTGCAACTGTACAACAATAAACTATAGAGATTGAAAATACCAAGTGTAATTAACTGCTCAATGCTTACCATCAAGTATTCACATTTGAATCAATTTAGTGAAGGACGCTTAAATATCGCAAAACGATATCGCAAAAACTTTCTCGTTTGAATGTAGACAGTCACAAACGCTTGCCCAGTGGCTTTTAATGGATCAAGATTTTTCAAAAGATTTTTATTAGCTATATTGATACACAATTAGACGATCCTCACGGTTGAATGATAATTGTAACAACAATAATAATAATAATAATAACAATAATAATAATTATAACGATAATAATAATAATAACATTTATAATAAAAGAATAATAATAAAGACTAATAATATCAATAATGGTAATAATAATAACAATGTTTGAAATCTTTTCTAATTTCCTTTTTGTAATTTACAATTTTGCATGTAGAATCGAGAATATTGTCAAGGTAAGTTCTCTGAAACAATGAGTCCCAGTTACACCATACACACTAGTAATATTTATACTGCAGGTGTTGAATGTCTTGACCTTTAACGCAACTTGAAATAGAAATGGATAACAATGCACAGTTTTTAAAAGGAGACTTGGGAATTTGATCCGTTTTAAGAAACCAGCCTTTCCGGTTTTGCACAATAGAATGGCAGGTGTGCAACAAAATTTTGTTGTGAAATAGGACGATAACTCATTGATCGGCACTTTGACACTAGACAAGTGTTCAATATATCAAGGCCTAGCCTTATTGTATTAGTTGTCAAAATTGATAAAAATTACTTTGTCAAAACTGATAAACATTACACACTTTGCATAGAGATTCCAGGTTTCCCTCAAGAAAAGTTATCAGAAACTGTTAGGCCACGCTTGTTGAAACAAGCCAAAATTGATGGATCGACACATTATCAAATATTGATAAAAAGTTATATATTTTGGTTTGAAACTTGGGAAATTGATCACGAAAAGTTCTCACAAACTGTAAGGCCTAATTTTAAAGTTTAGCAAATTTTAGGAAATACTTAAAAATAGTCCTTTCAGTGATTTTTCCACGATAAAACCATAATAAACACCAAATAAAATGGGTATGTCATATTGGCAGTAATAACCATAATAATGTCAATGATATATTAATTCGTTTGGTTATATGTGTAAGCTATGTGTGTTGCATGTCCAGGTTTTTTTCATCGACTGCCTAATTTGTGTTGGCATCAGTAATCAGATTGAATTCGATTATGCTTCTTATTGTAGCTTTCACATCAGATTTTGGAGAGTCAGCCTTAACGATAGAATAGAAAGAGATTAATGATAAGGATAATACAAAGAAAATTAAAAAATTCACCAACTGTTGTATTTTGATAGAATGGTAGTGCTATATCGTGTCTTGTTCTTTGATGGCACTGGACACCGTAACGTGACGGTCATGTCAGTAATTGTACTGATAAGTCATTCCCTTCGGTCTTCTTGTCACGAACTTTTCAACAACTTTTCAAGTTCAGCCAAAAGACTCAGTGGTTGTTAATTGGCCTAGCTGAGGCAATGGGAGCGAATGTTAGTCTTCCGCTTACTACTCCGATATGGGATTGAACTCGGGACCAAATACCAAACCAATGCTTAACCAAATTAACCATCAACATAGCATTATCTTATGTATTTTAATTGTAAATGGTCTGAATATAACTGAACGTCTAACAAAACATCTTTGATACAACGTTGAGTAGATTTTGGGCAAGCTTTGTTATTTAGATATTGCTGTGAAAATGCAACTTTATGTGACTTCGGAAGTAAAGCAAAAACAAACCTTTAATATGTAAAGTGACAAAGATGGCGCTTGATTCTAGATTATATTCTTCCGAGGTTTATGCAACGTTGCTTTTCCAACGTCTTAATCAAATCGCTTTTCTACAACGTCAGAAGATAGACAGTGTTTCGACTTACATTTGTAACCTTTACGGCTCTAATTAGATGTTGGATTATCGAATTTCCAAAGCAAACCAAACCAGACGCTTATCCGGGATCTGACGTCTACTCAGCGTTGATCCAACCTCGCCAAGCTTTCTCTGCAGCTTTTACGCCTTACAGAAAATGTTAATCTTATGGGAATATGATACGAAGTGGCTTAATAACTCGCTACTACAACTCTTGCCTCTGCTTAAAACATGTTATGAAAACAATCTGTTCCCTTTGATGCTAACTCACAAGTAGCAACGTCACAATTATTGCTTCATTTTTGCGTACACCTTTTGTGCAAGCAAGAGGAGCGAACAGACAATTTCAGGAGCACGCGGACAAATCAGAATAGCAGCAATGTGGATTTGGTCTACTGTACACTTGAAGCGGGGTTTCGTAAAATCGGGTGTTACAAAATGGGGGTGTTATTAATTGGGGTTTAAAAACACGGTCTTTTTACCCGAGATTGTTACTTGTGTGATAGCTTTGAGGTCTCATGAATTCCCCGTGTAAATTTGGGAAGCCATAGTAAAGCCGATTTTTTATGAATGCAGCGCTGGCGGTAAGATGTTTTCACTTACAAATAAATCAATTTTATTTTGCTATGTTATTTTCAAAAGATAATCCTTAAAATTATGCAACTCTGAATTGGGGTTCTAACCAAGCGAATTATTCCATACAATTCTAATAACCAACATACTGTCCTGAACAACCATGACGACCTTGCCGTTGATTTACATCTTATTGTTTGTGGTATGCAGTAAGTTTCAAGACACAAACGCCACTCATGAAATTAATCTTTTCTCGAGAAAGTAACATTCTGAGAAATGCTTAAAGAAATTGTTAAAATCATAATACGTCCTTTTGAATCGAATATCATTAAATGACCAGTTTGTTGTGATACATAAAGAACAGCCTGTTAGTTCACTGGCAGTGAATTTGGAAATATTAAAAATAAAAATAACATTTTCTTTCCAGAGAGCAGGAGCATGACTTCTAAAAAGTACAGGAGTTTACGTCTCATTGAAATAACTGATTTAGACATAGCAAATGGTTCACACCATTATACCCCAGAACAACCAGGACTATCAAGGGAAGCTTTGGTTTTGGGTTACTCGGAGGCTGATGACGGACTGAAGCTGATTTCCTTGAGTCGTTTGACACGTGAACGGTCGCTCAGTAATGCTGAATATAACGGTACAGTAAATTACCGATTACCAGAGTTTGGAATAGAAGTTGAAAAAGCTGAGATAAAAGTAATACCGCATTTCAGTTATTCTTTCCTGCATATGTCGATTATATCATTATCAAAGGAAAAACTCTATGAAATACAAGACTCGTGCAACAGCATTAGTACCCTGATGCACGATGGGACAATTCCCGTCAATTTGTCCTTTTCGCTACAGAAGAACTTTCCCAGTCAACAAGTTCTGATTCATGGAAAGAAGGTTTTGTCCTTAGAAGCTGCACGGCAACAATTCGTAGTGAAATTTGAAAACCAAGTACTTGAGGGTCTTGGCATAGACTTTGAGGAAAACGAGACAGGTGGATACTCCGGTGCTCTAATCACAACGGATGAGAGCTCCATTATGCAAGCGGCTGGAATATTGATTTTTCGTTACAGTGGCGATAATATTTTATTTGGAATTTCTATTAGAAGCTTATTGTCTCCAAAATTCACAAATAAAACTTTTACGTTACCTCTAAGGAACAGCTGGTATTCGTGGCTGAAGAAGATACAATTCACTTACCACTTCTCTTCATTACAAAAACTGACCGCCGAAATCGAGGAATCAAGTACCGAAAGGGAAACAGAGGATTATTTGAGCGATGTGCCAGATGAAGGAATTGATGTGCCAGATGAAGGAATTGATTTAGAATTTATAGATTTCAGCACAGCACCAAAGGAACAGACAATCGTAATGGATAACAAAATGAAGCTTGATGAAGGAATCACAGCAGGTAAGCTTGGTGAAAGAATCACAAAAGAACATTCTTTCGAGAAACAGCTTCTTAGCCTCAGAGCAAGGAAGTTGGTCGTAGGAAAAGAAGGAGGATTATTTTGCCTTAAATCCCTTGGTTTATGCTTATACGTACCACCGAATGCATTGGAAACGGCCGTGCCAATGTACTTAGGTATTTCTAAAAACTCGGATGACTTGCCTAAGAGACGTGGAAAGCGATGCATTGACAACATGCTTAGTCCCGTCATTATCTGCGGACCCCACGGCGTCAAGTTCGCACGAAAAGCGACGCTGTTTTTTCAACATTCTCTTTTACTGAACGATAAAACTGAAAGGAGAAATATTCGCATGTATCGAAGCAATACGAGCCTAGTTGAAGACGTGTCATGGGAAGCTATGGCTTCGACTGTGCCAAGAATGTCTCGCAGATGGTGTAGTGTCGACATAGAAGGATTCTCAAAGCACTACATGGTAAGTGTGTTGCGGATACAAAAATGTTATTTTAAATCATATTTTAACTGGTAAATAATAATAATAATAATAATAATAATAATAATAATAATAACAATAGTAATAATAATAATAATAATAGTACTACTACTACTACTACTACTACTACTACTACTACTACTACTACTACTACTACTAATAATAATAATAATAATAATAATAATAATAATAATAATAATAATAATAATAATAATAATAATAATAACATAATAATAATAATGAAAACAATAATAATTAATTTTTAACAATATTCAGCATTAAAGCTTAAGATCTCATTCATTTGTAGGGTAGCATTGGAGACGCACCGAAACGTATTCTTCAAGTTTTGGTATACTGTGACACAGTTTACCCCGGAGCAGCCTCATTTCGAGTTTATGTGATAGATAGTGAGGACTGGGAAGAAACGGTGAGTTGAAAATTGTTTCTAAAGTGATGGATAGAAGTAATTAGGCTTCCTGCCTACACCACTATTATAAAATGAGATCACAGATTTACAGGTATTGGTAACAAATTTAACTTTGTTGGCTTGTTTCTGAGCTATATCTTAAACATTTACCATCGTGTGTGAATAATTTTTAGCAACTTCTATAGATACATGATAAAAATATTATGAGTAGCCGTAAGAGTTTGAAGTAATTGCAAGCTTAGCTTACTCTATAATTATTAAACTTGTAGGAAGTAATGAACATGGAGTCGCGTAGAAATGGTGTTTTGCTGGGTCGAAGAAACTTCTTATATGATGAAACGGGAGAAACTGGCATTAAAATCGAACTTCATTCAACCAGTGAAACACTAACGAATCAAGGAGCAAATAAGGAGGTAACATTTCCATACAATTACAATATATTGCACAACAGAATGCACCATATTAAAAAGAACTATTTCAAGATTATTTCTAATGTGTTATCCTATTGATGTCTGTCTGTTTTCGTACCTAGGAAATACCACATGAGGAACTACAACTGACACGTGTTCAGCCTGTAAACATGGTAATGCAGCAGCAATCAGACTCAGCATCAGGACAGCTCAAAATAACTGTCTCACAGCCCAAAGGAGACTCCAAGTCTATACCAGTACACGTGAGTACCACTCGATTCTCTACACAGACAAACTGTACACAGCTCGCGAGATAGTAAACACCCCACAAACACATGCACAATTAAATACAGAGCACAAAATTTGAATGAATAGGTAGTCATCCATAATAATTTCCGTGTTTGCTGGTCCCTTTTCTGATTCTAATTAAAGCATTAAGTATGCGCTGTTTAAACAATGTAGCATGTAACCGACAAATAGACAGCAACTCAGCCAAGTGTTGACACAAGCCAAGACGCCTCTTTTGCGGTTGAAGATAACTCAAATCTCGAATCTAGTAACGACGAATGTGAAGGCGCAGTGGGCGGCATGGCAACTAATACTGTGGAAGCTAGGTGCGATACGGTTGAATCACCGGGATACAGACTAGAACAACAAGTACTCGAGCGATCACCAAACACACCGGTAGAGGAATGTAATATCCCCTTGGAAGTAATCGATAAGTTACAAGAAGAGCTATATAGTAATTCCAGATTTCGTTATGATTTTGCCGCAACGTTTTGCAACATCACAGGAACAATGACTGATTCCCATAGGGCTCCGGATTTGATACATCTTTTTGATATATATATCGCTTACGACCGACAGGCAAGAAGTAACCTTCCTGACTTCTTTCGTAGAAGACGACACCTATTTCAATCAGAAGGAGGCCGCTATATATTCCACTATTTCGTTCAAAACGATCCGGGTAATTTAATTACCATTTTGACATATCTTCAGTCACTTACTTTACTTACTTTAGCCAATATATTTTCATGCATAAAGTTAAGTGCTTATTTTGTTCATAAAGTTATACATTAGACAGGCAGAATGTTATTAATTCTGCTTGTTTTTTGTATGTAATATAAGCGTATGTGTGTTTACATATTATACCATAGCCTAAAACTTTTTTTGGAATGCTATTATGGAATACTATTATCCTATGCTAATGCGTCCACTATTAATTATTATAGGAAGCATGCTGCATATGTTTTGTTGCAGAAATGTTATCAAGAGAAGCCAAAGCAATACTTGAGAAAAACATGAAACATTTAAGCCAGCACCTGAACACGTCTGCCGTCATGGAAGAATTACTAGAAGAAGAAGTCGTCACGTTTGAGCAGTACAGGGATATCTTAGACAAGCCCAGCGAGCGGGAACGGAACAGAAAGTTGTTGGTAATTGTTCATGAAGGTACGCGACAGAATATGCTTAAGTTACGGCGTATTTTGCAATCAAACGGAGAAGCTGAGCTTTTGCGATTTCTCCCGGAATGAGATATGTACTAATCAGCTCTGTCACCTTTGTGTGAAAACTTTGAAGTAAAACATAACACATCATAGCACCATGTTTTCAGAGTATGCCTAATCTTTATTATTCTGACTATAGTGGTAAATATTTCTTACCTAAATGACCTTGACATATGTCAATTTTCTATCATGTTAACATGCAGTTACACATCTTAGGGCACTGAAATGCGACATTGAATTGGGGTAATTATGAGAACAGCTGTATTCCAAGCGGAGTGCCAATTTCGTATAGAAAAGGAGGAATTTTCATTCAATGCACTGCGTTTCCAATAAAAGAGTTTCTTTTAGAACTGGAGTCCAGGTTTGGTTAAAAATGTTGGGGGAGCTATTTCAAAATTTATATTCCGTGTTAAGTGATCCCTTTAAAGTCACGGATACTGAGACCACATAACCCCTCCCCCTTCCAGGTCTTACCTATATCAATATCTGGTTAAGTTTTCAGCTGATCGATTTTTAATTAAAAGGCAATAACAACAGAGCAACTGCAATAGTTTTGCTATGAAAGACGATGAATTGTTGACAGAAAAAGCATTTCCTCTCAGCTTCAGTCAGAGTACCAATGATTATTTAGAATGTTCTATCACTTTAAAGAATTCTCTATAACACTTCATGAGGGCATTAATCATGTCACCAATATCAGATAGATGAAACGATAAGGTAAACATATACCTAATGGTATAAGTTATAGGAGTTTCTTGATAAATGTTGAATATTAATGTGTATCGTTTTTAATTTTACACATTGAGTGGCAAAACAGTAGAAACACTATTTTTATAGGAGAACATAAAACAGGAACATAAAAGAGATGTTGGTTATATCGCATAGCTTTTGTGAGGGTTGGAATACATAAAATATGTTTTCTAAGTATTTAGACATTGCAGTGTGTTTCTATTGGAAACTGTATCTATGGACAAACATACGCTTAGCGCTTTTTGTTCTTTTTACATGATTTATGCTTTTATTTTAATGGAATTACCCGCTTTAGGATTTTTTATAGTGTTAAAATCAAAATGTTTTAGAATGTTTTGAAATTTATGAATCTTTGATTTCTTTTAAAGTTTAATTTTAGTTTTTAACGGCCTTAATTATCTTTTAGTTTTAATCAGTGATGTGTGAAATTATTTGAATTAATTAATTAATATTAATCGCTAAAACGAAATGCTTAAAAACACAATAGAAATGTTCATTGCATCACACTTGGGTCTTCATATTAACCAAAAATATACTTATAATTAAAATAGTTGGTTCTGTGGATGACATCTTCGTTGCTAGATTTTCAGAAACACAAATGTATTTGAGTAGAATGGTCCAATATTGTGATATGTCAGGAAACACACACCTGATAACGGTGTCTATTTGTTAAATAGTGTTTTAAAATATTCAACGTGTCAGCAACGCAAGCACTTAATGAATGTGTATATTTAGTGAATAGTGTGTTCAAAGTATTAAACTGTATTATAAATATACAAAGCTGTGATCAGATCAAAAGCTGTATGCCTGAGTGATACTGGGAGAACTTACTGTAAGAGCTATGAACACAATTACTATAAACACAGTTTCTTTGTAATTTTGAAGACTGGCAGAAATATGAATTAGAGAATACATTTACTTGTACTGACTAAGTAGGCATAGGGTGTTATATGATTGATGCTGCATCATACTGACAAATGTGTTGACAAACCGAAGAATAGATTGTGGTTTGCATCTAAAATAATGATAAAAGCGCAATTACATACAGAAAACTATGGTCTCTAAGACGTTCACTACCCGGTATATAGTACTTATATATATAAGGCATGGTCCTCCTATGACTGGTTATACATATAAACAAAAAACGAAGATTCTATAGCATAGTGTCTATAATATATTTTATTTTAAATTAAATTTGTGTGTTGCCACTTGATAACAAGCTTTCAATTTGATCCAAAACTTTTACACCGTATTTAAATGCAAGGGCCGAAAAATGAGCCTTAAGGAGATCAGAGAAAACTGCCGCTTTTATATCAAAAAATTCATAGCAACCAGTATTGTTTTCCTTAACTGTTCAAGATGTTTTCACGTGGTTTAGTGCGAAAATGAAGAAAAGGATAATTTAGCACCGGAAACAGCCCTTTTTCGAAAAAAAGATTATACAATATCAAAATGGTCTCCCTAAGTGCTATATATATAAGGCATGGTCCCCCTATATATATATATATATATATATATATATATATATATATATATATATATATATATGTACATATATATGTATATTTATATGTACATATATGTATATATATATATATATATATATATATATATATATATATATATATATATATATATATATATATATATATATATGTACATATATATGTATATTTATATGTACATATATGTATATATATATATATATATATATATATATATATATAAAAGTGTTATTCTAGCAACACGGAGACCACTTTTGCTAAAAAAAAGCAGTATTAGGGATACCAAAAATTTTAGGAGACCAAAAGTACGTCTCCTTAATTCTTAGCGTGTTTACACGTTATTAAACTACGCAGTAAACAAAATCGAATGATTCTGTAACATAGTGAATATAATATATTTTGTTTTAAAATTAAATTTGTGTGTTACTACTTGATAACAAGCTATAAAACATGTATTGTTTTTTTTCCAAATGGTCTCCGTAAGTTCTATATTTAAGGCATAGTGCCCCTATGACTTGTTGCAGATCTATATATATACACATATATATATATATATATATATATATATATATATATATATATATATATATATATATATATATATATATATATATATATATATATATATATATATATATATATATATATATGTTCGCCATAAATTGGAAGCAGTATAGACGAAATTTTTATAGCACAGTCTTAATTAACGCGGAGGAAATTGTGTCACAAAATGTAGTCTAATCGTACTGTTACTATTAGCACAATGTAGAGTAAAATCCAGTTTTTGAAAAGTCTTAAAAGTTTGATTGAAGGCAGGACCATAAATGTAGAGCTAGCTATTTTGTCCAATCGCTAGAAATTCAGGAAAATTATGACCGAAAACCAATTTTCTTAAGAAACGCGTAGTTGTCCTCTTAGTTTTTACTGAAAACAAAATGTTGAATGAATGTAGTTTAATATGTGTCCACCTGGATATTAGTATTTTTGTTATCTACCAGAAGTTAATGAAATATTGGCGAAAGACCACTTTGTTATTGTGACCTTAGCTGGCTCTAGGATACAGTCTTATTGTCTTGTGATTTTGTTTGAAGGCAGCGAATATTATAACTTACATGGCTATTACTTTTCTTAACGATTTGCCAAAGATTGGTGTATATACTGGCAATTTTTTTTGTCTTAAAATCTTGACCGATATCAGGTACATAGCCTCACTGTTTTTGAAATTTTTCAGGTTATGCTCATAGGTCATAAATCTGCACATCAGCATTCGTTAGCTGGGTGTTGTCCATGGACAGTCTTATAAAATCTTTTCACAGTTTTACAAAGATTCTTTAAAATTTTATTGTTAAAAGTTAAATTGTACTGTTCTCAAAAGCTTAGAAAAATAAATATTTCAAGCTGCGTTGTTTGAATGCTTACACTTGAAGGTGCCATAATGTCATAAATCAGTTCATCTGACAGATTTAAGGTAATATATATGCTGATCTAGCAATTTCACCGAAATATTCTTAGAAGTGGAAGAAGCAGGAGTGCTAGCTATATTTTTCCGCAATTTTCGGGGTTAAGTTAGGGGTAGGGGATTCGATGTTTTAGGGGTAGGGTTGCTGCACATCCCAAATTACTAACTGAACTTTGCAGCATACCACATTTATGAGCACATAGGTGTATCATATATAAACTGTAAATTAGGTATTGTAAATGAAAACGGCCCTAAAATCTACAGAATGTGAGAAACTACCAACGGCATTATGCTGAGATGTAAGATTGGTGGGTCATCTTTGTAGCGTTTTAATCTATCACGATGTCAATCTGCAGAATCGTTTAAAGTTGAAACTGATCAAAAATTTTTCTTTAAGAATATACATAATTGTAACTTTGCCTGGAGCACGTAGTAGATTTTGAGTGAAGGCGTTTGCCTTCCCTATCCCTCGAACTGCAATATCGCTGAAATTAAGGATCATAATTAAACCATTACTTTCAACACAATTCTCTCCAAACATTGTGAAACATTTTAAGTATTATGAAATCCACGAGCCAAAAAATCAAACATAATACCATCTGTCAGTAAAAAATATTAAATATATAAGACACATTTTTGCACTTTGATTCATTGTTATTTTTTTTGGGGGGGGGGCACATTGTCCTTAAATAAACTGCAATAAGGATTAGATTTCTTTTTCAGTGTAACGTACATTGATTACTCTGGGCATTGATCCTTAAATAGGAGTAGCTACATCAAAAGTATTTTGGAAAAATTTCATCTCATTCATGATTCTATTTTTAATTTCCATGTGCAGCTCATTCATTCCGTCCTCAGTTGACGATCCCCGTGGCACCAACCTGGCTCAATCTGATATTCGAATGCAAAAAAAATGACTCAGTGGAAGACCGATGACCATCCGCTTCAAAACGTGACACCGGTAAGATCAACCCCGCCAAGATGTCGGTGGTTATAAATTGCCTCACCCGGGAATCAGGTTACGCCATCCGAAATCCTACACACCAGTGAGACCAACGAACCTCAATCTGAGATCTCGGCGATCCCAAATTAATACAAAAAACCATGCAAAATTAATCACAAAAAATGCTGAACTAAAACACTGGTCCTGTGGCTATGATCGACTATATGTGTGGCAACTTTTCCCAGCCTTAGTTTTTAAATGATAGCAGTGAAGTAATAGCAGGAAAAGATACCTGGTAATTATGCCATCGTTGCGAGTCACATGGTAAGTAGCAATAAAGGCAACTAGTAGTTATGTAATCAATGGGTTAGTCAAATGGACAGCGAGGTACAACCGGTAGTTATGTCATTAGTGGATGAGTCAAATGGACAGCGAAGTACAACTGGTAGTTATGTATCAGTGAGTGAGTCAAATAGGCAGCGAAGTACAGCCGGTAGTTATGTCATCATTGAGCATATCAAACAGTAGAAGGCAATGTCGAACATCGGTTAATTGTGCCACCAGTGAATGAATGAAATGGCAAGTAGCAAGTTGTAGTAGGGAATAAATTCTCTAGAACTGGACATTAGGAACATAATCAATGATTTGTTCGTCCATATAAGTAGTTTCAATGATATTGGATGATCTAAATGTTTTATTTAAATGTTAGGAATTTATTCATAACATAATTTAATGGGTTCCACTTTGGATTTGAAACAATCCGTTTTTATGCTTCTTTACATCGAAGACATAAAACATGCAATTTTATGGCCCATGTGTTACACGAATGTATTGCGTCTGCTACTGGTTTACATTTCCGGATGCTCCAGACTATTATCGTACTTCACGTCCTCCAGACTGACATCGGAAAAATCCTCTTCACATATTTCTCCCCGTAAAATCAGCGTTTTTAAACAACCTCTCCCACTTTCTCCTTTCAACTTTCTCGGTATCATGAGCTGCTTTCACCAATCGTCAAATACTATAAGTTAGCTCGTTACCAGCTACCGGGCCTCTTTTTACCTTAATGCATCTGGCCTTAACATTGCATTACACTTTCGTCCGAGCACTGCAAATTCATGGAATGCAAATTGAATTCAATTTTCCAGTGCTATTCTGATTTTGAATGCATGGATACCTCTCTTATTTTGCCGTTTTCAGTCGACTTACTGTCAATCGAATTTGTTGTGTTTTGCAACACCTTAGCGTGCTTCCTCCAGTATTTCATTTGTCTCATCGGGGACTCAGAAGTAACAACGTTACTTTCAGATCTACCGTTTTTACCTTTTTATTTTAATTAAATAGTTTAACATCTCTCTTTCTAGAAAAAGAGACGCAATTATTTCTTACAAGTCATTAACACGTGCCATACAGTATTTAAAATGCAATTATCAATGTTCACCTTTCGTCATTGTGATTAAAAAATTTATGACCTCAAATGACAAGAACTCCCTTTTTCTAAAGTAAAACATTTATAAACTTATCCTAAATAGCACTGATGCCACATAATTTAAGAACCAAACCAAGTTTCAGGCTCGAGCTATGTAAACGTTATTATTAAACATTTGTGTCTTTATGTCTTTATGTATACTAGAAATTACTTAAAATCGTCTAATTTTATACAACTGCAACGCTTTATACCATAAATACCATAATTAATTTTTACTCGTAGCTGACACCAGGATGGGAATTGGCCATATATGTATTACAAAATAATGTCATTTCTCGCCACCACCAAACGTATGCGGCGAAGAGATCCTATGCAAGTACTTCTGCCCAGCAATGTCTTGATATAGTTGACATCGACTGAAGCAACACACATGGAGGCGAGAAAAGCATATGTTAATACCTGTGCCCTGTGATGTCTTAATAGAGTTGACATCGAATGACGCCACCACCTTGTACAACACATAGAGTCTAATACCTGGTCCTTGCGATATATCGACACAGTTGACATCAAGGTACACAAAACTATCAAGCCTAGTAAAACTGTCTTCTGTCGCTCGATTAAAATGGTAAGTTACATTAAAGTAACATATTACTTAATAGTACATGCACCATTAAATAGCATATATATCAGATCAACACATATACCAATCTTACCTGTATCCGAATAACAAAAACATTGCATAGACATGTGTTGATTTTTAGAGATGCTAAAACTTCGACTAAGCAATCACACATCCATTGACTTATTCTCTATAGTTATGTCTAACATAAGTGTTGTTTACACACGAATATGTGTATCGTACACGAAGAACTGGACAGAAAACAATATAAGGAGCAAACACATTTAAAACGCATTGAACTTTTTAAAAATGGATTCCTGTTAAAATTGTTGTAACTGTATTGGTTAACATTGTTGTTGTAGTTTTATAAAGCATGTTTTAATGATTTATAAAAAGTTAGAGATAACAGCTCTTGCAGTATACATTTACATATAGTACTGAAACAGAAATTAAAGTGCTTCTGGCAAAAAATGGAAGCGTTAAAATGGCGACTGTAAAATTTCTTTAAAAGAGATTTTTTTATTTTTAAAACCATAATCCTTGATTTCCTTGTTCTATTACTTAATTCCGACTTGCAATGTCAGTGATACTACTATTTTTCCGTTCTCTGTTCACACTTTTAGCCTTGGCTATGTCATAGCATGCTATTTGTGCTAGAGCTTATTAAATTAGTGGTACTCATATTACCTGTGCCATGCGATCATTTGATATTGAAGGAATTTGTATACCGAAAAACTATCAAACCTTTGAAGTACACTTCTCCTTTTTCTGCATGAAAAATTAGTTGTTACCTTTAAAAGAACATCACATAATAATTCATAATCACATGTAATTTATATTTGTATTTGTTTAGCACAGTATTGCACAGGTATACATGGTTGTATAGAGATGGCTATGAATGTGGTTCAGCAAAACACTTGCTCTCTAACTCTGTGCTTTAAGTTGGTTTTGTTTATAAACTTTTTTGCATAAATAGCCCGATTGAAAAACAAATACATAAGGCCTCCTTGTTTCACAAACAATTGTAAAGAACATTGACTAAAGTGAAGTTTTTACTTCTTGTATTTATTATTGTTTACAGCGTTGAGACTGTATTTTTCGTATGTTCTAGCATGGTTTATTGGCTTTATAATAAGTAACAAATGTGTGCACAGTTCGTGTGGACAAGAAAAATTCTCTTATTAAATTTTTAAGACAACATTTTTGTAATATGAACAGATTAAGAAATGAGGTTTGTTACACACTAAGCTATCACATTGGCGCATTCTCAGATCATCCAACACCAGTTTTAAACGCAGCATCTACGCGTTTAAACAAGGAGATTCTTTCTTCAACAAATGAACTGGGCAGATAGTACCATTTTAATGATATTTTCATCAGGCTGTTTTTAAAATGCTTCTTTTCTCACAATTTTGATCCAATATCTTTGAAATTACATACGAATCATCGCCATAAAGTTCTAGCTTGAAAGATAATTCTTTTGGTGATTGATTTAATACTGGCCAAAATAGCACTATTTTGATTTTTTGTTAGCAAATTTTCAAAATGCTACCTTTTCCATAATATAGTCTTTTTGTGAGGCGTTTGCCAAAGTGGGTCTCATGCAGTTTGATTGGATTTATTCTAAATTTAAGAATACTTTTAATTTACTTTTTCTTACAGACAACTTTCAAGGAAAAAAAACTTTTATGCTTTTGTTATTTTCTATGGAATTATTTCAAGTTTCAACGTACTTTTTGTGGCTTAACTGTCATTGTATAAATCCTTATACGCCTATACAACAAAAGTCTTTTATTGTATTTTTGTTCGAATCCCGTGATTCAAGAATGTTTATATGGGACCCCAAAACATAAGAGTTTTGAATATATTGTTAGCAGTTTCCGAGATCCTAAAAGCATAGAATGTTTTCGTTCCGTTCCGCGAAATGTGAATATAGGAAAAAACGTTTAGGCTGAAAAGTTTTGCAATAAATAAGAAAATTGTACCGTTGTATATAGAGTGGATGTAGAGCACACCAGGCATTTAGTGGTTCCTACGCCTACAATGTGTGATAAAGATTCTATGCGCTTGGAAATTTAGAAGTACCAAAGTACCCCACACCCAGAATACATAAATCTCATTGATGGCCAATCTATCAATCTATCAATCTTTCATTTTGACTCAACCTGCTGGGATCAAATCCAATATTTTGTAAAAGTGTTAGATAATTTTTAAAGTTTTGTATATGAGTAAAAAAATACATCTACTATGTAGCAAATTATCGCACAAATGTCTCGTTTATAGCATGAGTTATTCAGCAGTAAAATATGATGAAAGAGTCGTGTCGCTAGAGTCGTTAAGAGGTCATTAATGGCATGATCTGGAAAGGAATTGCTTTCTATTAAGGGAATGAACTCCTTTTCATCAACGGAAATCTGACAGCCCTAAAATATAGATAGTAAATCCAGGAGCCCTTTGCTGGAACAGGCACTTTTTTCCAAGCAACTGGAACAGGCACTTTTGTCTTAGCCTGCGTTGCTGCTTGATCTATCACCCATAGAATACGCTCGGGTACTCTGGTTCGAGCCGCGTCTACGCGATTTTAAAGGAATATTTATTCTTGAATAATTTTCTATCAATAAAACATCGGTTGGGAAGCGATAACGTTATGATTTATCTTAAGATAAATGGTCTCAAGCAGGTCAAACGTGACATGTTAGTATCTGTTTTGAAGGAGTCTCCATTTTTTTGCTTCTCGCTGAAGTAATGACCTCCTTTTTCAAAATATTCATTTTTTTCTCTGTACAAGTACAAGTACAAGCCAAGTAACAGTTTGAATTGCATACAATCAGTACCGAACTTTGGACAATACTCCTGTCATTTTATTCGCAACTGCTTAACTGTTCTAAAGGACTATCTTGTAGATACAGTTCTACTTATAATCTATAGATAATTTATAATACTTCTGCAGCCAAAATTCTTCGACTGACTGTAAGTGTAAGATGTCGTTGGTTAAGAAAGTTTTAAAGGGCGAATGAAATAAAATGTACCGAAAGCCCTGCAGCTCCCATTTAAATACTAACTTGCCAAATGGGGATTACATGATTTGCAAAAACAAACGTTCTGAATTATTACAGCATCGACCCCGCCTCCGATAAGTTAGTCTTCGGTTTTCATTTTTATGCAAAATGACTGTTCTACCAGACCCCTCTCAGTGTTTTACGGGGAGGGAGTCACATTTAGCAATGAGGCGCAGATGCACGGTAGTTATCAATCCCAGCGGCAGACACACTTCTTATTGAGAGACAGAACTCGATATTTTTCATTAGATACTTTTGCTGTGAACCGTGTCGGCCTGAATCTTTCTGAATTGTTTTGTGTTGATTTAGCCTAGTTTTTATTTTATATAGCAATTTTCATTAAAATGACATGAAAGAAAATATTGCAATTTCTATAAACACGTGTTTCTTTTGTTAAGTATACGATGCACTTGACAGCGTAACGATTTTGCCCTTCATAGGTTTATTGAGATTTCTAGTGATAAAGTAGCTCCAAGATTTGCCAAAATAATGTTTATTGTGTTAATTAAAAGTGATCACTTTCAAATTTGTGAGAAGAATGCCTATAACGATATTTGTAAAGAATCTGTACGCTAAAAATGTAGTGAATTCTTACTCATTGTTACATTGCCTAAAAAGCATTTAGCAGGTTAAACTCAGACTTAAACTTTCTTCTGATAGTTTTTGTTCTTTTTTTGGGTGTGTTTGTTTGGGGGGAGAGAGGAGAGGCTCATGACGTAAATATATCACCCGAAAAACAGGTTTAAATCCCCTGAAAAAATCATCTTTTTTAACATCGAGCAAAGAAAAGGGGAAAAGGGGAAAGCAATTGTTCGTAGGCAGTCAGTTGGCGCATTTCGTCGTGAAAGCACTCCTGCATAAAAATATAACAAAGTTATGTTTTATATTTCCTTTGGGTCCTCTGAGGATAAGAAGGAAGCACTCTGTGGAGCTTTCATAAGCATTCAGACTGAGACTGTGTACACAACATTGCAGTTTTGGTTTTCTCTTATGTATTCTATCTGAAGACGGTTATGTGTCTGGAAACTAATATTTTAAGTCCCTGGTACTAATTAGCCACCTATAATTCAAACGTTTGTTTTAGGAGCATTGCATATAGCTGTGTTGTAAAGCAAAGTTTAAAGCGCTCAACCCTAGGAAGAAAAAACCAAACGTAGACATTTATAAGAAACATATCTTACATCGTAGCGTCATAGATGTAGCGTGTTGTGCTTTCAATTTGACGTCCCTATTATTGAGCCAAACCAAGGCGTATATATATAAGAGATCGAGCTAAGATCTGGAATTATCTTCTGGGGTAGGAGGTGTCATGATTACGAGAAATGATGAATTTAGGGCCGTTTATTTTGAAGACTCAAACAATCAATTATTTCTCCTTTTTTGGGAGGGAGGGGGGTTATAACCCTATATCGCACTAGATGCGCCACTGACTTTCCACATTTTCTTATCAAGAACGTTTCGGACGTATTACAACTGCGCACATAGAATTTTGATAGAAGTACCATTTTTTCTTGCTAGGTGTATTGCGTTATCTTTGAAGAGCTCCTGCTTTTCAGTTAAGTTAATAAACTAAGTTGAAGATAACGTATCATGCAACTATAAATAAAGTTGTCATGAGTGGCAAAAACAATGTAAGTACGCAATTCGTGCGTATTACTTTTAGCAAGGATTGGCGCACATAAATAGAAGTGATCATTGCGTTTGAGATAAAGAGGATTTTAGACGGTATCGAAGTGTTAGGTATAACAATAAGCAACGATATACATAATCTAAATCTAACTAATCAGAACTACCTACTGATACTTTGATTTTTGGAGTTTATTTCACTGAATCGGCGGATACTTGAACTACATCATATGTTGCATATCGAGGTACAATATTTGTGTTTATATTTTGTAGTTGCAAAAACTTAAGGTTTTTTGCATTGTTTCAAATGTTATAAGCAGTTGAAAGACACTTTAGCATTAAATTACACTAAACATTTGTGAGGAAGGAGTAAATGTAAAATGCATTTTATACCGATAAAACTGTATAAGTTTTAATGCAATTCGAGATCAAGTTAAAAGGCAAAGTTTCAATGTCCGCGTAGGCATATAAGATGTAAATAAATTAAAAAAACTAAGGTGTACAAAAAAGACATGATGCAGTTTGTTCTAAAATATTGGTCGTCCTAGCGCGAACCGTCGAAGACTCGTGCGTGTGGCACGATGATGGCAGAAAATATAAATAATACAGAAACACCTTATCGCATCCTGCGAATTCAAGTATAGGGACAGAAAAAACTAAGTATAATTTACTGCTCAGTGTTTACAACTAAATATTTACATATGAGCTCACTTTGTTGAAGGACGTTCTAATTTGATATCAAGAAATTTTCTCGTTTGAATACAAGGATCTATTTTCTAACACTGGACGAGTGGTGGTACTCATATGTGTTATCATGCATGTCCAAACAAAATAAGATCTGGGCCTGTAGCATTGAAACACCCCAGCATTGAAACACCACATCACTGTATGGGCCCATCCAATGGCTGGGCTAAATCAATACATAGGCTATTGAAACAGCACATACAGTTTCTCCCCATGAAACACGATTATATTGCTGATGTAATTTAGTACAACAGATGTATTGGGATGATGTAATTGGACGGGCCGTTATATTTCTTTGTAAAAAAAATGCAGAAAATGATGTAAATAAAAATCCGAGAAGAACATTTAAAACATTTAATTATCCACCTATCATTTTGCTTTTAACACCCACACTTAACATTATTTGGAAAACTCAGCTATAATCTCAGCACAACTTCTCTCTCTCCCCCTCCCCCTGTTGCACTATGGTACTTAGTATGTGCTTCGGTGCCAGAAGGGGATGGGGGCATTTCCATATAAAATCACTACCATGCGCGTAAATCGAATTTAAAAAGAGCCCCTAAACACGGAATTTCCGTCTCTACATTTCCCCCTATTTTTGGAAAAGCGCAGAAAAAGACAACTGATTGCTAAATGTCATTACCAAATTTCGCAATGAGGATTTAGGATATGTTCATTCATTTATCCTGAAATGGATGCAGGTCTTCAATTAATTACAATATAATATTTGTTTTCAACGGTATAATCATTTTACCCCCTCCCCCTATTTTAGGAAAAGCGCGGAAAATTCGGCAATTTTACCCACTCCCTATTTTTTGTATTAATCTTCCGCATTGTTGCCATATTTGATACAAGTGCCCCCAACCCCTGCGGAAGGGGGGGGGGGTGGTCAGCGTGATACATAGCATTTCAAAATATTAGGTACAATTCTGCCGGCCTTGCATGTGCTGTATCCATGGATGGGGTATTCCTATGCAACTGTCTGTAGAGTTGGCCCATATTCTTAACCAGATGAGCTGTTTCTATGGATGGGGTATTCCTATGCAACTGTCTGTAGATATGGCCCATATTCTTGATCAGATGTGTTGTTTCTATAGATGGGGTATTCCTATGCATCTGTCTGTAGATTTGGCACATACTGATTCTATATGTGCTGTTTCTATGGCTTACAGCTATAGATGGGCCCATTCGACACCCATCAACCATTAAAACAGCCCATCTTGCTCACAACACAAGGCAATTTGTTCCCATTTTAAGGGAGAAGAAAATATGTGCTATTTCAATGACCAAATATGTGCCAAAGCTACAGCTGCGCAAAACAAAAAATATGGGTTAAATCAATACCTCGCTGTTATTGGATGGGCCCATCCTACGGATGGGCTGTTTCAATGCAACAGGGCCGGGGAAGAAGAGATCCTGCCCGCACGGAGTACTAATTGCGATGAAAAGGGAGTAACCATTATTCAATATTCTACATTTCCCACAAAGTGCATGCTTGTATGTGATTGCTCCTTTCCTTCTGACAGCCCCAAGATTCACTGCAACCTCTCTGGTTTTGAAAAGTAGTACACGCCTTCACAGCTTTGTCACATATATTTCTTGCTTTGCCTCGCTTTCAAAAATTCTGCTGAAAGAGTAGGGATAGAAGAAGAGTTCTGGGCCACCTCCCCCTGACCCCTGAGAGTTCTGACCCCCCTCACCCACGCCTGAAACTTTTTTGATTTTTGCATATTTATCCGTTTCAGACGATTCTGAACATTTTTGGTTTTTGACCTCCCGACCCCCTCCCCCCTCAGCGTGGAAACATTTTTGTGAGTTTTGCATATTTATCCGTTTCAGACGATTCTAAACATTTTTTGTTTTTCTTGTCCTCCCAATCACCCCCCTCCCCGTTTGAAAATTTTGTGATTTTTGCATATTTATCCATTTCAGACGATTCTGAACATTTTTGGTTTTTTGACCTCCCGACCCCCACTCTCCACGTCCTCTGTTGGAAAATTTTGTGATTTTTGCATATTTACACGTTTCAGACGATTCTGGACATTTTTGGTGTTTTGACCGTCTCCCCTCCCCGTTGGGAAAATTTTGTGGTCATGATACCCTCCAAAGTTATTGCACTGAAATACATTCCAGACTCGTTGTGCATGAGCATAATCCTCGTCACTGATTCCTTCATCAGCCAATTGACTATAAAAGTCTTTTTGCGATAGAAGCTGATGGAAGCTTGGTTTCTGCAAAGTTTGATGGTTCATCAACATAGTCATAAGGATATACTCCTTTTCTCAAAAGTAAATCTTGTTGCTGATTGTCACGCATATGTGCAGTCATATTCTGAAACCTCTCTTTGTCCTCAGCCGCTACGTTGGATATCAGTTTTTGCAAAGATGCTACCATGAATTGGGAAGAGTCCATGAATGGTAATTGCAACGTACTTTTCAATATTGCTGGGAATAACCGACAGCTTCAACCCTTTGAATTTTCCTATACTCTCCGTAAGAAGATGACTATCATATGCTGGTAAGTTGTTGATAGGACAGGGATGATGAATGAATCCAACTTTCCTTGTTGATCCTGTAGGTTGCATTCACTATGAGCTGCTCCACGTGTTTTCCACTGATGTGATCATGATCTCGCACACGATCCACTCCCATCAACTCATGGCAAACGTAACAATGAGTAGCTTGAGCAAACTGTTTCTTATCCTCAGTGTTCAACCAATTCACAATGCGACGTTCTTCTGACATATACTCTAGAAATTGTTAAACAGCTTTGTCTTCACGGTGAAGCAAGGAATACGTTTCTCGTATTCGCTGACGACAACATAGGCAAAACTATTAGCCTTGTGATGTTGGTAACTCTCTCTCTTCTGTTTCTCTGTACAGCATTCAAAGTCAGCATAAATGACAAAGGGTGTCTTTTGTTGTTTTGCAATACCCTTGAACTGAATAATTATATCCTCTGAAATGATAATCGCTGTGCTCCATGCTTTCCATAAACTTCACGATGTTTGTCCAAAAGATCTTGTCGCTTAAATCCATGCAGGCAATTGAAGCAGTAAAACTTTTTATGGCTATGGTTTGCACGATGCGTCATAAGTCTACTGAAGTTCTCAATCGGACAATAATGTCTTTTCTCATTGTCACTGATAAGCAGTAGGTTGATTTCAGTGAACATTTTTGGTTTTTGACCTCCCGATCCCCCCCCCCCGTGGGAAACTTTTCTGATTTTTGCATATGTATCCGTTTTTTTCTGGAAATGGAGTGTAAAAGGCAGACCTGCTACTTTTACTTCTTCAGGACTTGGACGAGTACAAGCCATTTCTTAAACATATTTCTGAGCAACAATCTATCTTTGTAACTCAAATGGAGAAACAAACGGTTCTAGCCAATTTTAAGATCAGTGCTACCTTACGCGTTTATTTATATTTGTGGTTTAAACACGTACGGTTAATGTTTTTCATTGAGCTTTTACATCGTTTCAAATGTTATCAAACTTTGAAAGATACGTTAGTATTAAATTATATGAAACGTCGGGAGGAAGGAGTTTGTACCGATAAAGCTCTAATTAGTTTCATCCGCTTCGATATCAAATTAAGGTTTGAAACGCTAACTTAACTTAATTTTTCTCGTTGTGATTTTCTATCCTTTCAAATAATTTCAACCGTTGAAAGAACCTTTAGTATTAAATTACAGAAAACGTCTGGAGGAAGTAGTAAATGTAGCATGCATTTTGAACCGATAAAGCTCTAACGTTTTTATAAGGTCCCAGATCAAATTAAGGTTTTTAAATGCTATATCCCAATAAACATTGTGACGTCGATAAAACGTCGATGTAAGGTTGCGACAGTCATTGGTCAAATCACAGCTGTAAATCTGGTTAAAATGTTGTTTTGATAGTTTCCGTGACAAGATTGTAGTAGCACAAATTAATCACATGTAAACACCTTCTCGCATCGTTTAATAAGTACAACAATACAACAATTCCAACAAACTATGGAGATTGAAAAGCCCTAGTGTAATTAACTGCCCAATGTTTATAACGAAATATTCCCATTTGAGCCAAAGGACATTCAAATTTGAAATCGCAAAACTTGTTCGTTTCATTGTAGAAAAGGTACAAAGGATTGAGATGTTTCAATCGATTTTTATTAGTTATAATAATGTATGGTGTTATGCAATAGCGAGACTTGGTTGTAAGAAACTACAGGGCTCAGTCTTTTCGACTTTACACAGGAAACTCACAGACAGTGCAGGTGTGCAACATTGTATAACCTTTGAAATGGGACGACAACTAAGGCAGAGACACTTTTTTCTACATAAAAAAAGGAATTTTTGCATCGTATTCAGCTATGATTTCGCTGCTTGAATAACACAAGCTAGAATTTGCAGCTCAGAACGAAATTAATGTTCAGGATAAATTGAGGATATTTAATGATAGGACTAAAATTGTCACCAGCTGCCCCCACCGTCAATTGACAATCTTGTTAGGTATTGTGTTAATACAATCGCTTTGTTACAATGTCAGAACCCTGATGTTGCATTCCAAGTTTAATTAACCTTTTCACTTGCAAGGGGGTGACGGTTAGCTCAGTCATTAGAGCGTTGGTCCTGTAGTCCCAAGGTTCCTGGTTCGAAAGTGGCCAACGGTGGAAAGCTGGGGATTGGCTTTCACTCAAGTTGCCTCAGTTAAACGACTGCACAAGATTATTCACCACCAAATCCCTTAAAAACCTTTTCAATTGCAGAAAATATTCAAAATTAAGACGTTCTGATATGAAATGTTGTCATTGTCGCTGTCTGTATGTCCATACTTTTCGCATGGCATAGTTCTGGCTTCATTGATTCCGACAAAAGAATTCAAAATAGAAAGCTGTAGTCTTAGCAATAAAGTCATTCTGTCCCTTTGTAAGTAATTTTCAAACCTACCATAGGGTATTATCATCAGGCTTACTACAAGATTAATGGTCACTCCAGCTTTCTAGCATCACTTCTCTAAAAATAACATATCTAAATACTTTTTAGATACTCTATGATTTTGAACATTACTTTTAGGTCAATGCCCGTTTTTAGACATAATGTGTCCTATTCTGTCGTTGACAACATTTACCATTTCAGAACAGTTTCTTTTTGAATTGTTCTCTGCCTAATCATTGAAATATCTAATGTTCTATCACAGGCCTGAATTTTCAATTTTAAGTGCTTTTTGTAGATACGCCAGAAACAACTTACAAGAATATTTTAATGTTATGGTCAATCTATGGTTTCGTATGTAGCTTTAAGGTCTGTTTTTTTTTACCATATGGGTTACATGGTAAGTTTTTTCTATGCTATCCCACATCACTTTCAGTTTTACAAACATATGAATAAATGGGCCATGTGGATCTTCTTAATCTATGTATTTAATTACGGTACTGTGCTCCTTCGTACATCACGTCATGGTCCACAACAGATGTTAACATTGATAAAATTACATGATACATGGTCATTCTATGCTTCCGTTCAAAACTTCAAAGAAATATTTAATATATGCGCTTTCCCTCTGGTGATCACACTGTGCTTCTGTACTTGTCTTCCGAGTTATCAATCCATTATGCGCATCATATAGCCTATATGATTCTTTGTAACTCGCACTTCCACATTTGACGCCATGTGGCCTGCATGGTTCGAAAACCCTTTATACTTTTAACGATATTTAGTTTCATAGATAACAGTTCGGGAATATGTATGGAGCAAATGCTTTTATGTACTATTCTTGGGATCAAATAATTTGTAACGCTGTATGGTGGACAGGATTTCGCGCCTTTACTAGCATTTCTGGCTTCCTTTTAGCAAGAAGGGCATAAAACATGAGATAGTAATGAATATGATATGCTACATCATATTCAATACCATAACATATTAAAAAATTGCTTGGTCACCGTATGCCATCGTATATACTAAAGCAATGGCGTATCTCATTGAGGTGTCTTGAAATGTGACATTGCGAGTGGTACATGACTATCGTCATGTGCGCAATATTCTAGGACTGACCATGTTTTTTTCAGTCTGGACAGACTGCTGAGATTCCTGTTAACATAGCAGAGGATTGTCGTCAACGCCACCAAATTGCTGTTTCGAAACTCATGGAATCGCCTTTTAAAGTGACGTCGTTGACCGATTAAATCAGGGAAGAATAATGTATTATTTTTTAAATAATATTGTTTATTCATTCTAAATTTTGATTTAATCTTTTAAGATTTTCTTGATGACACTTTTACCAAATAAAAGGTCAACATTTTTTATTATAATAATGTGTGGTCGCAATATGCAGAAAGGTAGGGAAATAACCAATATAAAGAAATCACACATGATGACTTGGATGCAAAGTGGTCTGTTACGATTGTCTCCAACCTGCACTGCACGCTTACTTGCTACCAGACCCAGTGAAAGCACACATTCTCAGCAATAGGAATATGGCACAAAATTCAGACACTTAGCAAGAACATACATAGCATCGTAGCGCCATGCCTATTTTGTGTTTTCCCCCAGATTTATTGCAGTTTTACTATATTTGGCCATTTTGAAATGCATTTCAATGAATATTACAATGAGTCATATGTTGTAGGTTATTAAATATATGTAGCATGCTGTCCTTATTATGCAGCCAAACAAAGGCACATGTCATGTCTATCTCATATAAATAACGTATACATACCAGACAAGCACTTTTCAATGCACATGATAGGACGATTACCACAGTTGGTATATAAAGGTGTATTGTGTTTATTATGTGACGTCATAATTACAGCGTTCACGTACTTATATAAATGTAAATGTAGTTTGAAGGCGGGGTCACAACAGATCCAGGCTTTTTTTGAGGGCAAGGTGCAACGATCATAAGAAACGAAGAGTTTAGGATGTTTTCTTCTTCGTACATCGCTGACAAAAACTAAAATATGTGATCAGCAAAAATATATTGATGATCTTTTTAATAGCCAGTAAGAGATCCCTGTTATCATCAAGATAAGATAGGAACTGAAGCAGTTTTTCACGAACCAGATTGTCGGATTAATTATGTCGGTGGGTTTAATCCAGTTTAATCAAGAGCTGTTACCTAATTATAACTGTAACTAATAAGACACTCCCTTAAGCAAACGGATCATTTAGTGTTAACCCAGGTGGGAATGGTTTCCATTGGCTATACCTATTGATTCGGTGCATCTCTCCTCTGTCCTTTTGTCTGCGAATCCGTCTGTAAACTTGTTTTTTTTCTTTGCTACTCCTGTGTCAGTTGCCATCGGATCGCAATAAAATGTTGAAGCAGAAATGATGCACTTTGTGTGAAAAACGCTCATTATTTCGCAATTCGCCAATTTTGGCCAACCTACTGTAAATTTTAAAATTTGCACGAAAATATGCAGGTAGTGTGGGTTAGGGGTAGAAAAAATTGCCGGCGCCAAATTTGATTTCACCAATTTAGCGATTTAACGATATATTAAAGTTTCTTTAATTTTCGCCAAAATTTTATTTTAACATATGTATTCCTAGCGAAATTCTTAACGGCTAAGTCTCGTGTGTACCTGAGTCAATTTTGTCAGTTTTTCACCATGTGCCACATTCGGGAGATTTAGTGTCAAAACATTGGTCCATTTTTCATTTTGGTAAAACAAAACAAGGCTTCATTTTGTTAGAACAAAAAACAACACAAAACAAAGAAATATCGGTAGTAATTATAATAAAGGTAATAATAATGATATTGATAATAACATTTATAATATAAAAATAATAAGAGTAATAATATCAATAATGATAATAATAGTATGTTTTAAAATCTTTTCTAATTTTCTTTTTGCAATTTGCAATTTTGCACGTAGAATCGAAAATATTGACGAGATAAGTTCTCTGAATCCATGAGTCCCAGTGACACTATACACACAAGCATATTTATACTGCAGGTGTTGAACGCTTTGACCTTTATATTTGAAGTTGAAACAGAAATGGATAACGTACAGTTTTTAAAGGGAGACATGAGAATTTACCAGTTTTAAGAAACCAGCCTTTCCGAGTTTACACCATAAAAGTATACGAATTGCAAATGTGGAACATTGTATTGATTGATCGACACTTTGTTAAAATAGAAGAAAATTTTAGAATGAGAAGTTTTAGAAGTTGTCCAATTTTAAAGTATAAAACTATTTCAGGAAACACTTCAAAATAGTCATATGTGTGACATATGGACAATAATGTCTTCAGTAATTGCAATGATATGTTAATTCGTGTGGTTTATATGTCTAAAATAAATGTGTTACAAGTTGAAATGTTCCCATTGACAGGCTAATACGTGTTGGCATCAATAATCAGACAAAATTCAGTACTGCTTCTTACTGTACGTTTCCCCAACATCGCAGTTTGGATAGTGTGCCTTAATGATAGGATAGAAGGAAATTAATGTTAAGGATTATAAAATATTTAATAAAATTAAAACTTTTAGGATCTGCCGTATTTTTATAGAATGGTTGTTCTATTTCTGACGGCACCTGGACGTGACGGCCATGTTATTAATTGTATAGATAAGTTATTCCGTTCGCTGTTTCTTATGAGCAGCTGATAAATTTCAACACTTTTTCCATGTTTAACCGAAAGACCCAGTAGACAGCTAAGACAATAGGAGCAAATGTCCGCTACCTATCCTATCTGGAATTGAACTCGAGACCTTACAAATATCAAACCAACACTTTAACCAGCTGGGCTAACCGTCACTACTATTTCCTAAGCGAGTATTATCATGGTTATAACCAGTGTGATACTTGAAGACACCAATGATCGTAACTCCTCGGAAGTCATGATAAATTCGACCAATCAGCCAATACCCATTCATGGTTTGATTTTAGGATAATCTGTATTTTCAATGAATGGTGTGGATGACGTTGTACCTTGTGACTCTTGGTGTCTGAGACAAAGAGGATTTCTGCCCACTGATACTTTGGCATTTAAATGACGGTGAGAGTTTGTTTCACTGAATCGGCTGATCTGATATGTATATCTTCTTCAAATCATTAATATCAAGCTACCATCTTTTTATTTATGTTTGTAGTTCCAAACAGGTAACTTATTTTTCTCGTCGTGATTTTCTATCCTTTCGAATATTCTAAACCGTTGGAAGGCACTTTAGCATTAAATTACAGAAAACGTCTCGAAGAAGCAGTAAATGCAGCATGCATTTTGTACCGATAAAGCTCTAACCGTTTTATACGGTTCAAGATCAAATTAAGGTTTTTAAATGCTGTATCTCAATCAAAATTGTCACGTCTATAAAGTGTCGATATGAGGTTTCGACAGTGACCTGGATAAATCGCAGCAATAGGTCTGGTTAAAAGTTTGTTTTAATTAGTCGTGGCAATGGATCATCGTCTTTGAGATGACATTGAATAAACGTTGGGTAAGGGACAATGTGTAGATGTTTCTTTTTCTCGCAAAACTCCAGTAGGGCAAATTTAGAGCAAAAAAGTATAGAATTCGCCTTTAGAAAATAGATTTAAACTCATTTATAATAAAAATATTTAAACAATAATTCTAAAATAATAATAAAAAAATAATAATAATAATAATAATCAATAATAATAATAATAGTAAATAAACAAATAAATAAATAAATAAATAAAATGATAAAGGGAGAGCGTGTTTCTATTGGAAACTGTATCTATGGACAAACATACGCTTAGCGCTTTTTGTTCTTTTTACATGATTTATGCTTTTATTTTAATGGAATTACCCGCTTTAGGATTTTTTATAGTGTTAAAATCAAAATGTTTTAGAATGTTTTGAAATTTATGAATCTTTGATTTCTTTTAAAGTTTAATTTTAGTTTTTAACGGCCTTAATTATCTTTTAGTTTTAATCAGTGATGTGTGAAATTATTTGAATTAATTAATTAATATTAATCGCTAAAACGAAATGCTTAAAAACACAATAGAAATGTTCATTGCATCACACTTGGGTCTTCATATTAACCAAAAATGTACTTATAATTAAAATAGTTGGTTCTGTGGATGACATCTTCGTTGCTAGATTTTCAGAAACACAAATGTATTTGAGTAGAATGGTCCAATATTGTGATATGTCAGGAAACACACACCTGATAACGGTGTCTATTTGTTAAATAGTGTTTTAAAATATTCAACGTGTCAGCAACGCAAGCACTTAATGAATGTGTATATTTAGTGAATAGTGTGTTCAAAGTATTAAACTGTATTATAAATATACAAAGCTGTGATCAGATCAAAAGCTGTATGCCTGAGTGATACTGGGAGAACTTACTGTAAGAGCTATGAACACAATTACTATAAACACAGTTTCTTTGTAATTTTGAAGACTGGCAGAAATATGAATTAGAGAATACATTTACTTGTACTGACTAAGTAGGCATAGGGTGTTATATGATTGATGCTGCATCATACTGACAAATGTGTTGACAAACCGAAGAATAGATTGTGGTTTGCATCTAAAATAATGATAAAAGCGCAATTACATACAGAAAACTATGGTCTCTAAGACGTTCACTACCCGGTATATAGTACTTATATATATAAGGCATGGTCCTCCTATGACTGGTTATATATATAAACAAAAAACGAAGATTCCATAGCATAGTGTCTATAATATATTTTATTTTAAATTAAATTTGTGTGTTGCCACTTGATAACAAGCTTTCAATTTGATCCAAAACTTTTACACCGTATTTAAATGCAAGGGCCGAAAAATGAGCCTTAAGGAGATCAGAGAAAACTGCCGCTTTTATATCAAAAAATTCATAGCAACCAGTATTGTTTTCCTTAACTGTTCAAGATGTTTTCACATGGTTTAGTGCGAAAATGAAGAAAAGGATAATTTAGCACCGGAAACAGCCCTTTTTCGAAAAAAAGATTATACAATATCAAAATGGTCTCCCTAAGTGCTATATATATAAGGCATGGTCCCCCTATATATATATATATATATATATATATATATATATATATATATGTATATTTATATGTACATATATGTATATATATATATATATATATATATATATATATATATATATATATATATATATATATATATATATATATATATATATATATATATATATATATATATATATAAAAGTGTTATTCTAGCAACACGGAGACCACTTTTGCTAAAAAAAGCAGTATTAGGGATACCAAAAATTTAAGGAGACCAAAAGTACGTCTCCTTAATTCTTCGTTTTTACTGAAAACATTATAAAATGTTGAATGAATGTAGTTTAATATGTGCCCACCTGGATATTAGTATTTTTATTATCTACCAGAAGTTAATGAAATATTGGCGAAAGACCACTTTGTTATTGGGACCTTAGCTGGCTCTAGGATACAGTCTTATTGTCTTGTGATTTTGTTTGAAGGCAGCGAATATTATTACCTACATGGCTATTACTTTTCTTAACGATATGCCAAAGATTGGTGTATATACATCATGTACATATATATATGTACATATAAATATATATATATATAAATATATATATATATATATATATATATGTATATTTATATGTACATATATATATGTATATATATATATATATATATATATATATATATATATATATATATATATATATATATATATATATATATATATATATATATATATATATATATATATATATATATATATATATATATATATATATATATATATATAAAAGTGTTATTCGAGCAACACGAAGACCACTTTTGCTAAAAAAAAGCAGTATTAGGGATACCAAAAATTTAAGGAGACCAAAAGTACGTCTCCTTAATTCTTAGCGTGTTTACACGTTATTAAAGTACGCAGTTAACAAAATCGAATGATTCTGTAACATAGTGAATATAATATATTTTGTTTTAAAATTAAATTTGTGTGTTACTACTTGATAACAAGCTATAAAACATGTATTGTTTTTTTTTCCAAATGGTCTCCGTAAGTTCTATATTTAAGGCACAGTGCCCCTATGACTTGTAGCAGATCTATATATATATACATATATATATATATATATATATATATATATATATATATATATATATATATATATATATATATATATATATATATATATATATATATATATATATGTTCGCCATAAATTGGAAGCAGTATAGACGAAATTTTTATAGCACAGTCTTAATTAACGCGGAGGAAATTGTGTCACAAAATGTAGTCTAATCGTACTGTTACTATTAGCACAATGTAGAGTAAAATCCAGTTTTTGAAAAGTCTTAAAAGTTTGATTGAAGGCAGGACCATTAATGTAGAGCTAGCTATTTTGTCCAATCGCTAGAAATTCAGGAAAATTATGACCGAAAACCAATTTTCTTAAGAAACGCGTAGTTGTCCTCTTAGTTTTTACTGAAAACATTATAAAATGTTGAATGAATGTAGTTTAATATGTGTCCACCTGGATATTAGTATTTTTGTTATCTACCAGAAGTTAATGAAATATTGGCGAAAGACCACTTTGTTATTGTGACCTTAGCTGGCTCTAGGATACGGTCTTATTGTCTTGTGATTTTGTTTGAAGGCAGCGAATATTATTACCTACATGGCTATTACTTTTCTTAACGATTTGCCAAAGATTGGTGTATATACTGGCAATTTTTTTTGTCTTAAAATCTTGACCAATATCAGGTACATAGCCTCACTGTTTTTGAAATTTTTCAGGTTATGCTCATAGGTCATAAATCTGCACATCAGCATTCGTTAGCTGGGTGTTGTCCATGGACAGTCTTATGTAAAATCTTTTCACAGTTTTACAAAGATTCTTTGAAATTTTATTGCTAAAAGTTAAATTGTGCTGTTCTCAAAAGCTTAGAAAAATAAATATTTCAATGCTGCGTTGTTTGAATGCTTACACTTGAAGGTGCCATAATGTCATAAATCAGTTCATCTGACAGATTTAAGGTAATATATATGCTGATCTAGCAATTTCACCGAAATATTCTTAGAAGTGGAAGAAGCAGGAGTGCTATATTTTTCCGCAACTTTCGGGGTTAAGTTAGGGGTAGGGGATTCGATGTTTTAGGGGTAGGGTTGCTGCACATCCCAAATTACTAACTGAACTTTGCAGCATACCACATTTATGAGCACATAGGTGTATCATATATAAACTGTAAATTAGGTATTGTAAATGAAAACGGCCCTAAAATCTACAGAATGTGAGAAACTACCAACGGCATTATGCTGAGATGTAAGATTAGTGGGTCATCTTTGTAGCGTTTTAATCTATCACGATGTCAATCTGCAGAATCGTTTAAAGTTGAAACTGATCAAAAATTTTTCTTTAAGAATATACATAATTGTAACTTTGCCTGGAGCACGTAGTAGATTTTGAGTGAAGGCGTTTGCCTTCCGTATCCCTCGAACTGCAATATTGCTGAAATTAAGGATCATAATTAAACCATTACTTTCAACACAATTCTCTCCAAACATTGTGAAACATTTTAAGTATTATGAAATCCACGAGCCAAAAAATCAAACATTATACCATCTGTCAGTAAAAAATATTAAATATATAAGACACATTTTTGCACTTTGATTCATTGTTATTTTTTTTTTTTTGGGGGGGGGGGCACATTGTCCTTAAATAAACTGCAATAAGGATTAGATTTCTTTTTCAGTGTAACGTACATTGATTACTCTGGGCATTGGTCCTTAAATAGGAGTAGCTACATCAAAAGTATTTTGGAAAAATTTCATCTCATTCATGATTCTATTTTTAATTTCCATGTGCAGCTCATTCATTCCGTCCTCAGTTGACGATCCCCGTGGCACCAACCCGGCTCAATCTGATATTCCAATGCAAAAAAAATGACTCAGTGGAAGACCGATGACCATCCGCTTCAAAACGTGACACCGGTAAGATCAACCCCGCCAAGATGTCTGTGGTTATAAACTGCCTCACCCGGGAATCAGGTTACGCCACCCGAAATCCTACACACCAGTGAGACCAACGAACCTCACTCTGAGATCCCGGTGATCCCAAATTAATATAAAAAACCATGTAAAATTAATCACAAAAAATGCTGAACTAAAACACTGGTCCTGTGGCTATGATCGACTATATGTGTGGCAACTTTTCCCAGCCTTAGTTTTTAAATGATAGCAGTGAAGTAATAGCAGCAAAAGATACCTGGTAATTATGCCATCGTTGCGAGTCACATGGTAAGTAGCAATAAAGGCAACTAGTAGTTATGTAATCAATGGGTTGGTCAAATGGACAGCGAGGTACAACCGGTAGTTATATCATTAGTTGATGAGTCAAATGGACAGCGAAGTACAACTGGTAGTTATGTCGTCATTGAGCATATCAAGCAGTAGAAGGCAGTGTCGAGCATCTGTTAATTGTGCCACCAGTGAATGAATCAAATGGCAAGTAGCAAGTTGTAGTAGGGAGTAAATTCTCTAGAACTAGGCATTAGGAACATAATCAATGATTTGTTCGTCCATATAAGTAGTTTCAATGATATTGGATGATCTAAATGTTTTATTCAAATGTTAGGAATTTATTCATAACATAATTTAATGGGTTCCACTTTGGATTTGAAACAATCCGTTTTTTATGCTTCTTTACATCAAAGACATACAACATGCAATTTTATGGCCCATGTGTCACACGAATGTATTGCGTCTGCTACTGGTTTACATTTCCGGATGCTCCAGACTATTATCGTACTTCACTTCCTCCAGACTGACATCGGAAAAATCCTCTTCACATATTTCTCCCCGTACAATCGGCGTTTTTAAACAACCTCTCCCACTTTCTCCTTTCAACTTTCTCGGTATCATGAGCTGCTTTCACCAATCGTCAAATACTATAAGTTAGCTCGTTACCAGCTACCGGGCCTCTTTTTACCTCAATGCTTCTGGCCTTAACATTGCATTACAATTTCGTCCGAGCACTGCAAATTCATGGAATGCAAATTTAATTCAATTTTCTAGTGCTATTCTGATTTTGAATGCATGGATACCTCTCTTATTTTGCCGTTTTCAGTCGACTTACTGTCAATCGAATTTGTTGTGTTTTGCAACACCTTAGCGTGCTTCCTCCAGTATTTCATTTGTCTCATCGTAGACTCAGAAGTAACAACGTTACTTTCAGATCTACCGTTTTTACCTTTTTATTTTAATTAAATAGTTTAACATCGCTCTTTCTAGAAAAAGAGACACAATTATTTCTTACAAGTCATTAACACGTGTCATACAGTGTTTAAAATGCAATTATCAATGTTCACCTTTCGTCATTGTGATTAAACAATTTATGACCTCAAATGACAAGAACTCCCTTTTTCTAAAGTAAAACATTTATAAGCTTATCCTAAATAGCACTGATGCCACATCATTTAAGAACCAAACCAAGTTTCAGGCTGGAGCTATGTGAACGTTATTATTAAACATTTGTGTCTTTATGTCTTTATGTATACTAGAAATTACTTAAAATCGTCTAATTTTATACAACTGCAACGCTTTATACCATAAATAATTTTTACTCGTAGTTGACACCAGGATGGGAATTGGCCATATATGTATCACAAAATAATGTCATTTTTCGCCACCACCAAAGGTATGCGGCGAAGAAAGCCTATGCAAGTACTTCTGCCCAGGAATGTCTTGATATAGTTGACATCGACTGAAGCAACACACATGGAGGCGAGAAAAGCATATGTTAATACCTGTGCCCTGTGATGTTTTAATAGAGTTGACATCGAATGACGCCACCACCTTGTACCACACATAGACTCTAATACCTGGTCCTTGCGATATATCGACACACTTGACATCAAGGTACACAAAACTATCCAGCCTAGTAAAACCGTCTTCTGTCACTCGGTTCAAATGATAAGTTACATTAAAGTAACAAATTACTTAATATTACATGCACCATTAAATGACATATATATGAGATCAGCACATATACCAATCTTATCTGTATCCGAATAACAAAAACATTGCATAGACATGTGTTGATTTTTAGAGATGCTAAAACTTCGGCTAAGCAATCACACATCCATTGACTTATTCTCTATAGTTATGTCTAACATAAGTTTTGTTTACACACGAATATGTGTATCGTACATGAAGAACTGGACAGAAAACAATATAAGGAGCAAACACATTTAAAACGCAAAATGGATTCCTGTTTAAATTGTTGTAACTGTATTGGCTAACATTGTTGTTGTAGTTTTATAAAGCATGCTTTAATGATTTATAAAAAGTTAGAGATAACAGCTCTTGCAGTATACATTTACATATAGTACTGAAACAGAAATTAAAGTGCTTCTGGCAAAAAATGGAAGCGTTAAAATGGCGACTGTAAAATTTCCTTAAAAGAGATTTTTTATTTTTAAAACCATAATCCTTGATTTCCTTGTTCTATTACTTTATTCCGGCTTGCAATGTCAGTGATACTACTATTTTTCAGTTCTCTGTTCACACTTTTAGCCTTGGCTATGTCATAGCATGCTATTTGTGCTAGAGCTTATTAAATTAGTGGTACTCATATTACCTGTGCCATGCGATCATTTGATATTGAAGGAATTTGTATACCGAAAAACTATCAAACCTTTGAAGTACACTTCTCCTTTTTCTGCATGAAAAATTAGTTGTTACCTTTAAAAGAACATCACATAATAATTCATAATTACATGTAATTTATATTTGTATTCGTTTAGCACAGTATTGCACAGGTATACATGGTTGTATAGAGATGGCTATGAATGTGGTTCAGCAAAACACTTGCTCTCTAACTCTGTGCTTTAAGTTGGTTTTGTTTATAAACTTTTTTGCATAAATAGTCCGATTGAAAAAACAAATACATAAGGCATCCTTGTTTCACAAACAATTGTAAAGAACATTGACTAAAGTGAAGTTTTTACTTCTTGTATTTATTATTGTTTACAGCGTTGAGACTGTATTTTTCGTATGTTCTAGCATGGTTTATTGGCTTTATAATAAGTAACAAATGTGTGCACAGTTCGTGTGCACAAGAAAAATTCTCTTATTAAATTTTTAAGACAACATTTTTGTAATATGAACAGATTAAGAAATGAGGTTTGTTACACACTAAGCTATCACATTGGTGCATTCTCAGATCATCCAACACCAGTTTAAAACGCAGCATCTACGCGTTTAAACAAGGAGGTTCTTTCTTTAACAAATGAACTGGGCAGATAGTACCATTTTAATGATATTTTCATCAGGCTGTTTTTAAAATGCTTCTTTTCTCACAATTTTGATCCAATATCTTTGAAATTACATACGAATCATCGCCATGAAGTTCTAGCTTGAAAGATAATTCTTTTGGTGATTGATTTAATACTGGCCAAAATAGCACTATTTTGATTTTTTGTTAGCAAATTTTCAAAATGCTACCTTTCCCATAATATAGTCTTTTTGTGAGGCGTTTGCCAAAGTGGGTCTCATGCAGTTTGATTGGATTTATTCTAAATTTAAGAATACTTTTAATTTACTTTTTCTTACAGACAACTTTCAAAGGAAAAAAAACTTTCCTGCTTTTGTTATTTTCTATGGAATTATTTCAAGTTTCAACGTACTTTTTGTGGCTTAACTGTCATTGTATAAATCCTTATACGCCTATACAACAAAAGTCTTTTATTGTATTTTTGTTCGAATCCCGTGATTCAAGAATGTTTATATGGGACCCCAAAACATAAGAGTTTTGAATATATTGTTAGCAGTTTCCGAGATCCTAAAAGCATAGAATGTTTTCGTTCCGTTCCGCGAAATGTGAATATAGGAAAAAACGTTCAGGCTGAAAAGTTTTACAATAAATAAGACAATTGTACCGTTGTATATAGAGTGAATGTAGAGCACACCGTGCATTTAGTGGTTCCTACGCCTACAATGTGTGATAAAGATTCTATGCGCTTGGAAATTTAGAAGTACCAAAGTACCCCACACCCAGAATACATAAATCTCATTGATGGCCAATCTATCAATCTATCAATCTTTCATTTTGACTCAACCTGCTGGGATCAAATCCAATATTTTGTAAAAGTGTTAGATAATTTTTAAAAATTTTTAAATAATTTTAAATAATTTAAAAAAAATACATCTACTATGTAGCAAATTATCGCACAAATATCTCGTTTATAGCATGAGTTATTCAGCAGTAAAATATGATGAAAGAGTCGTGTCGATAGAGTCGTTAAGATGTCATTAATGGCATGATCTGGAAAGGAATTGCTTTCTATTAAGGGAATGAACTCCTTTTCATCAACGGAAATCTGACAGCCCTAAAATATAGATAGTAAATCCAGGAGCCCTTTGCTGTTCCTTCATTTCGTTAAAACAACCTCATCTTTCAAAACGAAAACGCACGCTGTCATATAATGTGCATGGATTATATTCAAGCAACTGGAACAGGCACTTTTGTCTTAGCCTGTGTTGCTGCTTGATCTATCACCCATAGAATACGCTCGGGTACTTTGGTTCGAGCCGCGTCTACGCGATTTTAAAGGAATATTTATTCTTGAATAATTTTCTATCAATAAAACATCGGTTGGGAAGCGATAACGTTATGATTTATCTTAAGATAAATGGTCTCAAGCAGGTCAAACGTGACATGTACACTATAGTATCTGTTTTGAAGGAGTCTCCATTGCTTTGCTTCTCGCTGAACTAATGACCTCTTTTTCAAAATATTCATTTTTTTCTCTGTACAAGTACAAGTACAAGCCAAGTAACAGTTTGAATTGCATACAATCAGTACCGAACTTTGGACAATACTCCTGTCATTTTATTCGCAACTGCTTAACTGTTCTAAAGGACTATCTTGTAGATACAGTTCTACTTATAATCTATAGATAATTTATAATACTTCTGCAGCCAAAATTCTTCGACTGACTGTAAGTGTAAGGTGTCGTTGGTTAAGAAAGTTTTAAGGGGCGAATGAAATAAAATGTACCGAAAGCCCTGCAGCTCCCATTTAAATACTAACTTGCCAAATGGGGATTATATGATTTGCAAAAACAAACGTTCTGAATTATCACAGCATCGACCCCGCCTCCGATAAGTTAGTCTTCGGTTTTCATTTTTATGCGAAATGACTGTTCTACCAGACCCCTCTCAGTGTTTTTCTGGGAGGGGGTCACATTTAGCAATGAGGCGCAGATGTACGGTAGTTATCAATCCCAGCGGCAGACACACGTCTTATTGAGAGACGTACTCGATATTTTTCATTAGATACTTTTGCTGTGAACCGTGTCGGCCTGAATCTTTCTGACTTGTTTTGTGTTGATTTAGCCTAGTTTTTATTTTATATAGCAACAATTTTCATTAAAATGACATGAAAGAAAGTATTGCAATTTCTATAAACACGTGTTTCTTTTGTTAAGTATACGATGCACTTGACAGCGTAACGATTTTGCCTTTCATAGGTTTATTGAGATTTCTAGTGATAAAGTAGCTCCGAGAATTGCCAAAATAATGTTTATTGTGTTAATTAAAAGTGATCACTTTCAAATTTGTGAGAAGAGTGCCTATAACGATATTTGTAAAGAATCTGTTCTTACTCATTGTTACATTGCCTAAAAAGCATTTAGCAGGTTAAACTCAGACTTAAACTTTCTTCTGATAGTTTTTGTTCTCTTGTGTTGTTTTTTTTGGGTGTGTTTGTTTGGGGGGAGAGAGGAGAGGCTCATGACGTAAATATATCACCCGAAAAACAGGTTTAAATCACCTGAAAAAATCATCTTTTTAACATCGAGCAAAGAAAAGGGGAAAAGGGGAAAGCAATTGTTCGTAGGCATTCAGTTGGCGCATTTCGTCGTGAAAGCACTCCTGCATAAAAATATGACAAAGTTATGTTTTATAATTCCTTTGGGTCCTCTGAGGATAAGAAGGAAGCACTCTGTGGAGCTTTCATAAGCATTCAGACTGAGACTGTGTACACAACATTGCAATTTTGGTTTTCTCCTATGTATTCTATCTGAAGACGGTTATGTGTCTGGAAACTAATATTTTAAGTCCCTGGTACTAATTAGCCACCTATAATTCAAACGTTTGTTTTAGGAGCATTGCATATAGCTGTGTTGTAAAGCAAAGTTTAAAGCGCTCAACCATAGGAAGAAAAAACCAAATGTATACATTTACAAGAAACATATCTTACATCGTAGCGTCATCGTAGCGTCGCCGTAGTGTTATCATACCGTCATTATAGCGCTTATGTTACCCTTTCCCCCATTTTTTACCATTTTACTATATAAATGCTATTTCTAACATAAAACATTCGATTTTAAACACGCATCTTATAGGAGGGGTATTTTTTCTGTCAAATTATGTACACAGAAAGAACGTCGTCTAGGTTGTAAAACGAAAAATTTAAATTTAATTTTTTATACAATTTAAATAAATTGTATAAAATAGATGTAGCGTGTTGTGCTTTCAATTTGACGTCCCTATTATTGAGCCAAACCAAGGCGTATATATATAAGAGATCGAGCTAAGATCTGGAATTATCTTCTGGGGTAGGAGGTGTCATGATTACGAGAAATGATGAATTTAGGGCCGTTTATTTGGAAGACTCAAACAATCAATTATTTCTCCTTTTTTGGGGGGAGGGGGTTATAACCCTATATCGCACTAGATGCGCCACTGACTTTCAACATTTTCTTATCAAGAACGTTTCGGACGTATTACAACTGCGCCCATAGAACTTTGATAGAACTACCATTTTTTCTTGCTAAGTGTATTGCGTTATCTTTGAACAGCTCAGTTTTCAGTTAAGTTAATAAACTAAGTTGAAGATAACGTATCATGCAACTATAAATAAAGTTGTCATGAGTGGCAAAAACAATGTAAGTACGCAATTCGTGCGTATTACTTTTAGCAAGGATTGGCGCACATAAATAGAAGTGATCATTGCGTTTGAGATAAAGAGGATTTTAGACGGTATCGAAGTGTTAGGTATAACAATAAGCAACGATATACATAATCTAAATCTAACTAATCAGAACTACCTACTGATACTTTGATTTTTGGAGTTTATTTCACTGAATCGGCGGATACTAGAACTACTTCATATGTTGCATATCGAGGTACAATATTTGTGTTTTGTAGTTGCAAAAACTTAAGGTTTTTTGCATTGTTTCAAATGTTATAAGCAGTTGAAAGACACTTTAGCATTAAATTACACTAAACATTTGTGAGGAAGGAGTAAATGTAAAATGCATTTTATACCGATAAAACTGTATAAGTTTTAATGCAATTCGAGATCAAATTAAAAGGCAAAATTTCAATGTCCGCGTAGGCATATAAGATGTAAATAAATTAAAAAAAACTAAGGTGTACAAAAAAGACATGATGCAGTTTGTTCTAAAATATTGGTCGTCCTAGCGCGAACCGTCTAAGACTCGTGCGTGTGGCACGATGATGGCAGAAAATATAAATAATACAGAAACACCTTATCGCATCCTACGAATTCAAGTATAGGGACAGAAAAAACTAAGTATAATTTACTGCTCAGTGTTTACTACTAAATATTTACATATGAGCTCACTTTGTTGAAGGACGTTCTAATTTGATATCGAGAAATTTTCTCGTTTGAATACAAGGATCTATTTTCTAACACTGGACGAGTTGTGGTACTCATATGTGTTATCATGCATGTCCAAACAAAATAAGATCTGGGCCTGTAGCATTGAAACACCCCAGCATTGAAACACCACATCACTGTATGGGCCCATCCAATGGCTGGGCTAAATCAATACATAGGCTATTGAAACAGCACATACAGTTTCTCCCCATGAAACACGATTATATTGCTGATGTAATTTAGTACAACAGATGTATTGGGATGATGTAACTGGACGGGCCGTTATATTTCTTTGTGAAAAAAATGCAGAAATAAAATCCGAGAAGAATATTTAAAACATTTAATTATCCACCTATCATTTTGTTTTTAACACCCACACTTAACATTATTTGGAAAACTCAGCTATAATCTCAGCACAACTTCTCTCTCTCCCCCTCCCCCTGTTGCACTATGGTTCTTAGTATGCCAGAAGGGGATGGGGGCATTTCCATATAAAATCACTACAATGCGCGTAAATCGAATTTAAAAAGAGTCCCTAAACACGGAATTTCCGTCTCTACATTTCCCCCTATTTTTGGAAAAGCGCAGAAAAAGACATCTGATTGCTAAATGTCATTACCAAATTTCGCAATGAGGATTTAGGATATGTTCATTCATTTATCCTGAAATGGATGCAGGTCTTCAATTAATTACAATATAATATTTGTTTTCAACGGTATAATCATTTTACCCCCTCCCCGCCTTGCTCACAACACAAGGCAATTTGTTCCCATTTTAAGGGAGAAGAAAATATGTGCTATTTCAATGACCAAATATGTGCCAAAGCTACAGCTGCGCAAAACAAAAAATATGGGTTAAATCAATACCTCGCTGTTATTGGATGGGCCCATCCTACGGATGGGCTGTTTCAATGCAACAGGGCCTGGGAAGAAGAGATCCTGCCCGCACGGAGTACTAATTGCGATGAAAAGGGAGTAACCATTATTCAATATTCCACATTTCCCACAAAGTGCATGCTTGTATGTGAGTGCTCCTTTCCGTCGGACAGCCCCAAGATTCACTGCAACCTCTCTGGTTTTGAAAAGTAGTACACGCCTTCACAGCTTTGTCACATATATTTCTTGCTTTGCCTCGCTTTCAAAAATTCTGCTGAAATAGTAGGGATAGAAGAAGAGTTCTGGACCACCTCCCCCTGACCCCTGAGAGTTCTGACCCCCCTCACCCACGCCTGAAACTTTTGTGATTTTTGCATATTAATCCGTTTCAGACGATTCTGAACATTTTTGGTTTTTGACCTCCCGACCCCCTTCCCCCTCAGCTTGGAAAATTTTTTGTGAGTTTTGCATATTTATCCGTTTCAGACGATTCTAAACATTTTTTGTTATTCTTGTCCTCCCAATCACCCCCCTCCCCGTTTGAAAATTTTGTGATTTTTGCTTATTTATCCATTTCAGACGATTCTGAACATTTTTGGTTTTTTGACCTCCCGACCCCCACTCTCCACGTCCTCTGTTGGAAAATTTTGTGATTTTTGCATATTTACACGTTTCAGACGATTCTGGACATTTTTGGTGCTTTGACCGTCTCCCCTCCCCGTTGGGAAAATTTTGTGGTCATGATACTCTCCAAAGTTATTGCATTGAAATACATTACAGACTCGTTGTGCATGAGCATAATCCTCGTCACTGATTCCTTCATCAGCCGATTGACTATAAAAGTCTTTTTGTGATAGAAGCTGATGGGAACTTGGTTTCTGCAAAGTTTGATGGTTCATCAACATAGTCATACGGATATACTCCTTTTCGCAAAAGTAAATCTTGCTGCTGATTGTCACGCATATGTGCAGTCATATTCTGAAACCTCTCTTTGTCCTCAGCCGCTACGTTGGATATCAGTTTTTGCAAGGATGCTACCATGAATTGGGAAGAGTCCATGAATGGTAATTGCAATGTACTTTTCAATATTGCTGGGAATAACCGACAGCTTCAACCCTTTGAATTTTCCTATACTCTCCGTAAGAAGATGACTATCATATGCTGGTAAGTTGTTGATAGGACAGGGATGATGAATGAATCCAACTTTCCTTGTTGATCCTGTAGGTTGCATTCACTATGAGCTGCTCCACGTGTTTTCCACTGATGTGATCATGATCTCGCACACGATCCACTCCCATCAACTCATGGCAAACGAAACAATGAGTAGCTTGAGCAAACTGTTTCTTATCCTCAGTGTTCAACCAATTTACAATGCGACGTTCTTCTGACATATACTCTAGAAATTGTTAAACAGCTTTGTCTCCACGGTGAAGCAAGGATTACGCTTCTCGTATTCGCTGACGACAACATAGGCAAAACTATTAGCCTTGTGATGTTGGTAACGATCTCTCTCCTGTTTCTCTGTACAGAATTCAAAGTCAGCATAAATAACAAAGGGTGTCTTTTGTTGTTTTGCAATACCCTTGAACTGAATATTATATCCTCTGAAATGATAATCGCTGTGCTCCATGCTTTCCATAAACTTCACGATGTTTGTCCAAAAGATCTTGTCGCTTAAATCCATGCAGGCAATTGAAGCAGTAAAACTTTTTATGGTTATGGTTTGCACGATGCGTCATAAGTCTACTGAAGTTCTCAATCGGACAATAATGTCTTTTCTTATTGTCACTGATAAGCAGTAGGTTGATTTCAGTGAAGATTTTTGGTTTTTGACCTTCCGACCCCCCCCCCCCCCCCCACGTGGGAAACTTTTCTGATTTTTGCATATGTATCCGTTTTTTCTGGAAATGGAGTGTAAAAGGCAGACCTGCTGCTTTTACTTCTTCAGGACTTGGACGAGTACAAGCCATTTCTTAAATATATTTCTGAGCAACAATCTATCTTTGTAACTAAAATGGAGAAACAAACGGTTCTAGCCAATTTTAAGATCAGTGCTACCTTACGCGTTTATTTATAGCTGTGGTCTAAACACGTACGGTTAATGTTTTTCATTGTGCTTTTGCATCGTTTCAAATGTTATCAACCTTTGAAAGATACGTTAGTATTAAATTATATGAAACGTCGGGAGGAAGGAGTTTGTACCGATAAAGCTCTAATTAGTTTTATCCGCTTCGATATCAAATTAAGGTTTGAAACGCTAACTTAACTTAATTTTTCTCGTTGTGATTTTCTATCCTTTCAAATAATTTCAACCGTTGAAAGAACCTTTAGTATTAAATTGCAGAAAACGTCTGGAGGAAGTAGTAAATGTAGCATGCATTTTGAACCGATAAAGCTCTAACGTTTTTATAAGGTCCCAGATCAAATTAAGGTTTTTAAATGCTATATCCCAATAAAAATTGTGACGTCGATAAAACGTCGATGTAAGGTTGCGACAGTCATTGGTCAAATTACAGCTGTAAATCTGGTTAAAATGTTGTTTTGATAGTTTCCGTGACAAGATTGTAGTAGCACAAATTAATCACATGTAAACACCTTCTCGCATTTTAATAAGTACAACAATACAACAATTCCAACAAATTATGGAGATTGAAAAGGCCTAGTGTAATTAACTGCCCAATGTTTATAACGAAATATTCCCATTTGAGCCAAAGGGCATTCAAATTTGAAATCGCAAAACTTGTTCGTTTCATTGTAGAAAAGGTACAAAGGATTGAGATGTTTCAATCGATTTTTATTAGTTATAATAATGTATGGTGTTATGCCATAGCGAGACTTGGTTGTAAGAAACTACAGGGCTCAGCCTTTCCGACTTTACACAGGAAACTCACAGACAGTGCAGGTGTGCAACATTGTATAACCTTTGAAATGGGACGACAACTAAGGCAGCGACACTTTTTTCTACATAAAAAAAGGAATTTTTGCATCGTAATCAGCTATGATTTCACTGCTTGAATAACACAAGCTAGAATTTGCAGCTCAGAACGAAATTAATGTTCAGGATACATTGAGGATATTTAATGATGGGACTAAAATTGTCACCAGCTGCCCCCACCGTCAATTGACAATCTTGTTAGGTATTGTGTTAATACAATCGCTTTGTTACAATGTCAGAACCCTGATGTTGCATTCCAAGTTTAATAAACCTTTTCACTTGCAAGGGGGTGACGGTTAGCTCAGTCATTAGAGCGTTGGTCCTGTAGTCCCAAGGTTCCTGGTTCGAAACTGGCCAACGGTGGAAAGCTGGGGATTGGCTTTCACTCAAGTTGCCTCAGTTAAACGACTGCACAAGACTATTCACCACCAAATCCCTTAAAAACCTTTTCAATTGCAGAAAATATTCAAAATTAAGACGTTCTGATATGAAATATTGTCATTGTCGCTGTCTGTATGTCCATACTTTTCGCATTGCATAGATCTGGCTTCATTGATTCCGACAAAAGAATTCAAAATAGAAAGCTGTAGTCTTAGCAATAAAGTCATTCTGTCCCTTTGTAAGTAATTTTCAAACCTACCATAGGGTATTATCATCAGGCTTACTACAGGATTAATGGTCACTCCAGCTTTCTAGCATCACTTCTCTGATAATAACATATCTAAATACTTTTTAGACACTCTATGATTTTGAACATTACTTTTAGGTCAATGCCCGTTTTTAGACATAATGTGTCCTATTCTGTCGTTGACAACATTTACCATTTCAGAACAGTTGCTTTTTGAATTGTTCTCTGCCTAATCATTGAAATATCTAATGTTCTATCACAGGCCTGACTTTTCAATTTTAAGTGCTTTTTGTAGATACGCCAGAAACAACTTACAAGAACATTTTAATGTTATGGTCAATCTATGGATTCGTATGTAGCTTTAAGGTCTGTTTTTTTTACCATATGGGTTACATGGTAAGTTTTTTCTATGCTATCCCACATCACTTTCAGTTCTACAAACATATGAATAAATGGGCCATGTGGTTCTTCTTAATCTATGTATTTAATTACGGTACTGTGCTCCTTCGTACATCACGTCATGGTCCACAATAGATGTTAACATTGATAAAATTACATGATACATGGTCATTCTATGCTTCCGTACAAAACTTCAAAGAAATATTTAATATATGCGCTTTCCCTCTGTGCTTGTGTACTTGTCTTCCGAGTTATCAATCCATTATGCGCATCATATAGCCTATATGATTCTTTGTAACTCGCACTTCACTTCCACATTTGACGCCATGCGCCCTGCATGGTTCGAAAACCCTTTATACTTTTAACGATATTTAGGTTCATAGATAACAGTTCGGGAATATGTATGGAGCAAATGCTTTTATGTACTATTCTTGGGATCAAATAATTTGTAACGCTGTATGGTGGACAAGATTTCGCGCCTTTACTAGCATTTCTGGCTTACTTTTAGCAAGAAGGGCATAAAACATGAGAAAGTAATGAATATGATATGCTACATCATATTCAATACCCAAACATATTAAAAAATTGCTTGGTCACCGTATGCCATCGTATATACTAAAGCAATGGCGTATCTCATTGAGGTGTCTTGAAATGTGACATTGCGAGTGGTACATGACTATCGTCATGTGCGCAATATTCTAGGACTGACCATGTTTTTTTCAGTCTGGACAGACTGCTGTGGAGAGAGTCCTGTTAACCTAGCAGAGGATTGTCGTCAACGCCACCAAATTGCTGTTTCGAAACTCATGGAATCGCCTTCAAAGTGACGTCGTTGACCGATTAAATCAGGGAAGAATAATGTATTATTTTTTAAATAATATTGTTTATTCATTCTAAATTTTGATTTAATCTTTTAAGATTTTCTTGATGACACTTTTACCAAATAAAAGGTCAACATTTTTAATTATAATAATGTGTGGTCGCGATATGCAGAAAGGTAGGGAAATAACAAATATAAAGAAATCACACATGATGACTTGGATGCAAAGTGGTCTGTTACGATTGTCTCCAACCTGCACTGCACGCTTGCTTGCTACCAGACCCAGTGAAAGCACACATTCTCAGCAATAGGAATATTGCACAAAATTCAGACACTTAGCAAGAACATACATAGCATCGTAGCGCCATGTCTATTTTGTGTTTTCCCCTGTTTATTGCAGTTTTACTATATTTGGCCATTTTGAAATGCATTTCAATGAATATGACAATGAGTCATATGTTGTAGGTTCTTAAATATATGTAGCATGCTGTCCTTATTATGCAGCCAAACAAAGGCACATGTCATGTCTATCTCATATAAATAACGTATACATACCAGACAAGCACTTTTCAATGCACATGATAGGACGATTACCACAGTTGGTATATAAAGGTGTATTGTGTTTATTATGTGACGTCATAATTACAGCGTTCACGTACTTATATAAATGTAAATGTAGTTTGAAGGCGGGGTCACAACAGATCCAGGCTTTTTTTTAGGGCAAGGTGCAACGATCATAAGAAACGAAGAGCTTAGGATGTTTTTTTCTTCGTACATCGCTGACAAAAACAAAAATATGTGGTCAGCAAAAATATATTGATGATCTTTTTAAGAGCCAGTAAGAGATCCCTGTTATCATCAAGATAAGATAGGAACTGAAGCAGTTTTTCACGAACCAGATTGTCGGATGAATTATGTCGGTGGGTTTAATCCAGTTTAATCAAGAGCTGTTACCTAATTATAACTGTAACTAATAAGACACTCCCTTAAGCAAACGGATCATTTAGTGTTAACCCAGGTGGGCATGGTTTCCATTGGCTATACCTATTGATTCGGTGCATCTCTCCTCTGTCCTTTTGACTGCGAATCCGTCTGTAAACTTGTTTTTTTCTTTGCTACTCCTGTGTCAGTTGCCATCGGATCGCAATAAAATGTTGAAGCAGAAATGATGCACTTTGTGTGAAAAACGCTCATTATTTCGCAATTCGCCAATTTTGGCCAACCTACTGTAAATTTTAAAGTTTGCACGAAAATATGCACGAAGGTAGTGTGGGTTAGGGGTAGAAAAAATTGCCGGCGCCAAATTTGATTTCACCAATTTAGCGATTTAACGATATATTAAAGTTTCCCTAATTTTCGCCAAAATTTTATTTTAACATATGTATTCCCAGCGAAATTCTTAACGGCTAAGTCTCGTGTGTACCTGAGTCAATTTTGTCAGTTTTTCACCATGTGCCACATTTGGGAGATTTAGTGTCAAAACTTTGGTCCATTTTTCACTTTGGTAAAACAAAACAAAGCTTCATTTTGTTAGAACAAAAAACAACGCAAAACAAAGAAATATCGGTAGTAATTATAATAAAGGTAATAATAATGATATTGATAATAACATTTATAATATAAAAATAATAAGAGTAATAATATCAATAATGATAATAATAGTATGTTTTAAAAACTTTTCTAATTTTCTTTTTGCAATTTGCAATTTTGCACGTAGAATCGAGAATATTGACGAGATAAGTTCTCTGAATCCATGAGTCCCAGTGACACTATACACACAAGCATATTTATACTGCAGGTGTTGAACGCTTTGACCTTTATATTTGAAATTGAAACAGAAATGGATAACGTACAGTTTTTAAAGGGAGACATGAGAATTTACCAGTTTTAAGAAACCAGCCTTTCCGAGTTTACACCATAAAAGTATACGCATTGCAAATGTGGAACATTGTATTGATTGATCGACACTTTGTTGAAATAGAAGAAAATTTTAGAATGAGACTGCAAGGCGTAGTTTTCTTGTATTAGTTCTCAAAACCGATAAAATTTCGTCGGTAAAATAATTGCAAAAATTACACACTGTGCATACAAACTCATGGTTCTCTAAAGAAAAGTTGTCCAATTTTAAAGTCTAAAACTATTTCAGGAAACACTTCAAAATAGTCATATGTGTGACATATGGACAATAATGTCTTCAGTAATTGCAATGATATGTTAATTCGTGTGGTTTATATGTCTAAAATAAATGTGTTACAAGTTGAAATGTTCCCATTGACAGGCTAATACGTGTTGGCACAATAATCAGACAAAATTCAGTACTGCTTCTTATTGTACGTTTCCCCAACATCGCAGTTTGGATAGTGTGCCTTAATGATAGGATAGAAGGAAATTAATGTTAAGGATTATAAAATATTTAATAAAATTAAAACTTTTAGGATCTGCCGTATTTTTATAGAATGGTTGTTCTATTTCTGACGGCACCTGTACGTGACGTCCATGTTATTAATTGTATAGATAAGTTATTCCGTTCGCTGTTTCTTATGAGCAGCTGATAAATTTCAACACTTTTTCCATGTTTAACCGAAAGACCCAGTAAACAGCTAAGACAATAGGAGCAAATGTCCGCTACCTATCCTATCTGGAATTGAACTCGAGACCTTACAAATATCAAACCAACACTTTAACCAGCTGGGCTAACCGTCACTACTATTTCCTAAGCGAGTATTATCATGGTTATAACCAGTGTGATACTTGAAGACACCAATGATCGTAACTCCTCGGAAGTCATGATAAATTCGACCAATCAGCCAATACCCATTCATGGTTTGATTTTAGGATAATCTGTATTTTCAATGAATGGTGTGGATGACGTTGTACCTTGTGACTCTTGGTGTCTGAGACAAAGGGGATTTCTGCCCACTGATACTTTGGCATTTAAATGACGGTGAGAGTTTGTTTCACTGAATCGGCTGATCTGATATGTATATCTTCTTCAAATCATTAATATCAAGCTACCATCTTTTTATTTATGTTTGTAGTTCCAAACAGGTAACTTAATTTTTCTCGTCGTGATTTTCTATCCTTTCGAATATTCTAAACCGTTGGAAGGCACTTTAGCATTAAATTACAGAAAACGTCGCGAAGAAGCAGTAAATGCAGCATGCATTTTGTACCGATAAAGCTCTAACCGTTTTATACGGTTCAAGATCAAATTAAGGTTTTTAAATGCTGTATCTCAATCAAAATTGTCACGTCTATAAAGTGTCGATATGAGGTTCCGACAGTGACCTGGATAAATCGCAGCAATAGGTCTGGTTAAAAGTTTGTTTTAATTAGTCGTGGCAATGGATCATCGTCTTTGAGATGACATTGAATAAATGTTGGGTAAGGGACAATGTGTAGATGTTTCTTTTTCTCGCAAAACTCCAGTAGGGCAAATTTAAAGCAAAAAAGTATAGAATTCGCCTTTAGAAAAAAGATTTAAACTCATTTATAATAATAATATTTAAACAATAATTCTAAAATAATAATAAAAAAAATAATAATAATAATAATAATCAATAATAATAATAATAGAAATAAACAAATAAATAAATAAATAAATAAATAAATAAAATGATAAAGGGACAGCAGGCAAACAAAATACTTAAAGTGTCACTCACTAATAATGTGAAAATGTGTTATTACATTAAAACATAGAAGGTAAACATTCCGCTGAGAATTTTGCGTTACCTAAGAGCGAGCAACAACACATAGGATACATGTGCAATATTTTCTTACTTATTTTCCACAACTGATTTATTAATAGACTGGGGTATCATAACGTGTGTGTTGTATATTGGTTTCAATAGCCAAATTTCAATATCTCTTCTTGTATATAAAATGTAAATGAACGCTTTTAGGTTGACAAAATAGACATGCCACAGTATGTCTCTGTCACATTGGCCGCCCTAGTCATAACCGTCTCAGACTAGTTCACGTGGCAAGATAATAGAAGAAAGAATTGGTCCCATGAAAACACCTTCCCGCGTTGATCAATAACTGCAACTGTACAACAATAAACTATAGAGATTGAAAATACCAAGTGTAATTAACTGCTCAATGCTTACCATCAAGTATTCACATTTGAATCAATTTAGTGAAGGACGCTTAAATATCGCAAAACGATATCGCAAAAACTTTCTCGTTTGAATGTAGACAGTCACAAACGCTTGCCCAGTGGCTTTTAATGGATCAAGATTTTTCAAAAGATTTTTATTAGCTATATTGATACACAATTAGACGATCCTCACGGTTGAATGATAATTGTAACAATAATAATAATAATAATAACAATAATAATAATTATAACGATAATAATAATAATAATAACATTTATAATAAAAGAATAATAATAAAGACTAATAATATCAATAATGGTAATAATAATAACAATGTTTGAAATCTTTTCTAATTTCCTTTTTGTAATTTACAATTTTGCATGTAGAATCGAGAATATTGTCAAGGTAAGTTCTCTGAAACAATGAGTCCCAGTAACACCATACACACTAGTAATATTTATACTGCAGGTGTTGAATGTCTTGACCTTTAACGCAACTTGAAATAGAAATGGATAACAATGCACAGTTTTTAAAAGGAGACTTGGGAATTTGATCCGTTTTAAGAAACCAGCCTTTCCGGTTTTGCACAATAGAATGGCAGGTGTGCAACAAAATTTTGTTGTGAAATAGGACGATAACTCATTGATCGGCACTTTGACACTAGACAAGTGTTCAATATATCAAGGCCTAGCCTTATTGTATTAGTTGTCAAAACTGATAAAAATTACTTTGCAAAACTGATAAACATTACACACTTTGCATAGAGATTCCAGGTTTCCCTCAAGAAAAGTTATCAGAAACTGTTAGGCCACGCTTGTTGAAACAAGCCAAAATTGATGGATCGACACATTATCAAATATTGATAAAAAGTTATATATTTTGGTTTGAGACTTGGGAAATTGATCACGAAAAGTTCTCACAAACTGTAAGGCCTAATTTTAAAGTTTAGCAAATTTTAGGAAATACTTAAAAATAGTCCTTTCAGTGATTTTTCCACGATAAAACCATAATAAACACCAAATAAAATGGGTATGTCATATTGGCAGTAATAACCATAATAATGTCAATGATATATTAATTCGTTTGGTTATATGTGTAAGCTATGTGTGTTGCATGTCCAGGTTTTTTTCATCGACTGCCTAATTTGTTTTGGCATCAGTAATCAGATTGAATTCGATTATGCTTCTTATTGTAGCTTTCACATCAGATTTTGGAGAGTCAGCCTTAACGATAGAATAGAAAGAGATTAATGATAAGGATAATACAAAGAAAATTAAAAAATTCACCAACTGTTGTATTTTGATAGAATGGTAGTGCTATATCGTGTCTTGTTCTTTGATGGCACTGGACACCGTAACGTGACGGTCATGTCAGTAATTGTACTGATAAGTCATTCCCTTCGGTCTTCTTGTCACGAACTTTTCAACAACTTTTCAAGTTCAGCCAAAAGACTCAGTGGTTGTTAATTGGCCTAGCTGAGGCAATGGGAGCGAATGTTAGTCTTCCGCTTACTACTTCGATATGGGATTGAACTCGGGACCAAATACCAAACCAATGCTTAACCAAATTAACCATCAACATAGCATTATCTTATGTATTTTAATTGTAAATGGTCTGAATATAACTGAACGTCTAACAAAACATCTTTGATACAACGTTGAGTAGATTTTGGGCAAGCTTTGTTATTTAGATATTGCTGTGAAAATGCAACTTTATGTGACTTCGGAAGCAAAGCAAAAACAAACCTTTAATATGTAAAGTGACAAAGATGGCGCTTGATTCTAGATTATATTCTTCCGAGGTTTATGCAACGTTGCTTTTCCAACGTCTTAATCAAATCGCTTTTCTACAACGTCAGAAGATAGACAGTGTTTCGACTTACATTTGTAACCTTTACGGCTCTAATTAGATGTTGGATTATCGAATTTCCAAAGCAAACCAAACCAGACGCTTATCCGGGATCTGACGTCTACTCAGCGTTGATCCAACCTCGCCAAGCTTTCTCTGCAGCTTTTACGCCTTACAGAAAATGTTAATCTTATGCGAATATGATACGAAGTGATTTAATAACTCGCTACTACAACTCTTGCCTCTGCTTAAAACATGTTATGAAAACAATCTGTTCCCTTTGATGCTAACTCACAAGTAGCAACGTCACAATTATTGCTTCATTTTTGCGTACACCTTTTGTGCAAGCAAGAGGAGCGAACAGACAATTTCAGGAGCACGCGGACAAATCAGAATAGCAGCAATGTGGATTTGGTCTACTGTACACTTGAAGCGGGGTTTCGTAAAATCGGGTGTTACAAAATGGGGGTGTTATTAATTGGGGCTTAAAAACACGGTCTTTTTACCCGAGATTGTTACTTGTGTGATAGCTTTGAGGTCTCATGAATTCCCCGTGTAAATTTGGGAAGCCATAGTAAAGCCGATTTTTTATGAATGCAGCGCTGGCGGTAAGATGTTTTCACTTACAAATAAATCAATTTTATTTTGCTATGTTATTTTCAAAAGATAATCCTTAAAATTATGCAACTCTGAATTGGGGTTCTAACCAAGCGAATTATTCCATACAATTCTAATAACCAACATACTGTCCTGAACAACCATGACGACCTTGCCGTTGATTTACGTCTTATTGTTTGTGGTATGCAGTAAGTTTCAAGACACAAACGCCACTCATGAAATTAATCTTTTCTCGAGAAAGTAACATTCTGAGAAATTCTTAAAGAAATTGTTAAAATCATAATACGTCCTTTTGAATCGAATATCATTAAATGACCAGTTTGTTGTGATACATAAAGAACAGCCTGTCAGTTCACTGGCAGTGAATTTGGAAATATTAAAAATAAAAATAACATTTTCTTTCCAGAGAGCAGGAGCATGACTTCTAAAAAGTACAGGAGTTTACGTCTCATTGAAATAACTGATTTAGACATAGCAAATGGTTCACACCATTATACCCCAGAACAACCAGGACTATCAAGGGAAGCTTTGGTTTTGGGTTACTCGGATGCTGATGACGGACTGAAGCTGATTTCCTTGAGTCGTTTGACACGTGAACGGTCGCTCAGTAATGCTGAATATAACGGTACAGTAAATTACCGATTACCAGAGTTTGGAATAGAAGTTGAAAAAGCTGAGATAAAAGTAATACCGCATTTCAGTTATTCTTTCCTGCATATGTCGATTATATCATTATCAAAGGAAAAACTCTATGAAATACAAGACTCGTGCAACAGCATTAGTACCCTGATGCACGATGGGACAATTCCCGTCAATTTGTCCTTTTCGCTACAGAAGAACTTTCCCAGTCAACAAGTTCTGATTCATGGAAAGAAGGTTTTGTCCTTAGAAGCTGCACGGCAACAATTCGTAGTGAAATTTGAAAACCAAGTACTTGAGGGTCTTGGCATAGACTTTGAGGAAAACGAGACAGGTGGATACTCCGGTGCTCTAATCACAACGGATGAGAGCTCCATTATGCAAGCGGCTGGAATATTGATTTTTCGTTACAGTGGCGATAATATTTTATTTGGAATTTCTATTAGAAGCTTATTGTCTCCAAAATTCACAAATAAAACTTTTACGTTACCTCTAAGGAACAGCTGGTATTCGTGGCTGAAGAAGATACAATTCACTTACCACTTCTCTTCATTACAAAAACTGACCGCCGAAATCGAGGAATCAAGTACCGAAAGGGAAACAGAGGATTATTTGAGCGATGTGCCAGATGAAGGAATTGATGTGCCAGATGAAGGAATTGATTTAGAATTTATAGATTTCAGCACAGCACCAAAGGAACAGACAATCGTAATGGATAACAAAATGAAGCTTGATGAAGGAATCACAGCAGGTAAGCTTGGTGAAAGAATCACAAAAGAACATTCTTTCGAGAAACAGCTTCTTAGCCTCAGAGCAAGGAAGTTGGTCGTAGGAAAAGAAGGAGGATTATTTTGCCTTAAATCCCTTGGTTTATGCTTATACGTACCACCGAATGCATTGGAAACGGCCGTGCCAATGTACTTAGGTATTTCTAAAAACTCGGATGACTTGCCTAAGAGACGTGGAAAGCGATGCATTGACAACATGCTTAGTCCCGTCATTATCTGCGGACCCCACGGCGTCAAGTTCGCACGAAAAGCGACGCTGTTTTTTCAACATTCTCTTTTACTGAACGATAAAACTGAAAGGAGAAATATTCGCATGTATCGAAGCAATACGAGCCTAGTTGAAGACGTGTCATGGGAAGCTATGGCTTCGACTGTGCCAAGAATGTCTCGCAGATGGTGTAGTGTCGACATAGAAGGATTCTCAAAGTACTACATGGTAAGTGTGTTGTGGATACAAAAATGTTATTTAAAATCATATTTTAACTGGTAAATAATAATAATAATAATAATAATAATAATAATAATAACAATAGTAATAATAATAATAATAATAGTACTACTACTACTACTACTACTACTACTACTACTACAACTACTACTACTACTACTACTACTACTACTACTACTACTACTAATAATAATAATAATAATAATAATAATAATAATAATAATAATAATAATAATAATAATAATAATAATAATAATAATAATAATAATAATAATAATAATAATAATAATAATAACATAATAATAATAATGAAAATAATAATAATTAATTTTTAACAATATTCAGCATTAAAGCTTTAGATCTCATTCATTTGTAGGGTAGCATTGGAGACGCACCGAAACGTATTCTTCAAGTTTTGGTATACTGTGACACAGTTTACCCCGGAGCAGCCTCATTTCGAGTTTATGTGATAGATAGTGAGGACTGGGAAGAAACGGTGAGTTGAAAATTGTTTCTAAAGTGATGGATAGAAGTAATTAGGCTTCCTGCCTACACCACTATTATAAAATGAGATCACAGATTTACAGGTATTGGTAACAAATTTAACTTTGTTGGCTTGTTTCTGAGCTATATCTTAAACATTTACCATCGTTTGTGAATAATTTTTAGCAACTTCTATAGATACATGATAAAAATATTATGAGTAGCCGTAAGAGTTTGAAGTAATTGCAAGCTTAGCTTACTCTATAATTATTAAACTTGTAGGAAGTAATGAACATGGAGTCGCGTAGAAATGGTGTTTTGCTGGGTCGAAGAAACTTCTTATATGATGAAACGGGAGAAACTGGCATTAAAATCGAACTTCATTCAACCAGTGAAACACTAACGAATCAAGGAGCAAATAAGGAGGTAACATTTCCATACAATTACAATATATTGCACAACAGAATGCACCATATTAAAAAGAACTATTTCAAGATTATTTCTAATGTGTTATCCTATTGATGTCTGTCTGTTTTCGTACCTAGGAAATACCACATGAGGAACTACAACTGACACGTGGTCAGCCTGTAAACATGGTAATGCAGCAGCAATCAGACTCAGCATCAGGACAGCTCAAAATAACTGTCTCACAGCCCAAAGGAGACTCCAAGTCTATACCAGTACACGTGAGTACCACTCGATTCTCTACACAGACAAACTGTATACCGCTCGCGAGATAGTAAACACCCCACAAACACATGCACAATTAAATACAGAGCACAAAATTTGAATGAATAGGTACTCATCCATAATAATTTCCGTGTTTGCTGGTCCCTTTTCTGATTCTAATTAAAGCATTAAGTATGCGCTGTTTAAACAATGTAGCATGTAACCGACAAATAGATCAGTACTAGTTGTAATTTATGTAGAAAAAGGTATTATTATACTGGATTTTGTAGATTCTACCAGCACCAGCTTTGCCAAGCCCTGTGGCTGAACAATCGCAAGATCAAAACCAATCCCAGAATGGATTTTCGCAAGTGAGTGCTGCAGCAACTCAGCCAAGTGTTGACACAAGCCAAGACGCCTCTTTTGCGGTTGAAGATAACTCAAATCTCGAATCTAGTAACGACGAATGTGAAGGTGCAGTGGGCGGCATGGCAACTAATACTGTGGAAGCTAGGTGCGATACGGTTGAATCACCGGGATACAGACTAGAACAACAAGTACTCGAGCGATCACCAAACACACCGGTAGAGGAATGTAATATCCCATTGGAAGTAATCGATAAGTTACAAGAAGAGCTATATAATAATTCCAGATTTCGTTATGATTTTGCCGCAACGTTTTGCAACATCACAGAAACAATGACTGATTCCCATAGGGCTCCGGATTTGATGCATCTTTTTGATATATATATCGCTTACGACCGACAGGCAAGAAGTAACCTTCCCGACTTCTTTCGTAGAAGACGACACCTATTTCAATCAGAAGGAGGCCGCTATATATTCCACTATTTCGTTCAAAACGATCCGGGTAATTTAATTACCATTTTGACATTCTTCAGTCACTTACTTTACTTACTTTAGCCAATATATTTTCATGCATAAAGTTAAGTGCTTATTTTGTTCATAAAGTTATACATTAGACAGGCAGAATGTTATTAATTCTGCTTGTTTTTTGTATGTAATATAAGCGTATGTGTGTTTACATATTATACCATAGCCTAAAACTTTTTTTGGAATGCTATTATGGAATACTATTATCCTATGCTAATGCGTCCACTATTAATTATTATAGGAAGCATGCTGCATATGTTTTGTTGCAGAAATGTTATCAAGAGAAGCCAAAGCAATACTTGAGAAAAACATGAAACATTTAAGCCAGCACCTGAACACGTCTGCCATCATGGACGAATTACTAGCAAAAGAAGTCCTCACGTTTGAGCAGTACAGGGATATCTTAGACAAGCCCAGCGAGCGGGAACGGAACAGAAAGTTGTTGGTAATTGTTCATGAAGGTACGCGACAGAATATGCTTAAGTTACGGCGTATTTTGCAATCAAACGGAGAAGCTGAGCTTTTGCGATTTCTCCCTGAATGAGATATGTACTAATCAGTTCTGTCACCTTTGTGTGAAAACTTTGAAGTAAAACATAACACATCATAGCACCATGTTTTCAGAGTATGCCTAATCTTTATTATTCTGACTATAGTGGTAAATATTTCTTACCTAAATGACCTTGACATACGTCAATTTTCTATCATGTTAACATGCAGTTACACATCTTAGGGCACTGAAATGCGACATTGAATTGGGGTAATTATGAGAACAGCTGTATTCCAAGCGGAGTGCCAATTTCGTTTAGAAAAGGAGGAATTTTCATTCAATGCACTGCGTTTCCAATAAGAGAGTTTCTTTTAGAACTGGAGTCCAGGTTTGGTTAAAAATTTTGGGGGAGCTATTTCAAAATTTATATTCCGTGTTAAGTGATCCCTTTAAAGTCATGGATACTGAGACCACATAACCCCTCCCCCTTCCATGTCTTACCTAAATCAATATCTGGTTAAGTTTTCAGCTGATCGATTTTTAATTAAAAGGCAATAACAACAGAGCAACTGCAATAGTTTTGCTATGAAAGACGATGAATTGTTGACAGAAAAAGCATTTCCTCTCAGCTTCAGTCAGAGTACCAATGATTATTTAGAATCTTCTATCACTTTAAAGAATTCTCTATAACACTTCATGAGGGCATTAATCATGTCACCAATATCAGATAGATGAAACGATAAGGTAAACATATACCTAATGGTATAAGTTATAGGAGTTTCTTGATAAATGTTGAATATTAATGTGTATCGTTTTTAATTTTACACATTGAGTGGCAAAACAGTAGAAACACTATTTTTATAGGAGAACATAAAACAGGAACATAAAAGAGATGTTGGTTATATCGCATAGCTTTTGTGAGGGTTGGAATACATAAAATATGTTTTCTAAGTATTTAGACATTGCAGTGTGTTTCTATTGGAAACTGTATCTATGGACAAACATACGCTTAGCGCTTTTTGTTCTTTTTACATGATTTATGCTTTTATTTTAATGGAATTACCCGCTTTAGGATTTTTTATAGTGTTAAAATCAAAATGTTTTAGAATGTTTTGAAATTTATGAATCTTTGATTTCTTTTAAAGTTTAATTTTAGTTTTTAACGGCCTTAATTATCTTTTAGTTTTAATCAGTGATGTGTGAAATTATTTGAATTAATTAATTAATATTAATCGCTAAAACGAAATGCTTAAAAACACAATAGAAATGTTCATTGCATCACACTTGGGTCTTCATATTAACCAAAAATATACTTATAATTAAAATAGTTGGTTCTGTGGATGACATCTTCGTTGCTAGATTTTCAGAAACACAAATGTATTTGAGTAGAATGGTCCAATATTGTGATATGTCAGGAAACACACACCTGATAACGGTGTCTATTTGTTAAATAGTGTTTTAAAATATTCAACGTGTCAGCAACGCAAGCACTTAATGAATGTGTATATTTAGTGAATAGTGTGTTCAAAGTATTAAACTGTATTATAAATATACAAAGCTGTAATCATGTTAAAAGCTGTATGCCTGAGTGATACTGGGAGAACTTACTGAACACAATTACTATAAACACAGTTTCTTTGTAATTTTGAAGACTGGCAGAAATATGAATTAGAGAATACATTTACTTGTACTGACTAAGTAGGCATAGGGTGTTATATGATTGATGCTGCATCATACTGACAAATGTGTTGACAAACCGAAGAATAGATTGTGGTTTGCATCTAAAATAATGATAAAAGCGCAATTACATACAGAAAACTATGGTCTCTAAGACGTTCACTACCCGGTATATAGTACTTATATATATAAGGCATGGTCCTCCTATGACTGGTTATATATATAAACAAAAAACGAAGATTCTATAGCATAGTGTCTATAATATATTTTATTTTAAATTAAATTTGTGTGTTGCCACTTGATAACAAGCTTTCAATTTGATCCAAAACTTTTACACCGTATTTAAATGCAAGGGCCGAAAAATGAGCCTTAAGGAGATCAGAGAAAACTGCCGCTTTTATATCAAAAAATTCATAGCAACCAGTATTGTTTTCCTTAACTGTTCAAGATGTTTTCACATGGTTTAGTGCGAAAATGAAGAAAAGGATAATTTAGCACCGGAAACAGCCCTTTTTCGAAAAAAAGATTATACAATATCAAAATGGTCTCCCTAAGTGCTATATATATAAGGCATGGTCCCCCTATATATATATATATATATATATATATATATATATATATATATATATATATATATATATATATATATATATATATATATATATATGTATATTTATATGTACATATATATATATATATATATATATATATATATAAAAGTGTTATTCTAGCAACACGGAGACCACTTTTGCTAAAAAAAGCAGTATTAGGGATACCAAAAATTTAAGGAGACCAAAAGTACGTCTCCTTAATTCTTCGTTTTTACTGAAAACATTATAAAATGTTGAATGAATGTAGTTTAATATGTGCCCACCTGGATATTAGTATTTTTATTATCTACCAGAAGTTAATGAAATATTGGCGAAAGACCACTTTGTTATTGGGACCTTAGCTGGCTCTAGGATACAGTCTTATTGTCTTGTGATTTTGTTTGAAGGCAGCGAATATTATTACCTACATGGCTATTACTTTTCTTAACGATTTGCCAAAGATTGGTGTATATACATAGCCTCACTGTTTTTGAAATTTTTCAGGTTATGCTCATAGGTCATAAATCTGCACATCAGCATTCGTTAGCTGGGTGTTGTCCATGGACAGTCTTATGTAAAATCTTTTCACAGTTTTACAAAGATTCTTTGAAATTTTATTGCTAAAAGTTAAATTGTGCTGTTCTCAAAAGCTTAGAAAAATAAATATTTCAATGCTGCGTTGTTTGAATGCTTACACTTGAAGGTGCCATAATGTCATAAATCAGTTCATCTGACAGATTTAAGGTAATATATATATGCTATATTTTTCCGCAACTTTCGGGGTTAAGTTAGGGGTAGGGGATTCGATGTTTTAGGGGTAGGGTTGCTGCACATCCCAAATTACTAACTGAACTTTGCAGCATACCACATTTATGAGCACATAGGTGTATCATATATAAACTGTAAATTAGGTATTGTAAATGAAAACGGCCCTAAAATCTACAGAATGTGAGAAACTACCAACGGCATTATGCTGAGATGTAAGATTGGTGGGTCATCTTTGTAGCGTTTTAATCTATCACGATGTCAATCTGCAGAATCGTTTAAAGTTGAAACTGATCAAAAATTTTTCTTTAAGAATATACATAATTGTAACTTTGCCTGGAGCACGTAGTAGATTTTGAGTGAAGGCGTTTGCCTTCCGTATCCCTCGAACTGCAATATTGCTGAAATTAAGGATCATAATTAAACCATTACTTTCAACACAATTCTCTCCAAACATTGTGAAACATTTTAAGTATTATGAAATCCACGAGCCAAAAAATCAAACATAATACCATCTGTCAGTAAAAAATATTAAATATATAAGACACGTTTTTGCACTTTGATTCATTGTTATTTATTTTTTTTTGGGGGGGGGGGCACATTGTCCTTAAATAAACTGCAATAAGGATTAGATTTCTTTTTCAGTGTAACGTACATTGATTACTCTGGGCATTGGTCCTTAAATAGGAGTAGCTACATCAAAAGTATTTTGGAAAAATTTCATCTCATTCATGATTCTATTTTTAATTTCCATGTGCAGCTCATTCATTCCGTCCTCAGTTGACGATCCCCGTGGCACCAACCCGGCTCAATCTGATATTCCAATGCAAAAAAAAAATGACTCAGTGGAAGACCGATGACCATCCGCTTCAAAACGTGACACCGGTAAGATCAACCCCGCCAAGATGTCTGTGGTTATAAACTGCCTCACCCGGGAATCAGGTTACGCCACCCGAAATCCTACACACCAGTGAGACCAACGAACCTCACTCTGAGATCCCGGTGATCCCAAATTAATATAAAAAACCATGTAAAATTAATCACAAAAAATGCTGAACTAAAACACTGGTCCTGTGGCTATGATCGACTATATGTGTGGCAACTTTTCCCAGCCTTAGTTTTTAAATGATAGCAGTGAAGTAATAGCAGCAAAAGATACCTGGTAATTATGCCATCGTTGCGAGTCACATGGTAAGTAGCAATAAAGGCAACTAGTAGTTATGCAATCAATGGGTTGGTCAAATGGACAGCGAGGTACAACCGGTAGTTATATCATTAGTTGATGAGTCAAATGGACAGCGAAGTACAACTGGTAGTTATGTCGTCATTGAGCATATCAAGCAGTAGAAGGCAGTGTCGAGCATCTGTTAATTGTGCCACCAGTGAATGAATCAAATGGCAAGTAGCAAGTTGTAGTAGGGAGTAAATTCTCTAGAACTAGGCATTAGGAACATAATCAATGATTTGTTCGTCCATATAAGTAGTTTCAATGATATTGGATGATCTAAATGTTTTATTCAAATGTTAGGAATTTATTCATAACATAATTTAATGGGTTCCACTTTGGATTTGAAACAATCCGTTTTTTATGCTTCTTTACATCAAAGACATAAAACATGCAATTTTATGGCCCATGTGTCACACGAATGTATTGCGTCTGCTACTGGTTTACATTTCCGGATGCTCCAGACTATTATCGTACTTCACTTCCTCCAGACTGACATCGGAAAAATCCTCTTCACATATTTCTCCCCGTAAAATCGGCGTTTTTAAACAACCTCTCCCACTTTCTCCTTTCAACTTTCTCGGTATCATGAGCTGCTTTCACCAATCGTCAAATACTATAAGTTAGCTCGTTACCAGCTACCGGGCCTCTTTTTACCTCAATGCTTCTGGCCTTAACATTGCATTACAATTTCGTCCGAGCACTGCAAATTCATGGAATGCAAATTCAATTTTCTAGTGCTATTCTGATTTTGAATGCATGGATACCTCTCTTATTTTGCCGTTTTCAGTCGACTTACTGTCAATCGAATTTGTTGTGTTTTGCAACACCTTAGCGTGCTTCCTCCAGTATTTCATTTGTCTCATCGTAGACTCAGAAGTAACAACGTTACTTTCAGATCTACCGTTTTTACCTTTTTATTTTAATTAAATAGTTTAACATCTCTCTTTCTAGAAAAAGAGACGCAATTATTTCTTACAAGTCATTAACACGTGTCATACAGTATTTAAAATGCAATTATCAATGTTCACCTTTCGTCATTGTGATTAAACAATTTATGACCTCAAATGACAAGAACTCCCTTTTTCTAAAGTAAAACATTTATAAGCTTATCCTAAATAGCACTGATGCCACATCATTTAAGAACCAAACCAAGTTTCAGGCTGGAGCTATGTGAACGTTATTATTAAACATTTGTGTCTTTATGTCTTTATGTATACTAGAAATTACTTAAAATCGTCTAATTTTATACAACTGCAACGCTTTATACCATAAATACCATAAATAATTTCTACACGTAGTTGACACCAGGATGGGAATTGGCCATATATGTATCACAAAATAATGTCATTTTTCGCCACCACCAAAGGTATGCGGCGAAGAAATCCTATGCAAGTACTTCTGCCCAGGAATGTCTTGATATAGTTGACATCGACTGAAGCAACACACATGGAGGCGAGAAAAGCATATGTTAATACCTGTGCCCTGTGATGTCTTAATAGAGTTGACATCGAATGACGCCAACACCTTGTACCACACATAGACTCTAATACCTGGTCCTTGCGATATATCGACACACTTGACATCAAGGTACACAAAACTATCCAGCCTAGTAAAACCGTCTTCTGTCACTCGGTTCAAATGATAAGTTACATTAAAGTAACAAATTACTTAATATTACATGCACCATTAAATGACATATATATGAGATCAGCACATATACCAATCTTATCTGTATCCGAATAACAAAAACATTGCATAGACATGTGTTGATTTTTAGAGATGCTAAAACTTCGGCTAAGCAATCACACATCCATTGACTTATTCTGTATAGTTATGTCTAACATAAGTGTTGTTTACACACGAATATGTGTATCGTACATGAAGAACTGGACAGAAAACAATATAAGGAGCAAACACATTTAAAAGGCAAAATGGATTCCTGTTTAAATTGTTGTAACTGTATTGGCTAACATTGTTGTTGTAGTTTTATAAAGCATGCTTTAATGATTTATAAAAAGTTAGAGATAACAGCTCTTGCAGTATACATTTACATATAGTACTGAAACAGAAATTAAAGTGCTTCTGGCAAAAAATGGAAGCGTTAAAATGGCGACTGTAAAATTTCCTTAAAAGAGATTTTTTATTTTTAAAACCATAATCCTTGATTTCCTTGTTCTATTACTTAATTCCGGCTTGCAATGTCAGTGATACTACTATTTTTCAGTTCTCTGTTCACACTTTTAGCCTTGGCTATGTCATAGCATGCTATTTGTGCTAGAGCTTATTAAATTAGTGGTACTCATATTACCTGTGCCATGCGATCATTTGATATTGAAGGAATTTGTATACCGAAAAACTATCAAACCTTTGAAGTACACTTCTCCTTTTTCTGCATGAAAAATTAGTTGTTACCTTTAAAAGAACATCACATAATAATTCATAATTACATGTAATTTATATTTGTATTCGTTTAGCACAGTATTGCACAGGTATACATGGTTGTATAGAGATGGCTATGAATGTGGTTCAGCAAAACACTTGCTCTCTAACTCTGTGCTTTAAGTTGGTTTTGTTTATAAACTTTTTTGCATAAATAGTCCGATTGAAAAAACAAATACATAAGGCATCCTTGTTTCACAAACAATTGTAAAGAACATTGACTAAAGTGAAGTTTTTACTTCTTGTATTTATTATTGTTTACAGCGTTGAGACTGTATTTTTCGTATGTTCTAGCATGGTTTATTGGCTTTATAATAAGTAACAAATGTGTGCACAGTTCGTGTGCACAAGAAAAATTCTCTTATTAAATTTTTAAGACAACATTTTTGTAATATGAACAGATTAAGAAATGAGGTTTGTTACACACTAAGCTATCACATTGGTGCATTCTCAGATCATCCAACACCAGTTTAAAACGCAGCATCTACGCGTTTAAACAAGGAGGTTCTTTCTTTAACAAATGAACTGGGCAGATAGTACCATTTTAATGATATTTTCATCAGGCTGTTTTTAAAATGCTTCTTTTCTCACAATTTTGATCCAATATCTTTGAAATTACATACGAATCATCGCCATGAAGTTCTAGCTTGAAAGATAATTCTTTTGGTGATTGATTTAATACTGGCCAAAATAGCACTACTTTGATTTTTTGTTAGCAAATTTTCAAAATGCTACCTTTCCCATAATATAGTCTTTTTGTGAGGCGTTTGCCAAAGTGGGTCTCATGCAGTTTGATTGGATTTATTCTAAATTTAAGAATACTTTTAATTTTTCTTACAGACAACTTTCAAAGGAAAAAAAACTTTCCTGCTTTTGTTATTTTCTATGGAATTATTTCAAGTTTCAACGTACTTTTTGTGGCTTAACTGTCATTGTATAAATCCTTATACGCCTATACAACAAAAGTCTTTTATTGTATTTTTGTTCGAATCCCGTGATTCAAGAATGTTTATATGGGACCCCAAAACATAAGAGTTTTGAATATATTGTTAGCAGTTTCCGAGATCCTGAAAGCATAGAATGTTTTCGTTCCGTTCCGCGAAATGTGAATATAGGAAAAAACGTTCAGGCTGAAAAGTTTTACAATAAATAAGAAAATTGTACCGTTGTATATAGAGGGAATGTAGAGCACACCGGGCATTTAGTGGTTCCTACGCCTACAATGTGTGATAAAGATTCTATGCGCTTGGAAATTTAGAAGTACCAAAGTACCCCACACCCAGAATACATAAATCTCATTGATGGCCAATCTATCAATCTATCAATCTTTCATTTTGACTCAACCTGCTGGGATCAAATCCAATATTTTGTAAAAGTGTTAGATAATTTTTAAAAATTTTTAAATAATTTTAAATAATTTTAAAAAAATACATCTACTATGTAGCAAATTATCGCACAAATGTCTCGTTTATAGCATGAGTTATTCAGCAGTAAAATATGATGAAAGAGTCGTGTCGCTAGAGTCGTTAAGATGTCATTAATGGCATGATCTGGAAAGGAATTGCTTTCTATTAAGGGAATGAACTCCTTTTCATCAACGGAAATCTGACAGCCCTAAAATATAGATAGTAAATCCAGGAGCCCTTTGCTGTTCCTTCATTTCGTCAAAACAACCTCATCTTTCAAAACGAAAACGCACGCTGTAATATAATGTGCATGGATTATATTCAAGCAACTGGAACAGGCACTTTTGTCTTAGCCTGTGTTGCTGCTTGATCTATCACCCATAGAATACGCTCGGGTACTTTGGTTCGAGCCGCGTCTACGCGATTTTAAAGGAATATTTATTCTTGAATAATTTTCTATCAATAAAACATCGGTTGGGAAGCGATAACGTTATGATTTATCTTAAGATAAATGGTCTCAAGCAGGTCAAACGTGACATGTACACTATAGTATCTGTTTTGAAGGAGTCTCCATTGCTTTGCTTCTCGCTGAACTAATGACCTCTTTTTCAAAATATTCATTTTTTTCTCTGTACAAGTACAAGTACAAGCCAAGTAACAGTTTGAATTGCATACAATCAGTACCGAACTTTGGACAATACTCCTGTCATTTTATTCGCAACTGCTTAACTGTTCTAAAGGACTATCTTGTAGATACAGTTCTACTTATAATCTATAGATAATTTATAATACTTCTGAAGCCAAAATTCTTCGACTGACTGTAAGTGTAAGGTGTCGTTGGTAAAGAAAGTTTTAAGGGGCGAATGAAATAAAATGTACCGAAAGCCCTGCAGCTCCCATTTAAATACTAACTTGCCAAATGGAGATTATATGATTTGCAAAAACAAACGTTCTGAATTATCACAGCATCGACCCCGCCTCCGATAAGTTAGTCTTCGGTTTTCATTTTTATGCGAAATGACTGTTCTACCAGACCCCTCTCAGTGTTTTTCTGGGAGGGGGTCACATTTAGCAATGAGGCGCAGATGTACGGTAGTTATCAATCCCAGCGGCAGACACACGTCTTATTGAGAGACAGAACTCGATATTTTTCATTAGATACTTTTGCTGTGAACCGTGTCGGCCTGAATCTTTCTGACTTGTTTTGTGTTGATTTAGCCTAGTTTTTATTTTATATAGCAACAATTTTCATTAAAATGACATGAAAGAAAGTATTGCAATTTCTATAAACACGTGTTTCTTTTGTTAAGTATACGATGCACTTGACAGCGTAACGATTTTGCCTTTCATAGGTTTATTGAGATTTCTAGTGATAAAGTAGCTCCAAGAATTGCCAAAATAATGTTTATTGTGTTAATTAAAAGTGATCACTTTCAAATTTGTGAGAAGAGTGCCTATAACGATATTTGTAAAGAATCTGTTCTTACTCATTGTTACATTGCCTAAAAAGCATTTAGCAGGTTAAACTCAGACTTAAACTTTCTTCTGATAGTTTTTGTTCTCTTGTGTTGTTTTTTTTTTGGGTGTGTTTGTTTGGGGGGAGAGAGGAGAGGCTCATGACGTAAATATATCACCCGAAAACAGGTTTAAATCACCTGAAAAAATCATCTTTTTTAACATCGAGCAAAGAAAAGGGGAAAAGGGGAAAGCAATTGTTCGTAGGCAGTCAGTTGGCGCATTTCGTCGTGAAAGCACTCCTGCATAAAAATATGACAAAGTTATGTTTTATAATTCCTTTGGGTCCTCTGAGGATAAGAAGGAAGCACTCTGTGGAGCTTTCATAAGCATTCAGACTGAGACTGTGTACACAACATTGCAATTTTGGTTTTCTCTTATGTATTCTATCTGAAGACGGTAATGTGTCTGGAAACTAATATTTTAAGTCCCTGGTACTAATTAGCCACCTATAATTCAAACGTTTGTTTTAGAAGCATTGCATATAGCTGTGTTGTAAAGCAAAGTTTAAAGCGCTCAACCATAGGAAGAAAAAACCAAATGTATACATTTACAAGAAACATATCTTACATCGTAGCGTCATCGTAGCGTCGCTGTAGTGTTATCATACCGTCATTATAGCGCTTATGTTACCCTTTCCCCCATTTTTTACCATTTTACTATATAAATGCTATTTCGAACATAAAACATTCGATTTTAAACACGCATCTTATAGGAGGGGTATTTTTTCTGTCAAATTATGTACACAGAAAGAACGTCGTCTAGGTTGTAAAACGAAAAATTTAAATTTAATTTTTTATACAATTTAAATAAATTGTATAAAATAGATGTAGCGTGTTGTGCTTTCAATTTGACGTCCCTAGTATTGAGCCAAACCAAGGCGTATATATATAAGAGATCGAGCTAAGATCTGGAATTATCTTCTGGGGTAGGAGGTGTCATGATTACGAGAAATGATGAATTTAGGGCCGTTTATTTGGAAGACTCAAACAATCAATTATTTCTCCTTTTTTGGGGGGAGGGGGTTATAACCCTATATCGCACTAGATGCGCCACTGACTTTCAACATTTTCTTATCAAGAACGTTTCGGACGTATTACAACTGCGCCCATAGAACTTTGATAGAACTACCATTTTTTCTTGCTAAGTGTATTGCGTTATCTTTGAACAGCTCAGTTTTCAGTTAAGTTAATAAACTAAGTTGAAGATAACGTATCATGCAACTATAAATAAAGTTGTCATGAGTGGCAAAAACAATGTAAGTACGCAATTCGTGCGTATTACTTTTAGCAAGGATTGGCGCACATAAATAGAAGTGATCATTGCGTTTGAGATAAAGAGGATTTTAGACGGTATCGAAGTGTTAGGTATAACAATAAGCAACGATATACATAATCTAAATCTAACTAATCAGAACTACCTACTGATACTTTGATTTTTGGAGTTTATTTCACTGAATCGGCGGATACTAGAACTACTTCATATGTTGCATATCGAGGTACAATATTTGTGTTTTGTAGTTGCAAAAACTTAAGGTTTTTTGCATTGTTTCAAATGTTATAAGCAGTTGAAAGACACTTTAGCATTAAATTACACTAAACATTTGTGAGGAAGGAGTAAATGTAAAATGCATTTTATACCGATAAAACTGCATAAGTTTTAATGCAATTCGAGATCAAGTTAAAAGGCAAAGTTTCAATGTCCGCGTAGGCATATAAGATGTAAATAAATTAAAAAAAACTAAGGTGTACAAAAAAGACATGATGCAGTTTGTTCTAAAATATTGGTCGTCCTAGCGCGAACCGTCTAAGACTCGTGCGTGTGGCACGATGATGGCAGAAAATATAAATAATACAGAAACACCTTATCGCATCCTACGAATTCAAGTATAGGGACAGAAAAAACTAAGTATAATTTACTGCTCAGTGTTTACAACTAAATATTTACATATGAGCTCACTTTGTTGAAGGACGTTCTAATTTGATATCGAGAAATTTTCTCGTTTGAATACAAGGATCTATTTTCTAACACTGGACGAGTTGTGGTACTCATATGTGTTATCATGCATGTCCAAACAAAATAAGATCTGGGCCTATAGCATTGAAACACCCCAGCATTGAAACACCACATCACTGTATGGGCCCATCCAATGGCTGGGCTAAATCAATACATAGGCTATTGAAACAGCACATACAGTTTCTCCCCATGAAACACGATTATATTGCTGATGTAATTTAGTACAACAGATGTATTGGGATGATGTAACTGGACGGGCCGTTATATTTCTTTGTGAAAAAAATGCAGAAAATGATGTAAATAAAAATCCGAGAAGAATATTTAAAACATTTAATTATCCACCTATCATTTTGCTTTTAACACCCACACTTAACATTATTTGGAAAACTCAGCTATAATCTCAGCACAACTTCTCTCTCTCCCCCTCCCCCTGTTGCACTATGGTTCTTAGTATGCCAGAAGGGGATGGGGGCATTTCCATATAAAATCACTACAATGCGCGTAAATCGAATTTAAAAAGAGTCCCTAAACACGGAATTTCCGTCTCTACATTTCCCCCTATTTTTGGAAAAGCGCAGAAAAAGACATCTGATTGCTAAATGTCATTACCAAATTTCGCAATGAGGATTTAGGATATGTTCATTCATTTATCCTGAAATGGATGCAGGTCTTCAATTAATTACAATATAATATTTGTTTTCAACGGTATAATCATTTTACCCCCTCCCCGCCTTGCTCACAACACAAGGCAATTTGTTCCCATTTTAAGGGAGAAGAAAATATGTGCTATTTCAATGACCAAATATGTGCCAAAGCTACAGCTGCGCAAAACAAAAAATATGGGTTAAATCAATACCTCGCTGTTATTGGATGGGCCCATCCTACGGATGGGCTGTTTCAATGCAACAGGGCCTGGGAAGAAGAGATCCTGCCCGCACGGAGTACTAATTGCGATGAAAAGGGAGTAACCATTATTCAATATTCCACATTTCCCACAAAGTGCATGCTTGTATGTGAGTGCTCCTTTCCGTCGGACAGCCCCAAGATTCACTGCAACCTCTCTGGTTTTGAAAAGTAGTACACGCCTTCACAGCTTTGTCACATATATTTCTTGCTTTGCCTCGCTTTCAAAAATTCTGCTGAAATAGTAGGGATAGAAGAAGAGTTCTGGGCCACCTCCCCCTGACCCCTGAGAGTTCTGACCCCCCTCACCCACGCCTGAAACTTTTGTGATTTTTGCATATTAATCCGTTTCAGACGATTCTGAACATTTTTGGTTTTTGACCTCCCGACCCCCTTCCCCCTAAGCGTGGAAAAATTTTTGTGAGTTTTGCATATTTATCCGTTTCAGACGATTCTAAACATTTTTTGTTATTCTTGTCCTCCCAATCACCCCCCTCCCCGTTTGAAAATTTTGTGATTTTTGCATATTTATCCATTTCAGACGATTCTGAACATTTTTGGTTTTTTGACCTCCCGACCCCCACTCTCCACGTCCTCTGTTGGAAAATTTTGTGATTTTTGCATATTTACACGTTTCAGACGATTCTGGACATTTTTGGTGCTTTGACCGTCTCCCCTCCCCGTTGGGAAAATTTTGTGGTCATGATACTCTCCAAAGTTATTGCACTGAAATACATTACAGACTCGTTGTGCATGAGCATAATCCTCGTCACTGATTCCTTCATCAGCCGATTGACTATAAAAGTCTTTTTATGATAGAAGCTGATGGAAACTTGGTTTCTGCAAAGTTTGATGGTTCATCAACATAGTCATAAGGATATACTCCTTTTCGCAAAAGTAAATCTTGCTGCTGATTGTCACGCATATGTGCAGTCATATTCTGAAACCTCTCTTTGTCCTCAGCCGCTACGTTGGATATCAGTTTTTGCAAGGATGCTACCATGAATTGGGAAGAGTCCATGAATGGTAATTGCAATGTACTTTTCAATATTGCTGGGAATAACCGACAGCTTCAACCCTTTGAATTTTCCTATACTCTCCGTAAGAAGATGACTATCATATGCTGGTAAGTTGTTGATAGGACAGGGATGATGAATGAATCCAACTTTCCTTGTTGATCCTGTAGGTTGCATTCACTATGAGCTGCTCCACGTGTTTTCCACTGATGTGATCATGATCTCGCACACGATCCACTCCCATCAACTCATGGCAAACGTAACAATGAGTAGCTTGAGCAAACTGTTTCTTATCCTCAGTGTTCAACCAATTTACAATGCGACGTTCTTCTGACATATACTCTAGAAATTGTTAAACAGCTTTGTCTCCACGGTGAAGCAAGGATTACGCTTCTCGTATTCGCTGACGACAACATAGGCAAAACTATTAGCCTTGTGATGTTGGTAACGATCTCTCTCCTGTTTCTCTGTACAGAATTCAAAGTCAGCATAAATAACAAAGGGTGTCTTTTGTTGTTTTGCAATACCCTTGAACTGAATATTATATCCTCTGAAATGATAATCGCTGTGCTCCATGCTTTCCATAAACTTCACGATGTTTGTCCAAAAGATCTTGTCGCTTAAATCCATGCAGGCAATTGAAGCAGTAAAACTTTTTATGGTTATGGTTTGCACGATGCGTCATAAGTCTACTGAAGTTCTCAATCGGACAATAATGTCTTTTCTTATTGTCACTGATAAGCAGTAGGTTGATTTCAGTGAAGATTTTTGGTTTTTGACCTCCCGACCCCCCCCCCCCCCCCCGTGGGAAACTTTTCTGATTTTTGCATATGTATCCGTTTTTTCTGGAAATGGAGTGTAAAAGGCAGACCTGCTGCTTTTACTTCTTCAGGACTTGGATGAGTACAAGCCATTTCTTAAACATATTTCTGAGCAACAATCTATCTTTGTAACTAAAATGGAGAAACAAACGGTTCTAGCCAATTTTAAGATCAGTGCTACCTTACGCGTTTATTTATAGTTGTGGTCTAAACACGTACAGTTAATGTTTTTCATTGTGCTTTTGCATCGTTTCAAATGTTATCAACCTTTGAAAGATACGTTAGTATTAAATTATATGAAACGTCGGGAGGAAGGAGTTTGTACCGATAAAGCTCTAATTAGTTTTATCCGCTTCGATATCAAATTAAGGTTTGAAACGCTAACTTAACTTAATTTTTCTCGTTGTGATTTTCTATCCTTTCAAATAATTTCAACCGTTGAAAGAACCTTTAGTATTGAATTGCAGAAAACGTCTGGAGGAAGTAGTAAATGTAGCATGCATTTTGAACCGATAAAGCTCTAACGTTTTTATAAGGTCCCAGATCAAATTAAGGTTTTTAAATGCTATATCCCAATAAAAATTGTGACGTCGATAAAACGTCGATGTAAGGTTGCGACAGTCATTGGTCAAATTACAGCTGTAAATCTGGTTAAAATGTTGTTTTGATAGTTTCCGTGACAAGATTGTAGTAGCACAAATTAATCACATGTAAACACCTTCTCGCATTTTAATAAGTACAACAATACAACAATTCCAACAAATTATGGAGATTGAAAAGGCCTAGTTTAATTAACTGCCCAATGTTTATAACGAAATATTCCCATTTGAGCCAAAGGGCATTCAAATTTGAAATCGCAAAACTTGTTCGTTTCATTGTAGAAAAGGTACAAAGGATTGAGATGTTTCAATCGATTTTTATTAGTTATAATAATGTATGGTGTTATGCCATAGCGAGACTTGGTTGTAAGAAACTACAGGGCTGAGCCTTTTCGACTTTACACAGGAAACTCACAGACAGTGCAGGTGTGCAACATTGTATAACCTTTGAAATGGGACGACAACTAAGGCAGCGACACTTTTTTCTACATAAAAAAAGGAATTTTTGCATCGTAATCAGCTATGATTTCACTGCTTGAATAACACAAGCTAGAATTTGCAGCTCAGAACGAAATTAATGTTCAGGATACATTGAGGATATTTAATGATGGGACTAAAATTGTCACCAGCTGCCCCCACCGTCAATTGACAATCTTGTTAGGTATTGTGTTAATACAATCGCTTTGTTACAATGTCAGAACCCTGATGTTGCATTCCAAGTTTAATTAACCTTTTCACTTGCAAGGGGGTGACGGTTAGCTCAGTCATTAGAGCGTTGGTCCTGTAGTCCCAAGGTTCCTGGTTCGAAACTGGCCAACGGTGGAAAGCTGGGGATTGGCTTTCACTCAAGTTGCCTCAGTTAAACGACTGCACAAGACTATTCACCACCAAATCCCTTAAAAACCTTTTCAATTGCAGAAAATATTCAAAATTAAGACGTTCTGATATGAAATGTTGTCATTGTCGCTGTCTGTATGTCCATACTTTTCGCATTGCATAGATCTGGCTTCATTGATTCCGACAAAAGAATTCAAAATAGAAAGCTGTAGTCTTAGCAATAAAGTCATTCTGTCCCTTTGTAAGTAATTTTCAAACCTACCATAGGGTATTATCATCAGGCTTACTACAGGATTAATGGTCACTCCAGCTTTCTAGCATCACTTCTCTGATAATAACATATCTAAATACTTTTTAGACACTCTATGATTTTGAACATTACTTTTAGGTCAATGCCCGTTTTTAGACATAATGTGTCCTATTCTGTCGTTGACAACATTTACCATTTCAGAACAGTTGCTTTTTGAATTGTTCTCTGCCTAATCATTGAAATATCTAATGTTCTATCACAGGCCTGACTTTTCAATTTTAAGTGCTTTTTATAGATACGCCAGAAACAACTTACAAGAACATTTTAATGTTATGGTCAATCTATGGATTCGTATGTAGCTTTAAGGTCTGTTTTTTTTACCATATGGGTTACATGGTAAGTTTTTTCTATGCTATCCCACATCACTTTCAGTTCTACAAACATATGAATAAATGGGCCATGTGGTTCTTCTTAATCTATGTATTTAATTACGGTACTGTGCTCCTTCGTACATCACGTCATGGTCCACAATAGATGTTAACATTGATAAAATTACATGATACATGGTCATTCTATGCTTCCGTACAAAACTTCAAAGAAATATTTAATATATGCGCTTTCCCTCTGTGCTTGTGTACTTGTCTTCCGAGTTATCAATCCATTATGCGCATCATATAGCCTATATGATTCTTTGTAACTCGCACTTCACTTCCACATTTGACGCCATGCGCCCTGCATGGTTCGAAAACCCTTTATACTTTTAACGATATTTAGGTTCATAGATAACAGTTCGGGAATATGTATGGAGCAAATGCTTTTATGTACTATTCTTGGGATCAAATAATTTGTAACGCTGTATGGTGGACAAGATTTCGCGCCTTTACTAGCATTTCTGGCTTACTTTTAGCAAGAAGGGCATAAAACATGAGAAAGTAATGAATATGATATGCTACATCATATTCAATACCCAAACATATTAAAAAATTGCTTGGTCACCGTATGCCATCGTATATACTAAAGCAATGGCGTATCTCATTGAGGTGTCTTGAAATGTGACATTGCGAGTGGTACATGACTATCGTCATGTGCGCAATATTCTAGGACTGACCATGTTTTTTTCAGTCTGGACAGACTGCTGTGGAGAGAGTCCTGTTAACCTAGCAGAGGATTGTCGTCAACGCCACCAAATTGCTGTTTCGAAACTCATGGAATCGCCTTCAAAGTGACGTCGTTGACCGATTAAATCAGGGAAGAATAATGTATTATTTTTTAAATAACATTGTTTATTCATTCTAAATTTTGATTTAATCTTTTAAGATTTTCTTGATGACACTTTTACCAAATAAAAGGTCAACATTTTTAATTATAATAATGTGTGGTCGCGATATGCAGAAAGGTAGGGAAATAACAAATATAAAGAAATCACACATGATGACTTGGATGCAAAGTGGTCTGTTACGATTGTCTCCAACCTGCACTGCACGCTTGCTTGCTACCAGACCCAGTGAAAGCACACATTCTCAGCAATAGGAATATGGCACAAAATTCAGACACTTAGCAAGAACATACATAGCATCGTAGCACCATGTCTATTTTGTGTTTTCCCCTGTTTATTGCAGTTTTACTATATTTGGCCATTTTGAAATGCATTTCAATGAATATTACAATGAGTCATATGTTGTAGGTTATTAAATATATGTAGCATGCTGTCCTTATTATGCAGCCAAACAAAGGCACATGTCATGTCTATCTCATATAAATAACGTATACATACCAGACAAGCACTTTTCAATGCACATGATAGGACGATTACCACAGTTGGTATATAAAGGTGTATTGTGTTTATTATGTGACGTCATAATTACAGCGTTCACGTACTTATATAAATGTAAATGTAGTTTGAAGGCGGGGTCACAACAGATCCAGGCTTTTTTTTAGGGCAAGGTGCAACGATCATAAGAAACGAAGAGCTTAGGATGTTTTTTTCTTCGTACATCGCTGACAAAAACAAAAATATGTGGTCAGCAAAAATATATTGATGATCTTTTTAAGAGCCAGTAAGAGATCCCTGTTATCATCAAGATAAGATAGGAACTGAAGCAGTTTTTCACGAACCAGATTGTCGGATGAATTATGTCGGTTGGTTTAATCCAGTTTAAACAAGAGCTGTTACCTAATTATAACTGTAACTAATAAGACACTCCCTTAAGCAAACGGATCATTTAGTGTTAACCCAGGTGGGCATGGTTTCCATTGGCTATACCTATTGATTCGGTGCATCTCTCCTCTGTCCTTTTGACTGCGAATCCGTCTGTAAACTTGTTTTTTTCTTTGCTACTCCTGTGTCAGTTGCCATCGGATCGCAATAAAATGTTGAAGCAGAAATGATGCACTTTGTGTGAAAAACGCTCATTATTTCGCAATTCGCCAATTTTGGCCAACCTACTGTAAATTTTAAAGTTTGCACGAAAATATGCACGAAGGTAATGTGGGTTAGGGGTAGAAAAAATTGCCGGCGCCAAATTTGATTTCACCAATTTAGCGATTTAACGATATATTAAAGTTTCCCTAATTTTCGCCAAAATTTTATTTTAACATATGTATTCCCAGCGAAATTCTTAACGGCTAAGTCTCGTGTGTACCTGAGTCAATTTTGTCAGTTTTTCACCATGTGCCACATTTGGGAGATTTAGTGTCAAAACTTTGGTCCATTTTTCACTTTGGTAAAACAAAACAAAGCTTCATTTTGTTAGAACAAAAAACAACGCAAAACAAAGAAATATCGGTAGTAATTATAATAAAGGTAATAATAATGATATTGATAATAACATTTATAATATAAAAATAATAAGAGTAATAATATCAATAATGATAATAATAGTATGTTTTAAAAACTTTTCTAATTTTCTTTTTGCAATTTGCAATTTTGCACGTAGAATCGAGAATATTGACGAGATAAGTTCTCTGAATCCATGAGTCCCAGTGACACTATACACACAAGCATATTTATACTGCAGGTGTTGAACGCTTTGACCTTTATATTTGAAATTGAAACAGAAATGGATAACGTACAGTTTTTAAAGGGAGACATGAGAATTTACCAGTTTTAAGAAACCAGCCTTTCCGAGTTTACACCATAAAAGTATACGCATTGCAAATGTGGAACATTGTATTGATTGATCGACACTTTGTTGAAATAGAAGAAAATTTTAGAATGAGACTGCAAGGCGTAGTTTTCTTGTATTATTTGTCAAAACCGATAAAATTTCGTCGGTAAAATAATTGCAAAAATTACACACTGTGCATACAAACTCATGGTTCTCTAAAGAAAAGTTGTCCAATTTTAAAGTCTAAAACTATTTCAGGAAACACTTCAAATAGTCATATGTGTGACATATGGACAATAATGTCTTCAGTAATTGCAATGATATGTTAATTCGTGTGGTTTATATGTCTAAAATAAATGTGTTACAAGTTGAAATGTTCCCATTGACAGGCTAATACGTGTTGGCATCAATAATCAGACAAAATTCAGTACTGCTTCTTATTGTACGTTTCCCCAACATCGCAGTTTGGATAGTGTGCCTTAATGATAGGATAGAAGGAAATTAATGTTAAGGATTATAAAATGTTTAATAAAATTAAAACTTTTAGGATCTGCCGTATTTTTATAGAATGGTTGTTCTATTTCTGACGGCACCTGGACGTGACGGCCATGTTATTAATTGTATAGATAAGTTATTCCGTTCGCTGTTTCTTATGAGCAGCTGATAAATTTCAACACTTTTTCCATGTTTAACCGAAAGACCCAGTAAACAGCTAAGACAATAGGAGCAAATGTCCGCTACCTATCCTATCTGGAATTGAACTCGAGACCTTACAAATATCAAACCAACACTTTAACCAGCTGGGCTAACCGTCACTACTATTTCCTAAGCGAGTATTATCATGGTTATAACCAGTGTGATACTTGAAGACACCAATGATCGTAACTCCTCGGAAGTCATGATAAATTCGACCAATCAGCCAATACCCATTCATGGTTTGATTTTAGGATAATCTGTATTTTCAATGAATGGTGTGGATGACGTTGTACCTTGTGACTCTTGGTGTCTGAGACAAAGAGGATTTCTGCCCACTGATACTTTGGCATTTAAATGACGGTGAGAGTTTGTTTCACTGAATCGGCTGATCTGATATGTATATCTTCTTCAAATCATTAATATCAAGCTACCATCTTTTTATTTATGTTTGTAGTTCCAAACAGGTAACTTAATTTTTCTCGTCGTGATTTTCTATCCTTTCGAATATTCTAAACCGTTGGAAGGCACTTTAGCATTAAATTACAGAAAACGTCGCGAAGAAGCAGTAAATGCAGCATGCATTTTGTACCGATAAAGCTCTAACCGTTTTATACGGTTCAAGATCAAATTAAGGTTTTTAAATGCTGTATCTCAATCAAAATTGTCACGTCTATAAAGTGTCGATATGAGGTTCCGACAGTGACCTGGATAAATCGCAGCAATAGGTCTGGTTAAAAGTTTGTTTTAATTAGTCGTGGCAATGGATCATCGTCTTTGAGATGACATTGAATAAATGTTGGGTAAGGGACAATGTGTAGATGTTTCTTTTTCTCGCAAAACTCCAGTAGGGCAAATTTAGAGCAAAAAAGTATAGAATTCGCCTTTAGAAAAAAGATTTAAACTCATTTATAATAATAATATTTAAACAATAATTCTAAAATAATAATAAAAAAATAATAATAATAATAATAATCAATAATAATAATAATAGTAAATAAACAAATAAATAAATAAATAAATAAATAAAATGATAAAGGGAGAGCAGGCAAACAAAATACTTAAAGTGTCACTCACTAATAATGTGAAAATGTGTTATTACATTAAAACATAGAAGGTAAACATTCCGCTGAGAATTTTGCGTTACCTAAGAGCGAGCAACAACACATAGGATACATGTGCAATATTTTCTTACTTATTTTCCACAACTGATTTATTAATAGACTGGGGTATCATAACGTGTGTGTTGTATATTGGTTTCAATAGCCAAATTTCAATATCTCTTCTTGTATATAAAATGTAAATGAACGCTTTTAGGTTGACAAAATAGACATGCCACAGTATGTCTCTGTCACATTGGCCGCCCTAGTCATAACCGTCTCAGACTAGTTCACGTGGCAAGATAATAGAAGAAAGAATTGGTCCCATGAAAACACCTTCCCGCGTTGATCAATAACTGCAACTGTACAACAATAAACTATAGAGATTGAAAATACCAAGTGTAATTAACTGCACAATGCTTACCATCAAGTATTCACATTTGAATCAATTTAGTGAAGGACGCTTAAATATCGCAAAACGATATCGCAAAAACTTTCTCGTTTGAATGTAGACAGTCACAAACGCTTGCCCAGTGGCTTTTAATGGATCAAGATTTTTCAAAAGATTTTTATTAGCTATATTGATACACAATTAGACGATCCTCACGGTTGAATGATAATTGTAACAACAATAATAATAATAATAATAACAATAATAATAATTATAACGATAATAATAATAATAATAACATTTATAATAAAAGAATAATAATAAAGACTAATAATATCAATAATGGTAATAATAATAACAATGTTTGAAATCTTTTCTAATTTCCTTTTTGTAATTTACAATTTTGCATGTAGAATCGAGAATATTGTCAAGGTAAGTTCTCTGAAACAATGAGTCCCAGTAACACCATACACACTAGTAATATTTATACTGCAGGTGTTGAATGTCTTGACCTTTAACGCAACTTGAAATAGAAATGGATAACAATGCACAGTTTTTAAAAGGAGACTTGGGAATTTGATCCGTTTTAAGAAACCAGCCTTTCCGGTTTTGCACAATAGAATGGCAGGTGTGCAACAAAATTTTGTTGTGAAATAGGACGATAACTCATTGATCGGCACTTTGACACTAGACAAGTGTTCAATATATCAAGGCCTAGCCTTATTGTATTAGTTGTCAAAATTGATAAAAATTACTTTGTCAAAACTGATAAACATTACACACTTTGCATAGAGATTCCAGGTTTCCCTCAAGAAAAGTTATCAGAAACTGTTAGGCCACGCTTGTTGAAACAAGCCAAAATTGATGGATCGACACATTATCAAATATTGATAAAAAGTTATATATTTTGGTTTGAAACTTGGGAAATTGATCACGAAAAGTTCTCACAAACTGTAAGGCCTAATTTTAAAGTTTAGCAAATTTTAGGAAATACTTAAAAATAGTCCTTTCAGTGATTTTTCCACGATAAAACCATAATAAACACCAAATAAAATGGGTATGTCATATTGGCAGTAATAACCATAATAATGTCAATGATATATTAATTCGTTTGGTTATATGTGTAAGCTATGTGTGTTGCATGTCCAGGTTTTTTTCATCGACTGCCTAATTTGTGTTGGCATCAGTAATCAGATTGAATTCGATTATGCTTCTTATTGTAGCTTTCACATCAGATTTTGGAGAGTCAGCCTTAACGATAGAATAGAAAGAGATTAATGATAAGGATAATACAAAGAAAATTAAAAAATTCACCAACTGTTGTATTTTGATAGAATGGTAGTGCTATATCGTGTCTTGTTCTTTTATGGCACTGGACACCGTAACGTGACGGTCATGTCAGTAATTGTACTGATAAGTCATTCCCTTCGGTCTTCTTGTCACGAACTTTTCAACAACTTTTCAAGTTCAGCCAAAAGACTCAGTGGTTGTTAATTGGCCTAGCTGAGGCAATGGGAGCGAATGTTAGTCTTCCGCTTACTACTCCGATATGGGATTGAACTCGGGACCAAATACCAAACCAATGCTTAACCAAATTAACCATCAACATAGCATTATCTTATGTATTTTAATTGTAAATGGTCTGAATATAACTGAACGTCTAACAAAACATCTTTGATACAACGTTGAGTAGATTTTGGGCAAGCTTTGTTATTTAGATATTGCTGTGAAAATGCAACTTTATGTGACTTCGGAAGTAAAGCAAAAACAAACCTTTAATATGTAAAGTGACAAAGATGGCGCTTGATTCTAGATTATATTCTTCCGAGGTTTATGCAACGTTGCTTTTCCAACGTCTTAATCAAATCGCTTTTCTACAACGTCAGAAGATAGACAGTGTTTCGACTTACATTTGTAACCTTTACGGCTCTAATTAGATGTTGGATTATCGAATTTCCAAAGCAAACCAAACCAGACGCTTATCCGGGATCTGACGTCTACTCAGCGTTGATCCAACCTCGCCAAGCTTTCTCTGCAGCTTTTACGCCTTACAGAAAATGTTAATCTTATGCGAATATGATACGAAGTGGCTTAATAACTCGCTACTACAACTCTTGCCTCTGCTTAAAACATGTTATGAAAACAATCTGTTCCCTTTGATGCTAACTCACAAGTAGCAACGTCACAATTATTGCTTCATTTTTGCGTACACCTTTTGTGCAAGCAAGAGGAGCGAACAGACAATTTCAGGAGCACGCGGACAAATCAGAATAGCAGCAATGTGGATTTGGTCTACTGTACACTTGAAGCGGGGTTTCGTAAAATCGGGTGTTACAAAATGGGGGTGTTATTAATTGGGGTTTAAAAACACGGTCTTTTTACCCGAGATTGTTACTTGTGTGATAGCTTTGAGGTCTCATGAATTCCCCGTGTAAATTTGGGAAGCCATAGTAAAGCCGATTTTTTATGAATGCAGCGCTGGCGGTAAGATGTTTTCACTTACAAATAAATCAATTTTATTTTGCTATGTTATTTTCAAAAGATAATCCTTAAAATTATGCAACTCTGAATTGGGGTTCTAACCAAGCGAATTATTCCATACAATTCTAATAACCAACATACTGTCCTGAACAACCATGACGACCTTGCCGTTGATTTACATCTTATTGTTTGTGGTATGCAGTAAGTTTCAAGACACAAACGCCACTCATGAAATTAATCTTTTCTCGAGAAAGTAACATTCTGAGAAATGCTTAAAGAAATTGTTAAAATCATAATACGTCCTTTTGAATCGAATATCATTAAATGACCAGTTTGTTGTGATACATAAAGAACAGCCTGTTAGTTCACTGGCAGTGAATTTGGAAATATTAAAAATAAAAATAACATTTTCTTTCCAGAGAGCAGGAGCATGACTTCTAAAAAGTACAGGAGTTTACGTCTCATTGAAATAACTGATTTAGACATAGCAAATGGTTCACACCATTATACCCCAGAACAACCAGGACTATCAAGGGAAGCTTTGGTTTTGGGTTACTCGGATGCTGATGACGGACTGAAGCTGATTTCCTTGAGTCGTTTGACACGTGAACGGTCGCTCAGTAATGCTGAATATAACGGTACAGTAAATTACCGATTACCAGAGTTTGGAATAGAAGTTGAAAAAGCTGAGATAAAAGTAATACCGCATTTCAGTTATTCTTTCCTGCATATGTCGATTATATCATTATCAAAGGAAAAACTCTATGAAATACAAGACTCGTGCAACAGCATTAGTACCCTGATGCACGATGGGACAATTCCCGTCAATTTGTCCTTTTCGCTACAGAAGAACTTTCCCAGTCAACAAGTTCTGATTCATGGAAAGAAGGTTTTGTCCTTAGAAGCTGCACGGCAACAATTCGTAGTGAAATTTGAAAACCAAGTACTTGAGGGTCTTGGCATAGACTTTGAGGAAAACGAGACAGGTGGATACTCCGGTGCTCTAATCACAACGGATGAGAGCTCCATTATGCAAGCGGCTGGAATATTGATTTTTCGTTACAGTGGCGATAATATTTTATTTGGAATTTCTATTAGAAGCTTATTGTCTCCAAAATTCACAAATAAAACTTTTACGTTACCTCTAAGGAACAGCTGGTATTCGTGGCTGAAGAAGATACAATTCACTTACCACTTCTCTTCATTACAAAAACTGACCGCCGAAATCGAGGAATCAAGTACCGAAAGGGAAACAGAGGATTATTTGAGCGATGTGCCAGATGAAGGAATTGATGTGCCAGATGAAGGAATTGATTTAGAATTTATAGATTTCAGCACAGCACCAAAGGAACAGACAATCGTAATGGATAACAAAATGAAGCTTGATGAAGGAATCACAGCAGGTAAGCTTGGTGAAAGAATCACAAAAGAACATTCTTTCGAGAAACAGCTTCTTAGCCTCAGAGCAAGGAAGTTGGTCGTAGGAAAAGAAGGAGGATTATTTTGCCTTAAATCCCTTGGTTTATGCTTATACGTACCACCGAATGCATTGGAAACGGCCGTGCCAATGTACTTAGGTATTTCTAAAAACTCGGATGACTTGCCTAAGAGACGTGGAAAGCGATGCATTGACAACATGCTTAGTCCCGTCATTATCTGCGGACCCCACGGCGTCAATAATATTTAAACAATAATTCTAAAATAATAATAAAAAAATAATAATAATAATAATAATCAATAATAATAATAATAGTAAATAAACAAATAAATAAATAAATAAATAAATAAAATGATAAAGGGAGAGCAGGCAAACAAAATACTTAAAGTGTCACTCACTAATAATGTGAAAATGTGTTATTACATTAAAACATAGAAGGTAAACATTCCGCTGAGAATTTTGCGTTACCTAAGAGCGAGCAACAACACATAGGATACATGTGCAATATTTTCTTACTTATTTTCCACAACTGATTTATTAATAGACTGGGGTATCATAACGTGTGTGTTGTATATTGGTTTCAATAGCCAAATTTCAATATCTCTTCTTGTATATAAAATGTAAATGAACGCTTTTAGGTTGACAAAATAGACATGCCACAGTATGTCTCTGTCACATTGGCCGCCCTAGTCATAACCGTCTCAGACTAGTTCACGTGGCAAGATAATAGAAGAAAGAATTGGTCCCATGAAAACACCTTCCCGCGTTGATCAATAACTGCAACTGTACAACAATAAACTATAGAGATTGAAAATACCAAGTGTAATTAACTGCTCAATGCTTACCATCAAGTATTCACATTTGAATCAATTTAGTGAAGGACGCTTAAATATCGCAAAACGATATCGCAAAAACTTTCTCGTTTGAATGTAGACAGTCACAAACGCTTGCCCAGTGGCTTTTAATGGATCAAGATTTTTCAAAAGATTTTTATTAGCTATATTGATACACAATTAGACGATCCTCACGGTTGAATGATAATTGTAACAACAATAATAATAATAATAATAACAATAATAATAATTATAACGATAATAATAATAATAATAACATTTATAATAAAAGAATAATAATAAAGACTAATAATATCAATAATGGTAATAATAATAACAATGTTTGAAATCTTTTCTAATTTCCTTTTTGTAATTTACAATTTTGCATGTAGAATCGAGAATATTGTCAAGGTAAGTTCTCTGAAACAATGAGTCCCAGTAACACCATACACACTAGTAATATTTATACTGCAGGTGTTGAATGTCTTGTCCTTTAACGCAACTTGAAATAGAAATGGATAACAATGCACAGTTTTTAAAAGGAGACTTGGGAATTTGATCCGTTTTAAGAAACCAGCCTTTCCGGTTTTGCACAATAGAATGGCAGGTGTGCAACAAAATTTTGTTGTGAAATAGGACGATAACTCATTGATCGGCACTTTGACACTAGACAAGTGTTCAATATATCAAGGCCTAGCCTTATTGTATTAGTTGTCAAAATTGATAAAAATTACTTTGTCAAAACTGATAAACATTACACACTTTGCATAGAGATTCCAGGTTTCCCTCAAGAAAAGTTATCAGAAACTGTTAGGCCACGCTTGTTGAAACAAGCCAAAATTGATGGATCGACACATTATCAAATATTGATAAAAAGTTATATATTTTGGTTTGAAACTTGGGAAATTGATCACGAAAAGTTCTCACAAACTGTAAGGCCTAATTTTAAAGTTTAGCAAATTTTAGGAAATACTTAAAAATAGTCCTTTCAGTGATTTTTCCACGATAAAACCATAATAAACACCAAATAAAATGGGTATGTCATATTGGCAGTAATAACCATAATAATGTCAATGATATATTAATTCGTTTGGTTATATGTGTAAGCTATGTGTGTTGCATGTCCAGGTTTTTTTCATCGACTGCCTAATTTGTGTTGGCATCAGTAATCAGATTGAATTCGATTATGCTTCTTATTGTAGCTTTCACATCAGATTTTGGAGAGTCAGCCTTAACGATAGAATAGAAAGAGATTAATGATAAGGATAATACAAAGAAAATTAAAAAAATCACCAACTGTTGTATTTTGATAGAATGGTAGTGCTATATCGTGTCTTGTTCTTTTATGGCACTGGACACCGTAACGTGACGGTCATGTCAGTAATTGTACTGATAAGTCATTCCCTTCGGTCTTCTTGTCACGAACTTTTCAACAACTTTTCAAGTTCAGCCAAAAGACTCAGTGGTTGTTAATTGGCCTAGCTGAGGCAATGGGAGCGAATGTTAGTCTTCCGCTTACTACTCCGATATGGGATTGAACTCGGGACCAAATACCAAACCAATGCTTAACCAAATTAACCATCAACATAGCATTATCTTATGTATTTTAATTGTAAATGGTCTGAATATAACTGAACGTCTAACAAAACATCTTTGATACAACGTTGAGTAGATTTTGGGCAAGCTTTGTTATTTAGATATTGCTGTGAAAATGCAACTTTATGTGACTTCGGAAGTAAAGCAAAAACAAACCTTTAATATGTAAAGTGACAAAGATGGCGCTTGATTCTAGATTATATTCTTCCGAGGTTTATGCAACGTTGCTTTTCCAACGTCTTAATCAAATCGCTTTTCTACAACGTCAGAAGATAGACAGTGTTTCGACTTACATTTGTAACCTTTACGGCTCTAATTAGATGTTGGATTATCGAATTTCCAAAGCAAACCAAACCAGACGCTTATCCGGGATCTGACGTCTACTCAGCGTTGATCCAACCTCGCCAAGCTTTCTCTGCAGCTTTTACGCCTTACAGAAAATGTTAATCTTATGCGAATATGATACGAAGTGGCTTAATAACTCGCTACTACAACTCTTGCCTCTGCTTAAAACATGTTATGAAAACAATCTGTTCCCTTTGATGCTAACTCACAAGTAGCAACGTCACAATTATTGCTTCATTTTTGCGTACACCTTTTGTGCAAGCAAGAGGAGCGAACAGACAATTTCAGGAGCACGCGGACAAATCAGAATAGCAGCAATGTGGATTTGGTCTACTGTACACTTGAAGCGGGGTTTCGTAAAATCGGGTGTTACAAAATGGGGGTGTTATTAATTGGGGTTTAAAAACACGGTCTTTTTACCCGAGATTGTTACTTGTGTGATAGCTTTGAGGTCTCATGAATTCCCCGTGTAAATTTGGGAAGCCATAGTAAAGCCGATTTTTTATGAATGCAGCGCTGGCGGTAAGATGTTTTCACTTACAAATAAATCAATTTTATTTTGCTATGTTATTTTCAAAAGATAATCCTTAAAATTATGCAACTCTGAATTGGGGTTCTAACCAAGCGAATTATTCCATACAATTCTAATAACCAACATACTGTCCTGAACAACCATGACGACCTTGCCGTTGATTTACATCTTATTGTTTGTGGTATGCAGTAAGTTTCAAGACACAAACGCCACTCATGAAATTAATCTTTTCTCGAGAAAGTAACATTCTGAGAAATGCTTAAAGAAATTGTTAAAATCATAATACGTCCTTTTGAATCGAATATCATTAAATGACCAGTTTGTTGTGATACATAAAGAACAGCCTGTTAGTTCACTGGCAGTGAATTTGGAAATATTAAAAATAAAAATAACATTTTCTTTCCAGAGAGCAGGAGCATGACTTCTAAAAAGTACAGGAGTTTACGTCTCATTGAAATAACTGATTTAGACATAGCAAATGGTTCACACCATTATACCCCAGAACAACCAGGACTATCAAGGGAAGCTTTGGTTTTGGGTTACTCGGATGCTGATGACGGACTGAAGCTGATTTCCTTGAGTCGTTTGACACGTGAACGGTCGCTCAGTAATGCTGAATATAACGGTACAGTAAATTACCGATTACCAGAGTTTGGAATAGAAGTTGAAAAAGCTGAGATAAAAGTAATACCGCATTTCAGTTATTCTTTCCTGCATATGTCGATTATATCATTATCAAAGGAAAAACTCTATGAAATACAAGACTCGTGCAACAGCATTAGTACCCTGATGCACGATGGGACAATTCCCGTCAATTTGTCCTTTTCGCTACAGAAGAACTTTCCCAGTCAACAAGTTCTGATTCATGGAAAGAAGGTTTTGTCCTTAGAAGCTGCACGGCAACAATTCGTAGTGAAATTTGAAAACCAAGTACTTGAGGGTCTTGGCATAGACTTTGAGGAAAACGAGACAGGTGGATACTCCGGTGCTCTAATCACAACGGATGAGAGCTCCATTATGCAAGCGGCTGGAATATTGATTTTTCGTTACAGTGGCGATAATATTTTATTTGGAATTTCTATTAGAAGCTTATTGTCTCCAAAATTCACAAATAAAACTTTTACGTTACCTCTAAGGAACAGCTGGTATTCGTGGCTGAAGAAGATACAATTCACTTACCACTTCTCTTCATTACAAAAACTGACCGCCGAAATCGAGGAATCAAGTACCGAAAGGGAAACAGAGGATTATTTGAGCGATGTGCCAGATGAAGGAATTGATGTGCCAGATGAAGGAATTGATTTAGAATTTATAGATTTCAGCACAGCACCAAAGGAACAGACAATCGTAATGGATAACAAAATGAAGCTTGATGAAGGAATCACAGCAGGTAAGCTTGGTGAAAGAATCACAAAAGAACATTCTTTCGAGAAACAGCTTCTTAGCCTCAGAGCAAGGAAGTTGGTCGTAGGAAAAGAAGGAGGATTATTTTGCCTTAAATCCCTTGGTTTATGCTTATACGTACCACCGAATGCATTGGAAACGGCCGTGCCAATGTACTTAGGTATTTCTAAAAACTCGGATGACTTGCCTAAGAGACGTGGAAAGCGATGCATTGACAACATGCTTAGTCCCGTCATTATCTGCGGACCCCACGGCGTCAATAATATTTAAACAATAATTCTAAAATAATAATAAAAAAATAATAATAATAATAATAATCAATAATAATAATAATAGTAAATAAACAAATAAATAAATAAATAAATAAATAAAATGATAAAGGGAGAGCAGGCAAACAAAATACTTAAAGTGTCACTCACTAATAATGTGAAAATGTGTTATTACATTAAAACATAGAAGGTAAACATTCCGCTGAGAATTTTGCGTTACCTAAGAGCGAGCAACAACACATAGGATACATGTGCAATATTTTCTTACTTATTTTCCACAACTGATTTATTAATAGACTGGGGTATCATAACGTGTGTGTTGTATATTGGTTTCAATAGCCAAATTTCAATATCTCTTCTTGTATATAAAATGTAAATGAACGCTTTTAGGTTGACAAAATAGACATGCCACAGTATGTCTCTGTCACATTGGCCGCCCTAGTCATAACCGTCTCAGATTAGTTCACGTGGCAAGATAATAGAAGAAAGAATTGGTCCCATGAAAACACCTTCCCGCGTTGATCAATAACTGCAACTGTACAACAATAAACTATAGAGACTGAAAATACCAAGTGTAATTAACTGCTCAATGCTTACCATCAAGTATTCACATTTGAATCAATTTAGTGAAGGACGCTTAAATATCGCAAAACGATATCGCAAAAACTTTCTCGTTTGAATGTAGACAGTCACAAACGCTTGCCCAGTGGCTTTTAATGGATCAAGATTTTTCAAAAGATTTTTATTAGCTATATTGATACACAATTAGACGATCCTCACGGTTGAATGATAATTGTAACAACAATAATAATAATAATAATAACAATAATAATAATTATAACGATAATAATAATAATAATAACATTTATAATAAAAGAATAATAATAAAGACTAATAATATCAATAATGGTAATAATAATAACAATGTTTGAAATCTTTTCTAATTTCCTTTTTGTAATTTACAATTTTGCATGTAGAATCGAGAATATTGTCAAGGTAAGTTCTCTGAAACAATGAGTCCCAGTAACACCATACACACTAGTAATATTTATACTGCAGGTGTTGAATGTCTTGACCTTTAACGCAACTTGAAATAGAAATGGATAACAATGCACAGTTTTTAAAAGGAGACTTGGGAATTTGATCCGTTTTAAGAAACCAGCCTTTCCGGTTTTGCACAATAGAATGGCAGGTGTGCAACAAAATTTTGTTGTGAAATAGGACGATAACTCATTGATCGGCACTTTGACACTAGACAAGTGTTCAATATATCAAGGCCTAGCCTTATTGTATTAGTTGTCAAAATTGATAAAAATTACTTTGTCAAAACTGATAAACATTACACACTTTGCATAGAGATTCCAGGTTCCCTCAAGAAAAGTTATCAGAAACTGTTAGGCCACGCTTGTTGAAACAAGCCAAAATTGATGGATCGACACATTATCAAATATTGATAAAAAGTTATATATTTTGGTTTGAAACTTGGGAAATTGATCACGAAAAGTTCTCACAAACTGTAAGGCCTAATTTTAAAGTTTAGCAAATTTTAGGAAATACTTAAAAATAGTCCTTTCAGTGATTTTTCCACGATAAAACCATAATAAACACCAAATAAAATGGGTATGTCATATTGGCAGTAATAACCATAATAATGTCAATGATATATTAATTCGTTTGGTTATATGTGTAAGCTATGTGTGTTGCATGTCCAGGTTTTTTTCATCGACTGCCTAATTTGTTTTGGCATCAGTAATCAGATTGAATTCGATTATGCTTCTTATTGTAGCTTTCACATCAGATTTTGGAGAGTCAGCCTTAACGATAGAATAGAAAGAGATTAATGATAAGGATAATACAAAGAAAATTAAAAAATTCACCAACTGTTGTATTTTGATAGAATGGTAGTGCTATATCGTGTCTTGTTCTTTGATGGCACTGGACACCGTAACGTGACGGTCATGTCAGTAATTGTACTGATAAGTCATTCCCTTCGGTCTTCTTGTCACGAACTTTTCAACAACTTTTCAAGTTCAGCCAAAAGACTCAGTGGTTGTTAATTGGCCTAGCTGAGGCAATGGGAGCGAATGTTAGTCTTCCGCTTACTACTCCGATATGGGATTGAACTCGGGACCAAATACCAAACCAATGCTTAACCAAATTAACCATCAACATAGCATTATCTTATGTATTTTAATTGTAAATGGTCTGAATATAACTGAACGTCTAACAAAACATCTTTGATACAACGTTGAGTAGATTTTGGGCAAGCTTTGTTATTTAGATATTGCTGTGAAAATGCAACTTTATGTGACTTCGGAAGTAAAGCAAAAACAAACCTTTAATATGTAAAGTGACAAAGATGGCGCTTGATTCTAGATTATATTCTTCCGAGGTTTATGCAACGTTGCTTTTCCAACGTCTTAATCAAATCGCTATTCTACAACGTCAGAAGATAGACAGTGTTTCGACTTACATTTGTAACCTTTACGGCTCTAATTAGATGTTGGATTATCGAATTTCCAAAGCAAACCAAACCAGACGCTTATCCGGGATCTGACGTCTACTCAGCGTTGATCCAACCTCGCCAAGCTTTCTCTGCAGCTTTTACGCCTTACAGAAAATGTTAATCTTATGCGAATATGATACGAAGTGGCTTAATAACTCGCTACTACAACTCTTGCCTCTGCTTAAAACATGTTATGAAAACAATCTGTTCCCTTTGATGCTAACTCACAAGTAGCAACGTCACAATTATTGCTTCATTTTTGCGTACACCTTTTGTGCAAGCAAGAGGAGCGAACAGACAATTTCAGGAGCACGCGGACAAATCAGAATAGCAGCAATGTGGATTTGGTCTACTGTACACTTGAAGCGGGGTTTCGTAAAATCGGGTGTTACAAAATGGGGGTGTTATTAATTGGGGTTTAAAAACACGGTCTTTTTACCCGAGATTGTTACTTGTGTGATAGCTTTGAGGTCTCATGAATTCCCCGTGTAAATTTGGGAAGCCATAGTAAAGCCGATTTTTTATGAATGCAGCGCTGGCGGTAAGATGTTTTCACTTACAAATAAATCAATTTTATTTTGCTATGTTATTTTCAAAAGATAATCCTTAAAATTATGCAACTCTGAATTGGGGTTCTAACCAAGCGAATTATTCCATACAATTCTAATAACCAACATACTGTCCTGAACAACCATGACGACCTTGCCGTTGATTTACATCTTATTGTTTGTGGTATGCAGTAAGTTTCAAGACACAAACGCCACTCATGAAATTAATCTTTTCTCGAGAAAGTAACATTCTGAGAAATGCTTAAAGAAATTGTTAAAATCATAATACGTCCTTTTGAATCGAATATCATTAAATGACCAGTTTGTTGTGATACATAAAGAACAGCCTGTTAGTTCACTGGCAGTGAATTTGGAAATATTAAAAATAAAAATAACATTTTCTTTCCAGAGAGCAGGAGCATGACTTCTAAAAAGTACAGGAGTTTACGTCTCATTGAAATAACTGATTTAGACATAGCAAATGGTTCACACCATTATACCCCAGAACAACCAGGACTATCAAGGGAAGCTTTGGTTTTGGGTTACTCGGATGCTGATGACGGACTGAAGCTGATTTCCTTGAGTCGTTTGACACGTGAACGGTCGCTCAGTAATGCTGAATATAACGGTACAGTAAATTACCGATTACCAGAGTTTGGAATAGAAGTTGAAAAAGCTGAGATAAAAGTAATACCGCATTTCAGTTATTCTTTCCTGCATATGTCGATTATATCATTATCAAAGGAAAAACTCTATGAAATACAAGACTCGTGCAACAGCATTAGTACCCTGATGCACGATGGGACAATTCCCGTCAATTTGTCCTTTTCGCTACAGAAGAACTTTCCCAGTCAACAAGTTCTGATTCATGGAAAGAAGGTTTTGTCCTTAGAAGCTGCACGGCAACAATTCGTAGTGAAATTTGAAAACCAAGTACTTGAGGGTCTTGGCATAGACTTTGAGGAAAACGAGACAGGTGGATACTCCGGTGCTCTAATCACAACGGATGAGAGCTCCATTATGCAAGCGGCTGGAATATTGATTTTTCGTTACAGTGGCGATAATATTTTATTTGGAATTTCTATTAGAAGCTTATTGTCTCCAAAATTCACAAATAAAACTTTTACGTTACCTCTAAGGAACAGCTGGTATTCGTGGCTGAAGAAGATACAATTCACTTACCACTTCTCTTCATTACAAAAACTGACCGCCGAAATCGAGGAATCAAGTACCGAAAGGGAAACAGAGGATTATTTGAGCGATGTGCCAGATGAAGGAATTGATGTGCCAGATGAAGGAATTGATTTAGAATTTATAGATTTCAGCACAGCACCAAAGGAACAGACAATCGTAATGGATAACAAAATGAAGCTTGATGAAGGAATCACAGCAGGTAAGCTTGGTGAAAGAATCACAAAAGAACATTCTTTCGAGAAACAGCTTCTTAGCCTCAGAGCAAGGAAGTTGGTCGTAGGAAAAGAAGGAGGATTATTTTGCCTTAAATCCCTTGGTTTATGCTTATACGTACCACCGAATGCATTGGAAACGGCCGTGCCAATGTACTTAGGTATTTCTAAAAACTCGGATGACTTGCCTAAGAGACGTGGAAAGCGATGCATTGACAACATGCTTAGTCCCGTCATTATCTGCGGACCCCACGGCGTCAAGTTCGCACGAAAAGCGACGCTGTTTTTTCAACATTCTCTTTTACTGAACGATAAAACTGAAAGGAGAAATATTCGCATGTATCGAAGCAATACGAGCCTAGTTGAAGACGTGTCATGGGAAGTTATGGCTTCGACTGTGCCAAGAATGTCTCGCAGATGGTGTAGTGTCGACATAGAAGGATTCTCAAAGCACTACATGGTAAGTGTGTTGCGGATACAAAAATGTTATTTTAAATCATATTTTAACTGGTAAATAATAATAATAATAATAATAATAATAATAATAACAATAGTAATAATAATAATAATAATAATAGTACTACTACTACTACTACTACTACTACTACTACTACTACTACTACTACTACTACTACTACTACTACTAATAATAATAATAATAATAATAATAATAATAATAATAATAATAATAATAATAATAATAATAACATAATAATAATAATGAAAATAATAATAATTAATTTTTAACAATATTCAGCATTAAAGCTTAAGATCTCATTCATTTGTAGGGTAGCATTGGAGACGCACCGAAACGTATTCTTCAAGTTTTGGTATACTGTGACACAGTTTACCCCGGAGCAGCCTCATTTCGAGTTTATGTGATAGATAGTGAGGACTGGGAAGAAACGGTGAGTTGAAAATTGTTTCTAAAGTGATGGATAGAAGTAATTAGGCTTCCTGCCTACACCACTATTATAAAATGAGATCACAGATTTACAGGTATTGGTAACAAATTTAACTTTGTTGGCTTGTTTCTGAGCTATATCTTAAACATTTACCATCGTGTGTGAATAATTTTTAGCAACTTCTATAGATACATGATAAAAATATTATGAGTAGCCGTAAGAGTTTGAAGTAATTGCAAGCTTAGCTTACTCTATAATTATTAAACTTGTAGGAAGTAATGAACATGGAGTCGCGTAGAAATGGTGTTTTGCTGGGTCGAAGAAACTTCTTATATGATGAAACGGGAGAAACTGGCATTAAAATCGAACTTCATTCAACCAGTGAAACACTAACGAATCAAGGAGCAAATAAGGAGGTAACATTTCCATACAATTACAATATATTGCACAACAGAATGCACCATATTAAAAAGAACTATTTCAAGATTATTTCTAATGTGTTATCCTATTGATGTCTGTCTGTTTTCGTACCTAGGAAATACCACATGAGGAACTACAACTGACACGTGTTCAGCCTGTAAACATGGTAATGCAGCAGCAATCAGACTCAGCATCAGGACAGCTCAAAATAACTGTCTCACAGCCCAAAGGAGACTCCAAGTCTATACCAGTACACGTGAGTACCACTCGATTCTCTACACAGACAAACTGTACACCGCTCGCGAGATAGTAAACACCCCACAAACACATGCACAATTAAATACAGAGCACAAAATTTGAATGAATAGGTACTCATCAATAATAATTTCCGTGTTTGCTGGTCCCTTTTCTGATTCTAATTAAAGCATTAAGTATGCGCTGTTTAAACAATGTAGCATGTAACCGACAAATAGACAGCAACTCAGCCAAGTGTTGACACAAGCCAAGACGCCTCTTTTGCGGTTGAAGATAACTCAAATCTCGAATCTAGTAACGACGAATGTGAAGGCGCAGTGGGCGGCATGGCAACTAATACTGTGGAAGCTAGGTGCGATACGGTTGAATCACCGGGATACAGACTAGAACAACAAGTACTCGAGCGATCACCAAACACACCGGTAGAGGAATGTAATATCCCCTTGGAAGTAATCGATAAGTTACAAGAAGAGCTATATAATAATTCCAGATTTCGTTATGATTTTGCCGCAACGTTTTGCAACATCACAGGAACAATGACTGATTCCCATAGGGCTCCGGATTTGATACATCTTTTTGATATATATATCGCTTACGACCGACAGGCAAGAAGTAACCTTCCTGACTTCTTTCGTAGAAGACGACACCTATTTCAATCAGAAGGAGGCCGCTATATATTCCACTATTTCGTTCAAAACGATCCGGGTAATTTAATTACCATTTTGACATATCTTCAGTCACTTACTTTACTTACTTTAGCCAATATATTTTCATGCATAAAGTTAAGTGCTTATTTTGTTCATAAAGTTATACATTAGACAGGCAGAATGTTATTAATTCTGCTTGTTTTTTGTATGTAATATAAGCGTATGTGTGTTTACATATTATACCATAGCCTAAAACTTTTTTTGGAATGCTATTATGGAATACTATTATCCTATGCTAATGCGTCCACTATTAATTATTATAGGAAGCATGCTGCATATGTTTTGTTGCAGAAATGTTATCAAGAGAAGCCAAAGCAATACTTGAGAAAAACATGAAACATTTAAGCCAGCACCTGAACACGTCTGCCGTCATGGAAGAATTACTAGAAGAAGAAGTCGTCACGTTTGAGCAGTACAGGGATATCTTAGACAAGCCCAGCGAGCGGGAACGGAACAGAAAGTTGTTGGTAATTGTTCATGAAGGTACGCGACAGAATATGCTTAAGTTACGGCGTATTTTGCAATCAAACGGAGAAGCTGAGCTTTTGCGATTTCTCCCGGAATGAGATATGTACTAATCAGCTCTGTCACCTTTGTGTGAAAACTTTGAAGTAAAACATAACACGTCATAGCACCATGTTTTCAGAGTATGCCTAATCTTTATTATTCTGACTATAGTGGTAAATATTTCTTACCTAAATGACCTTGACATATGTCAATTTTCTATCATGTTAACATGCAGTTACACATCTTAGGGCACTGAAATGCGACATTGAATTGGGGTAATTATGAGAACAGCTGTATTCCAAGCGGAGTGCCAATTTCGTATAGAAAAGGAGGAATTTTCATTCAATGCACTGCGTTTCCAATAAAAGAGTTTCTTTTAGAACTGGAGTCCAGGTTTGGTTAAAAATGTTGGGGGAGCTATTTCAAAATTTATATTCCGTGTTAAGTGATCCCTTTAAAGTCACGGATACTGAGACCACATAACCCCTCCCCCTTCCAGGTCTTACCTATATCAATATCTGGTTAAGTTTTCAGCTGATCGATTTTTAATTAAAAGGCAATAACAACAGAGCAACTGCAATAGTTTTGCTATGAAAGACGATGAATTGTTGACAGAAAAAGCATTTCCTCTCAGCTTCAGTCAGAGTACCAATGATTATTTAGAATGTTCTATCACTTTAAAGAATTCTCTATAACACTTCATGAGGGCATTAATCATGTCACCAATATCAGATAGATGAAACGATAAGGTAAACATATACCTAATGGTATAAGTTATAGGAGTTTCTTGATAAATGTTGAATATTAATGTGTATCGTTTTTAATTTTACACATTGAGTGGCAAAACAGTAGAAACACTATTTTTATAGGAGAACATAAAACAGGAACATAAAAGAGATGTTGGTTATATCGCATAGCTTTTGTGAGGGTTGGAATACATAAAATATGTTTTCTAAGTATTTAGACATTGCAGTGTGTTTCTATTGGAAACTGTATCTATGGACAAACATACGCTTAGCGCTTTTTGTTCTTTTTACATGATTTATGCTTTTATTTTAATGGAATTACCCGCTTTAGGATTTTTTATAGTGTTAAAATCAAAATGTTTTAGAATGTTTTGAAATTTATGAATCTTTGATTTCTTTTAAAGTTTAATTTTAGTTTTTAACGGCCTTAATTATCTTTTAGTTTTAATCAGTGATGTGTGAAATTATTTGAATTAATTAATTAATATTAATCGCTAAAACGAAATGCTTAAAAACTACGCAGTAAACAAAATCGAATGATTCTGTAACATAGTGAATATAATATATTTTGTTTTAAAATTAAATTTGTGTGTTACTACTTGATAACAAGCTATAAAACATGTATTGTTTTTTTTCCAAATGGTCTCCGTAAGTTCTATATTTAAGGCATAGTGCCCCTATGACTTGTTGCAGATCTATATATATATACATATATATATATATATATATATATATATATATATATATATATATATATATATATATATATATATGTTCGCCATAAATTGGAAGCAGTATAGACGAAATTTTTATAGCACAGTCTTAATTAACGCGGAGGAAATTGTGTCACAAAATGTAGTCTAATCGTACTGTTACTATTAGCACAATGTAGAGTAAAATCCAGTTTTTGAAAAGTCTTAAAAGTTTGATTGAAGGCAGGACCATAAATGTAGAGCTAGCTATTTTGTCCAATCGCTAGAAATTCAGGAAAATTATGACCGAAAACCAATTTTCTTAAGAAACGCGTAGTTGTCCTCTTAGTTTTTACTGAAAACAAAATGTTGAATGAATGTAGTTTAATATGTGTCCACCTGGATATTAGTATTTTTGTTATCTACCAGAAGTTAATGAAATATTGGCGAAAGACCACTTTGTTATTGTGACCTTAGCTGGCTCTAGGATACAGTCTTATTGTCTTGTGATTTTGTTTGAAGGCAGCGAATATTATTACCTACATGGCTATTACTTTTCTTAACGATTTGCCAAAGATTGGTGTATATACATAGCCTCACTGTTTTTGAAATTTTTCAGGTTATGCTCATAGGTCATAAATCTGCACATCAGCATTCGTTAGCTGGGTGTTGTCCATGGACAGTCTTATAAAATCTTTTCACAGTTTTACAAAGATTCTTTAAAATTTTATTGTTAAAAGTTAAATTGTACTGTTCTCAAAAGCTTAGAAAAATAAATATTTCAATGCTGCGTTGTTTGAATGCTTACACTTGAAGGTGCCATAATGTCATAAATCAGTTCATCTGACAGATTTAAGGTAATATATATGCTGATCTAGCAATTTCACCGAAATATTCTTAGAAGTGGAAGAAGCAGGAGTGCTAGCTATATTTTTCCGCAATTTTCGGGGTTAAGTTAGGGGTAGGGGATTCGATGTTTTAGGGGTAGGGTTGCTGCACATCCCAAATTACTAACTGAACTTTGCAGCATACCACATTTATGAGCACATAGGTGTATCATATATAAACTGTAAATTAGGTATTGTAAATGAAAACGGCCCTAAAATCTACAGAATGTGAGAAACTAGCAACGGCATTATGCTGAGATGTAAGATTGGTGGGTCATCTTTGTAGCGTTTTAATCTATCACGATGTCAATCTGCAGAATCGTTTAAAGTTGAAACTGATCAAAAATTTTTCTTTAAGAATATACATAATTGTAACTTTGCCTGGAGCACGTAGTAGATTTTGAGTGAAGGCGTTTGCCTTCCGTATCCCTCGAACTGCAATATCGCTGAAATTAAGGATCATAATTAAACCATTACTTTCAACACAATTCTCTCCAAACATTGTGAAACATTTTAAGTATTATGAAATCCACGAGCCAAAAAATCAAACATAATACCATCTGTCAGTAAAAAATATTAAATATATAAGACACATTTTTGCACTTTGATTCATTGTTATTTTTTTTTGGGGGGGGGGGCACATTGTCCTTAAATAAACTGCAATAAGGATTAGGAATTCTTTTTCAGTGTAACGTACATTGATTACTCTGGGCATTGATCCTTAAATAGGAGTAGCTACATCAAAAGTATTTTGGAAAAATTTCATCTCATTCATGATTCTATTTTTAATTTCCATGTGCAGCTCATTCATTCCGTCCTCAGTTGACGATCCCCGTGGCACCAACCTGGCTCAATCTGATATTCGAATGCAAAAAAAATGACTCAGTGGAAGACCGATGACCATCCGCTTCAAAACGTGACACCGGTAAGATCAACCCCGCCAAGATGTCGGTGGTTATAAATTGCCTCACCCGGGAATCAGGTTACGCCATCCGAAATCCTACACACCAGTGAGACCAACGAACCTCAATCTGAGATCTCGGCGATCCCAAATTAATACAAAAAACCATGCAAAATTAATCACAAAAAATGCTGAACTAAAACACTGGTCCTGTGGCTATGATCGACTATATGTGTGGCAACTTTTCCCAGCCTTAGTTTTTAAATGATAGCAGTGAAGTAATAGCAGGAAAAGATACCTGGTAATTATGCCATCGTTGCGAGTCACATGGTAAGTAGCAATAAAGGCAACTAGTAGTTATGTAATCAATGGGTTAGTCAAATGGACAGCGAGGTACAACCGGTAGTTATGTCATTAGTGGATGAGTCAAATGGACAGCGAAGTACAACTGGTAGTTATGTATCAGTGAGTGAGTCAAATAGGCAGCGAAGTACAGCCGGTAGTTATGTCATCATTGAGCATATCAAACAGTAGAAGGCAATGTCGAACATCGGTTAATTGTGCCACCAGTGAATGAATCAAATGGCAAGTAGCAAGTTGTAGTAGGGAATAAATTCTCTAGAACTGGACATTAGGAACATAATCAATGATTTGTTCGTCCATATAAGTAGTTTCAATGATATTGGATGATCTAAATGTTTTATTTAAATGTTAGGAATTTATTCATAACATAATTTAATGGGTTCCACTTTGGATTTGAAACAATCCGTTTTTATGCTTCTTTACATCGAAGACATAAAACATGCAATTTTATGGCCCATGTGTTACACGAATGTATTGCGTCTGCTACTGGTTTACATTTCCGGATGCTCCAGACTATTATCGTACTTCACGTCCTCCAGACTGACATCGGAAAAATCCTCTTCACATATTTCTCCCCGTAAAATCAGCGTTTTTAAACAACCTCTCCCACTTTCTCCTTTCAACTTTCTCGGTATCATGAGCTGCTTTCACCAATCGTCAAATACTATAAGTTAGCTCGTTACCAGCTACCGGGCCTCTTTTTACCTTAATGCATCTGGCCTTAACATTGCATTACAATTTCGTCCGAGCACTGCAAATTCATGGAATGCAAATTGAATTCAATTTTCCAGTGCTATTCTGATTTTGAATGCATGGATACCTCTCTTATTTTGCCGTTTTCAGTCGACTTACTGTCAATCGAATTTGTTGTGTTTTGCAACACCTTAGCGTGCTTCCTCCAGTATTTCATTTGTCTCATCGTGGACTCAGAAGTAACAACGTTACTTTCAGATCTACCGTTTTTACCTTTTTATTTTAATTAAATAGTTTAACATCTCTCTTTCTAGAAAAAGAGACGCAATTATTTCTTACAAGTCATTAACACGTGCCATACAGTATTTAAAATGCAATTATCAATGTTCACCTTTCGTCATTGTGATTAAAAAATTTATGACCTCAAATGACAAGAACTCCCTTTTTCTAAAGTAAAACATTTATAAACTTATCCTAAATAGCACTGATGCCACATAATTTAAGAACCAAACCAAGTTTCAGGCTCGAGCTATGTAAACGTTATTATTAAACATTTGTGTCTTTATGTCTTTATGTATACTAGAAATTACTTAAAATCGTCTAATTTTATACAACTGCAACGCTTTATACCATAAATACCATAATTAATTTTTACTCGTAGCTGACACCAGGATTTGAATTGGCCATATATGTATTACAAAATAATGTCATTTCTCGCCACCACCAAACGTATGCGGCGAAGAGATCCTATGCAAGTACTTCTGCCCAGCAATGTCTTGATATAGTTGACATCGACTGAAGCAACACACATGGAGGCGAGAAAAGCATATGTTAATACCTGTGCCCTGTGATGTCTTAATAGAGTTGACATCGAATGACGCCACCACCTTGTACAACACATAGAGTCTAATACCTGGTCCTTGCGATATATCGACACAGTTGACATCAAGGTACACAAAACTATCAAGCCTAGTAAAACTGTCTTCTGTCGCTCGATTAAAATGGTAAGTTACATTAAAGTAACATATTACTTAATAGTACATGCACCATTAAATAGCATATATATCAGATCAACACATATACCAATCTTACCTGTATCCGAATAACAAAAACATTGCATAGACATGTGTTGATTTTTAGAGATGCTAAAACTTCGACTAAGCAATCACACATCCATTGACTTATTCTCTATAGTTATGTCTAACATAAGTGTTGTTTACACACGAATATGTGTATCGTACACGAAGAACTGGACAGAAAACAATATAAGGAGCAAACACATTTAAAACGCATTCAACTTTTTAAAAATGGATTCCTGTTAAAATTGTTGTAACTGTATTGGTTAACATTGTTGTTGTAGTTTTATAAAGCATGTTTTAATGATTTATAAAAAGTTAGAGATAACAGCTCTTGCAGTATACATTTACATATAGTACTGAAACAGAAATTAAAGTGCTTCTGGCAAAAAATGGAAGCGTTAAAATGGCGACTGTAAAATTTCTTTAAAAGAGATTTTTTTATTTTTAAAACCATAATCCTTGATTTCCTTGTTCTATTACTTAATTCCGACTTGCAATGTCAGTGATACTACTATTTTTCCGTTCTCTGTTCACACTTTTAGCCTTGGCTATGTCATAGCATGCTATTTGTGCTAGAGCTTATTAAATTAGTGGTACTCATATTACCTGTGCCATGCGATCATTTGATATTGAAGGAATTTGTATACCAAAAAACTATCAAACCTTTGAAGTACACTTCTCCTTTTTCTGCATGAAAAATTAGTTGTTACCTTTAAAAGAACATCACATAATAATTCATAATCACATGTAATTTATATTTGTATTTGTTTAGCACAGTATTGCACAGGTATACATGGTTGTATAGAGATGGCTATGAATGTGGTTCAGCAAAACACTTGCTCTCTAACTCTGTGCTTTAAGTTGGTTTTGTTTATAAACTTTTTTGCATAAATAGCCCGATTGAAAAACAAATACATAAGGCCTCCTTGTTTCACAAACAATTGTAAAGAACATTGACTAAAGTGAAGTTTTTACTTCTTGTATTTATTATTGTTTACAGCGTTGAGACTGTATTTTTCGTATGTTCTAGCATGGTTTATTGGCTTTATAATAAGTAACAAATGTGTGCACAGTTCGTGTGGACAAGAAAAATTCTCTTATTAAATTTTTAAGACAACATTTTTGTAATATGAACAGATTAAGAAATGAGGTTTGTTACACACTAAGCTATCACATTGGTGCATTCTCAGATCATCCAACACCAGTTTTAAACGCAGCATCTACGCGTTTAAACAAGGAGATTCTTTCTTCAACAAATGAACTGGGCAGATAGTACCATTTTAATGATATTTTCATCAGGCTGTTTTTAAAATGCTTCTTTTCTCACAATTTTGATCCAATATCTTTGAAATTACATACGAATCATCGCCATAAAGTTCTAGCTTGAAAGATAATTCTTTTGGTGATTGATTTAATACTGGCCAAAATAGCACTATTTTGATTTTTTGTTAGCAAATTTTCAAAATGCTACCTTTTCCATAATATAGTCTTTTTGTGAGGCGTTTGCCAAAGTGGGTCTCATGCAGTTTGATTGGATTTATTCTAAATTTAAGAATACTTTTAATTTACTTTTTCTTACAGACAACTTTCAAGGAAAAAAAACTTTTATGCTTTTGTTATTTTCTATGGAATTATTTCAAGTTTCAACGTACTTTTTGTGGCTTAACTGTCATTGTATAAATCCTTATACGCCTATACAACAAAAGTCTTTTATTGTATTTTTGTTCGAATCCCGTGATTCAAGAATGTTTATATGGGACCCCAAAACATAAGAGTTTTGAATATATTGTTAGCAGTTTCCGAGATCCTAAAAGCATAGAATGTTTTCGTTCCGTTCCGCGAAATGTGAATATAGGAAAAAACGTTTAGGCTGAAAAGTTTTGCAATAAATAAGAAAATTGTACCGTTGTATATAGAGTGGATGTAGAGCACACCAGGCATTTAGTGGTTCCTACGCCTACAATGTGTGATAAAGATTCTATGCGCTTGGAAATTTAGAAGTACCAAAGTACCCCACACCCAGAATACATAAATCTCATTGATGGCCAATCTATCAATCTATCAATCTTTCATTTTGACTCAACCTGCTGGGATCAAATCCAATATTTTGTAAAAGTGTTAGATAATTTTTAAAGTTTTGTATATGAGTAAAAAAATACATCTACTATGTAGCAAATTATCGCACAAATGTCTCGTTTATAGCATGAGTTATTCAGCAGTAAAATATGATGAAAGAGTCGTGTCGCTAGAGTCGTTAAGAGGTCATTAATGGCATGATCTGGAAAGGAATTGCTTTCTATTAAGGGAATGAACTCCTTTTCATCAACGGAAATCTGACAGCCCTAAAATATAGATAGTAAATCCAGGAGCCCTTTGCTGGAACAGGCACTTTTTTCCAAGCAACTGGAACAGGCACTTTTGTCTTAGCCTGCGTTGCTGCTTGATCTATCACCCATAGAATACGCTCGGGTACTCTGGTTCGAGCCGCGTCTACGCGATTTTAAAGGAATATTTATTCTTGAATAATTTTCTATCAATAAAACATCGGTTGGGAAGCGATAACGTTATGATTTATCTTAAGATAAATGGTCTCAAGCAGGTCAAACGTGACATGTTAGTATCTGTTTTGAAGGAGTCTCCATTTTTTTGCTTCTCGCTGAAGTAATGACCTCCTTTTTCAAAATATTCATTTTTTTCTCTGTACAAGTACAAGTACAAGCCAAGTAACAGTTTGAATTGCATACAATCAGGACCGAACTTTGGACAATACTCCTGTCATTTTATTCGCAACTGCTTAACTGTTCTAAAGGACTATCTTGTAGATACAGTTCTACTTATAATCTATAGATAATTTATAATACTTCTGCAGCCAAAATTCTTCGACTGACTGTAAGTGTAAGATGTCGTTGGTTAAGAAAGTTTTAAAGGGCGAATGAAATAAAATGTACCGAAAGCCCTGCAGCTCCCATTTAAATACTAACTTGCCAAATGGGGATTACATGATTTGCAAAAACAAACGTTCTGAATTATTACAGCATCGACCCCGCCTCCGATAAGTTAGTCTTCGGTTTTCATTTTTATGCAAAATGACTGTTCTACCAGACCCCTCTCAGTGTTTTACGGGGAGGGAGTCACATTTAGCAATGAGGCGCAGATGCACGGTAGTTATCAATCCCAGCGGCAGACACACTTCTTATTGAGAGACAGAACTCGATATTTTTCATTAGATACTTTTGCTGTGAACCGTGTCGGCCTGAATCTTTCTGAATTGTTTTGTGTTGATTTAGCCTAGTTTTTATTTTATATAGCAATTTTCATTAAAATGACATGAAAGAAAATATTGCAATTTCTATAAACACGTGTTTCTTTTGTTAAGTATACGATGCACTTGACAGTGTAACGATTTTGCCCTTCATAGGTTTATTGAGATTTCTAGTGATAAAGTAGCTCCAAGATTTGCCAAAATAATGTTTATTGTGTTAATTAAAAGTGATCACTTTCAAATTTGTGAGAAGAATGCCTATAACGATATTTGTAAAGAATCTGTACGCTAAAAATGTAGTGAATTCTTACTCATTGTTACATTGCCTAAAAAGCATTTAGCAGGTTAAACTCAGACTTAAACTTTCTTCTGATAGTTTTTGTTCTTTTTTTGGGTGTGTTTGTTTGGGGGGAGAGAGGAGAGGCTCATTACGTAAATATATCACCCGAAAAACAGGTTTAAATCCCCTGAAAAAATCATCTTTTTTAACATCGAGCAAAGAAAAGGGGAAAAGGGGAAAGCAATTGTTCGTAGGCAGTCAGTTGGCGCATTTCGTCGTGAAAGCACTCCTGCATAAAAATATAACAAAGTTATGTTTTATATTTCCTTTGGGTCCTCTGAGGATAAGAAGGAAGCACTCTGTGGAGCTTTCATAAGCATTCAGACTGAGACTGTGTACACAACATTGCAGTTTTGGTTTTCTCTTATGTATTCTATCTGAAGACGGTTATGTGTCTGGAAACTAATATTTTAAGTCCCTGGAACTAATTAGCCACCTATAATTCAAACGTTTGTTTTAGGAGCATTGCATATAGCTGTGTTGTAAAGCAAAGTTTAAAGCGCTCAACCCTAGGAAGAAAAAACCAAACGTAGACATTTATAAGAAACATATCTTACATCGTAGCGTCATAGATGTAGCGTGTTGTGCTTTCAATTTGACGTCCCTATTATTGAGCCAAACCAAGGCGTATATATATAAGAGATCGAGCTAAGATCTGGAATTATCTTCTGGGGTAGGAGGTGTCATGATTACGAGAAATGATGAATTTAGGGCCGTTTATTTTGAAGACTCAAACAATCAATTATTTCTCCTTTTTTGGGAGGGAGGGGGGTTATAACCCTATATCGCACTAGATGCGCCACTGACTTTCCACATTTTCTTATCAAGAACGTTTCGGACGTATTACAACTGCGCACATAGAATTTTGATAGAAGTACCATTTTTTCTTGCTAGGTGTATTGCGTTATCTTTGAAGAGCTCCTGCTTTTCAGTTAAGTTAATAAACTAAGTTGAAGATAACGTATCATGCAACTATAAATAAAGTTGTCATGAGTGGCAAAAACAATGTAAGTACGCAATTCGTGCGTATTACTTTTAGCAAGGATTGGCGCACATAAATAGAAGTGATCATTGCGTTTGAGATAAAGAGGATTTTAGACGGTATCGAAGTGTTAGGTATAACAATAAGCAACGATATACATAATCTAAATCTAACTAATCAGAACTACCTACTGATACTTTGATTTTTGGAGTTTATTTCACTGAATCGGCGGATACTTGAACTACATCATATGTTGCATATCGAGGTACAATATTTGTGTTTATATTTTGTAGTTGCAAAAACTTAAGGTTTTTTGCATTGTTTCAAATGTTATAAGCAGTTGAAAGACACTTTAGCATTAAATTACACTAAACATTTGTGAGGAAGGAGTAAATGTAAAATGCATTTTATACCGATAAAACTGTATAAGTTTTAATGCAATTCGAGATCAAGTTAAAAGGCAAAGTTTCAATGTCCGCGTAGGCATATAAGATGTAAATAAATTAAAAAAAACTAAGGTGTACAAAAAAGACATGATGCAGTTTGTTCTAAAATATTGGTCGTCCTAGCGCGAACCGTCGAAGACTCGTGCGTGTGGCACGATGATGGCAGAAAATATAAATAATAAAGAAACACCTTATCGCATCCTGCGAATTCAAGTATAGGGACAGAAAAAACTAAGTATAATTTACTGCTCAGTGTTTACAACTAAATATTTACATATGAGCTCACTTTGTTGAAGGACGTTCTAATTTGATATCAAGAAATTTTCTCGTTTGAATACAAGGATCTATTTTCTAACACTGGACGAGTGGTGGTACTCATATGTGTTATCATGCATGTCCAAACAAAATAAGATCTGGGCCTGTAGCATTGAAACACCCCAGCATTGAAACACCACATCACTGTATGGGCCCATCCAATGGCTGGGCTAAATCAATACATAGGCTATTGAAACAGCACATACAGTTTCTCCCCATGAAACACGATTATATTGCTGATGTAATTTAGTACAACAGATGTATTGGGATGATGTAATTGGACGGGCCGTTATATTTCTTTGTAAAGAAAATGCAGAAAATGATGTAAATAAAAATCCGAGAAGAACATTTAAAACATTTAATTATCCACCTATCATTTTGCTTTTAACACCCACACTTAACATTATTTGGAAAACTCAGCTATAATCTCAGCACAACTTCTCTCTCTCCCCCTCCCCCTGTTGCACTATGGTACTTAGTATGTGCTTCGGTGCCAGAAGGGGATGGGGGCATTTCCATATAAAATCACTACCATGCGCGTAAATCGAATTTAAAAAGAGCCCCTAAACACGGAATTTCCGTCTCTACATTTCCCCCTATTTTTGGAAAAGCGCAGAAAAAGACAACTGATTGCTAAATGTCATTACCAAATTTCGCAATGAGGATTTAGGATATGTTCATTCATTTATCCTGAAATGGATGCAGGTCTTCAATTAATTACAATATAATATTTGTTTTCAACGGTATAATCATTTTACCCCCTCCCCCTATTTTAGGAAAAGCGCGGAAAATTCGGCAATTTTACCCACTCCCTATTTTTTGTATTAATCTTCCGCATTGTTGCCATATTTGATACAAGTGCCCCCAACCCCTGCGGAAGGGGGGGGGGATGGTCAGCGTGATACATAGCATTTCAAAATATTAGGTACAATTCTGCCGGCCTTGCATGTGCTGTATCCATGGATGGGGTATTCCTATGCAACTGTCTGTAGAGTTGGCCCATATTCTTAACCAGATGAGCTGTTTCTATGGATGGGGTATTCCTATGCAACTGTCTGTAGATATGGCCCATATTCTTGATCAGATGTGTTGTTTCTATAGATGGGGTATTCCTATGCATCTGTCTGTAGATTTGGCACATACTGATTCTATATGTGCTGTTTCTATGGCTTACAGCTATAGATGGGCCCATTCGACACCCATCAACCATTAAAACAGCCCATCTTGCTCACAACACAAGGCAATTTGTTCCCATTTTAAGGGAGAAGAAAATATGTGCTATTTCAATGACCAAATATGTGCCAAAGCTACAGCTGCGCAAAACAAAAAATATGGGTTAAATCAATACCTCGCTGTTATTGGATGGGCCCATCCTACGGATGGGCTGTTTCAATGCAACAGGGCCGGGGAAGAAGAGATCCTGCCCGCACGGAGTACTAATTGCGATGAAAAGGGAGTAACCATTATTCAATATTCTACATTTCCCACAAAGTGCATGCTTGTATGTGATTGCTCCTTTCCTTCGGACAGCCCCAAGATTCACTGCAACCTCTCTGGTTTTGAAAAGTAGTACACGCCTTCACAGCTTTGTCACATATATTTCTTGCTTTGCCTCGCTTTCAAAAATTCTGCTGAAATAGTAGGGATAGAAGAAGAGTTCTGGGCCACCTCCCCCTGACCCCTGAGAGTTCTGACCCCCCCTCACCCACGCCTGAAACTTTTTTGATTTTTGCATATTTATCCGTTTCAGACGATTCTGAACATTTTTGGTTTTTGACCTCCCGACCCCCTCCCCCCTCAGCGTGGAAACATTTTTGTGAGTTTTGCATATTTATCCGTTTCAGACGATTCTAAACATTTTTTGTTTTTCTTGTCCTCCCAATCACCCCCCTCCCCGTTTGAAAATTTTGTGATTTTTGCATATTTATCCATTTCAGACGATTCTGAACATTTTTGGTTTTTTGACCTCCCGACCCCCACTCTCCACGTCCTCTGTTGGAAAATTTTGTGATTTTTGCATATTTACACGTTTCAGACGATTCTGGACATTTTTGGTGTTTTGACCGTCTCCCCTCCCCGTTGGGAAAATTTTGTGGTCATGATACTCTCCAAAGTTATTGCACTGAAATACATTCCAGACTCGTTGTGCATGAGCATAATCCTCGTCACTGATTCCTTCATCAGCCAATTGACTATAAAAGTCTTTTTGCGATAGAAGCTGATGGAAGCTTGGTTTCTGCAAAGTTTGATGGTTCATCAACATAGTCATAAGGATATACTCCTTTTCTCAAAAGTAAATCTTGTTGCTGATTGTCACGCATATGTGCAGTCATATTCTGAAACCTCTCTTTGTCCTCAGCCGCTACGTTGGATATCAGTTTTTGCAAAGATGCTACCATGAATTGGGAAGAGTCCATGAATGGTAATTGCAATGTACTTTTCAATATTGCTGGGAATAACCGACAGCTTCAACCCTTTGAATTTTCCTATACTCTCCGTAAGAAGATGACTATCATATGCTGGTAAGTTGTTGATAGGACAGGGATGATGAATGAATCCAACTTTCCTTGTTGATCCTGTAGGTTGCATTCACTATGAGCTGCTCCACGTGTTTTCCACTGATGTGATCATGATCTCGCACACGATCCACTCCCATCAACTCATGGCAAACGTAACAATGAGTAGCTTGAGCAAACTGTTTCTTATCCTCAGTGTTCAACCAATTCACAATGCGACGTTCTTCTGACATATACTCTAGAAATTGTTAAACAGCTTTGTCTTCACGGTGAAGCAAGGAATACGTTTCTCGTATTCGCTGACGACAACATAGGCAAAACTATTAGCCTTGTGATGTTGGTAACTCTCTCTCTTCTGTTTCTCTGTACAGCATTCAAAGTCAGCATAAATGACAAAGGGTGTCTTTTGTTGTTTTGCAATACCCTTGAACTGAATAATTATATCCTCTGAAATGATAATCGCTGTGCTCCATGCTTTCCATAAACTTCACGATGTTTGTCCAAAAGATCTTGTCGCTTAAATCCATGCAGGCAATTGAAGCAGTAAAACTTTTTATGGCTATGGTTTGCACGATGCGTCATAAGTCTACTGAAGTTCTCAATCGGACAATAATGTCTTTTCTCATTGTCACTGATAAGCAGTAGGTTGATTTCAGTGAACATTTTTGGTTTTTGACCTCCCGACCCCCCCCCCCCCCCCGTGGGAAACTTTTCTGATTTTTGCATATGTATCCGTTTTTTTCTGGAAATGGAGTGTAAAAGGCAGACCTGCTACTTTTACTTCTTCAGGACTTGGACGAGTACAAGCCATTTCTTAAACATATTTCTGAGCAACAATCTATCTTTGTAACTCAAATGGAGAAACAAACGGTTCTAGCCAATTTTAAGATCAGTGCTACCTTACGCGTTTATTTATATTTGTGGTTTAAACACGTACGGTTAATGTTTTTCATTGAGCTTTTACATCGTTTCAAATGTTATCAAACTTTGAAAGATACGTTAGTATTAAATTATATGAAACGTCGGGAGGAAGGAGTTTGTACCGATAAAGCTCTAATTAGTTTCATCCGCTTCGATATCAAATTAAGGTTTGAAACGCTAACTTAACTTAATTTTTCTCGTTGTGATTTTCTATCCTTTCAAATAATTTCAACCGTTGAAAGAACCTTTAGTATTAAATTACAGAAAACGTCTGGAGGAAGTAGTAAATGTAGCATGCATTTTGAACCGATAAAGCTCTAACGTTTTTATAAGGTCCCAGATCAAATTAAGGTTTTTAAATGCTATATCCCAATAAACATTGTGACGTCGATAAAACGTCGATGTAAGGTTGCGACAGTCATTGGTCAAATCACAGCTGTAAATCTGGTTAAAATGTTGTTTTGATAGTTTCCGTGACAAGATTGTAGTAGCACAAATTAATCACATGTAAACACCTTCTCGCATCGTTTAATAAGTACAACAATACAACAATTCCAACAAACTATGGAGATTGAAAAGCCCTAGTGTAATTAACTGCCCAATGTTTATAACGAAATATTCCCATTTGAGCCAAAGGACATTCAAATTTGAAATCGCAAAACTTGTTCGTTTCATTGTAGAAAAGGTACAAAGGATTGAGATGTTTCAATCGATTTTTATTAGTTATAATAATGTATGGTGTTATGCAATAGCGAGACTTGGTTGTAAGAAACTACAGGGCTCAGTCTTTTCGACTTTACACAGGAAACTCACAGACAGTGCAGGTGTGCAACATTGTATAACCTTTGAAATGGGACGACAACTAAGGCAGAGACACTTTTTTCTACATAAAAAAAGGAATTTTTGCATCGTATTCAGCTATGATTTCGCTGCTTGAATAACACAAGCTAGAATTTGCAGCTCAGAACGAAATTAATGTTCAGGATAAATTGAGGATATTTAATGATAGGACTAAAATTGTCACCAGCTGCCCCCACCGTCAATTGACAATCTTGTTAGGTATTGTGTTAATACAATCGCTTTGTTACAATGTCAGAACCCTGATGTTGCATTCCAAGTTTAATTAACCTTTTCACTTGCAAGGGGGTGACGGTTAGCTCAGTCATTAGAGCGTTGGTCCTGTAGTCCCAAGGTTCCTGGTTCGAAAGTGGCCAACGGTGGAAAGCTGGGGATTGGCTTTCACTCAAGTTGCCTCAGTTAAACGACTGCACAAGATTATTCACCACCAAATCCCTTAAAAACCTTTTCAATTGCAGAAAATATTCAAAATTAAGACGTTCTGATATGAAATGTTGTCATTGTCGCTGTCTGTATGTCCATACTTTTCGCATGGCATAGTTCTGGCTTCATTGATTCCGACAAAAGAATTCAAAATAGAAAGCTGTAGTCTTAGCAATAAAGTCATTCTATCCCTTTGTAAGTAATTTTCAAACCTACCATAGGGTATTATCATCAGGCTTACTACAAGATTAATGGTCACTCCAGCTTTCTAGCATCACTTCTCTAAAAATAACATATCTAAATACTTTTTAGATACTCTATGATTTTGAACATTACTTTTAGGTCAATGCCCGTTTTTAGACATAATGTGTCCTATTCTGTCGTTGACAACATTTACCATTTCAGAACAGTTTCTTTTTGAATTGTTCTCTGCCTAATCATTGAAATATCTAATGTTCTATCACAGGCCTGAATTTTCAATTTTAAGTGCTTTTTGTAGATACGCCAGAAACAACTTACAAGAATATTTTAATGTTATGGTCAATCTATGGTTTCGTATGTAGCTTTAAGGTCTGTTTTTTTTACCATATGGGTTACATGGTAAGTTTTTTCTATGCTATCCCACATCACTTTCAGTTTTACAAACATATGAATAAATGGGCCATGTGGATCTTCTTAATCTATGTATTTAATTACGGTACTGTGCTCCTTCGTACATCACGTCATGGTCCACAACAGATGTTAACATTGATAAAATTACATGATACATGGTCATTCTATGCTTCCGTTCAAAACTTCAAAGAAATATTTAATATATGCGCTTTCCCTCTGGTGATCACACTGTGCTTCTGTACTTGTCTTCCGAGTTATCAATCCATTATGCGCATCATATAGCCTATATGATTCTTTGTAACTCGCACTTCCACATTTGACGCCATGTGGCCTGCATGGTTCGAAAACCCTTTATACTTTTAACGATATTTAGTTTCATAGATAACAGTTCGGGAATATGTATGGAGCAAATGCTTTTATGTACTATTCTTGGGATCAAATAATTTGTAACGCTGTATGGTGGACAGGATTTCGCGCCTTTACTAGCATTTCTGGCTTCCTTTTAGCAAGAAGGGCATAAAACATGAGATAGTAATGAATATGATATGCTACATCATATTCAATACCATAACATATTAAAAAATTGCTTGGTCACCGTATGCCATCGTATATACTAAAGCAATGGCGTATCTCATTGAGGTGTCTTGAAATGTGACATTGCGAGTGGTACATGACTATCGTCATGTGCGCAATATTCTAGGACTGACCATGTTTTTTTCAGTCTGGACAGACTGCTGAGATTCCTGTTAACATAGCAGAGGATTGTCGTCAACGCCACCAAATTGCTGTTTCGAAACTCATGGAATCGCCTTTTAAAGTGACGTCGTTGACCGATTAAATCAGGGAAGAATAATGTATTATTTTTTAAATAATATTGTTTATTCATTCTAAATTTTGATTTAATCTTTTAAGATTTTCTTGATGACACTTTTACCAAATAAAAGGTCAACATTTTTTATTATAATAATGTGTGGTCGCAATATGCAGAAAGGTAGGGAAATAACCAATATAAAGAAATCACACATGATGACTTGGATGCAAAGTGGTCTGTTACGATTGTCTCCAACCTGCACTGCACGCTTACTTGCTACCAGACCCAGTGAAAGCACACATTCTCAGCAATAGGAATATGGCACAAAATTCAGACACTTAGCAAGAACATACCTAGCATCGTAGCGCCATGCCTATTTTGTGTTTTCCCCCAGATTTATTGCAGTTTTACTATATTTGGCCATTTTGAAATGCATTTCAATGAATATTACAATGAGTCATATGTTGTAGGTTATTAAATATATGTAGCATGCTGTCCTTATTATGCAGCCAAACAAAGGCACATGTCATGTCTATCTCATATAAATAACGTATACATACCAGACAAGCACTTTTCAGTGCACATGATAGGACGATTACCACAGTTGGTATATAAAGGTGTATTGTGTTTATTATGTGACGTCATAATTACAGCGTTCACGTACTTATATAAATGTAAATGTAGTTTGAAGGCGGGGTCACAACAGATCCAGGCTTTTTTTGAGGGCAAGGTGCAACGATCATAAGAAACGAAGAGTTTAGGATGTTTTCTTCTTCGTACATCGCTGACAAAAACTAAAATATGTGATCAGCAAAAATATATTGATGATCTTTTTAAGAGCCAGTAAGAGATCCCTGTTATCATCAAGATAAGATAGGAACTGAAGCAGTTTTTCACGAACCAGATTGTCGGATTAATTATGTCGGTGGGTTTAATCCAGTTTAATCAAGAGCTGTTACCTAATTATAACTGTAACTAATAAGACACTCCCTTAAGCAAACGGATCATTTAGTGTTAACCCAGGTGGGCATGGTTTCCATTGGCTATACCTATTGATTCGGTGCATCTCTCCTCTGTCCTTTTGTCTGCGAATCCGTCTGTAAACTTGTTTTTTTTTCTTTGCTACTCCTGTGTCAGTTGCCATCGGATCGCAATAAAATGTTGAAGCAGAAATGATGCACTTTGTGTGAAAAACGCTCATTATTTCGCAATTCGCCAATTTTGGCCAACCTACTGTAAATTTTAAAATTTGCACGAAAATATGCACGAAGGTAGTGTGGGTTAGGGGTAGAAAAAATTGCCGGCGCCAAATTTGATTTCACCAATTTAGCGATTTAACGATATATTAAAGTTTCTTTAATTTTCGCCAAAATTTTATTTTAACATATGTATTCCTAGCGAAATTCTTAACGGCTAAGTCTCGTGTGTACCTGAGTCAATTTTGTCAGTTTTTCACCATGTGCCACATTCGGGAGATTTAGTGTCAAAACATTGGTCCATTTTTCATTTTGGTAAAACAAAACAAGGCTTCATTTTGTTAGAACAAAAAACAACACAAATTAAGAAATATCGGTAGTAATTATAATAAAGGTAATAATAATGATATTGATAATAACATTTATAATATAAAAATAATAAGAGTAATAATATCAATAATGATAATAATAGTATGTTTCAAAATCTTTTCTAATTTTCTTTTTGCAATTTGCAATTTTGCACGTAGAATCGAAAATATTGACGAGATAAGTTCTCTGAATCCATGAGTCCCAGTGACACTATACACACAAGCATATTTATACTGTAGGTGTTGAACGCTTTGACCTTTATATTTGAAGTTGAAACAGAAATGGATAACGTACAGTTTTTAAAGGGAGACATGAGAATTTACCAGTTTTAAGAAACCAGCCTTTCCGAGGTTACACCATAAAAGTATACGCATTGCAAATGTGGAACATTGTATTGATTGATCGACACTTTGTTAAAATAGAAGAAAATTTTAGAATGAGAAATTTTAGAAGTTGTCCAATTTTAAAGTATAAAACTATTTCAGGAAACACTTCAAAATAGTCATATGTGTGACATATGGACAATAATGTCTTCAGTAATTGCAATGATATGTTAATTCGTGTGGTTTATATGTCTAAAATAAATGTGTTACAAGTTGAAATGTTCCCATTGACAGGCTAATACGTGTTGGCATCAATAATCAGACAAAATTCAGTACTGCTTCTTACTATACGTTTCCCCAACATCGCAGTTTGGATAGTGTGCCTTAATGATAGGATAGAAGGAAATTAATGTTAAGGATTATAAAATATTTAATAAAATTAAAACTTTAAGGATCTGCCGTATTTTTATAGAATGGTTGTTCTATTTCTGACGGCACCTGGACGTGACGGCCATGTTATTAATTGTATAGATAAGTTATTCCGTTCGCTGTTTCTTATGAGCAGCTGATAAATTTCAACACTTTTTCCATGTTTAACCGAAAGACCCAGTAGACAGCTAAGACAATAGGAGCAAATGTCCGCTACCTATCCTATCTGGAATTGAACTCGAGACCTTACAAATATCAAACCAACACTTTAACCAGCTGGGCTAACCGTCACTACTATTTCCTAAGCGAGTATTATCATGGTTATAACCAGTGTGATACTTGAAGACACCAATGATCGTAACTCCTCGGAAGTCATGATAAATTCGACCAATCAGCCAATACCCATTCATGGTTTGATTTTAGGATAATCTGTATTTTCAATGAATGGTGTGGATGACGTTGTACCTTGTGACTCTTGGTGTCTGAGACAAAGAGGATTTCTGCCCACTGATACTTTGGCATTTAAATGACGGTGAGAGTTTGTTTCACTGAATCGGCTGATCTGATATGTATATCTTCTTCAAATCATTAATATCAAGCTACCATCTTTTTATTTATGTTTGTAGTTCCAAACAGGTAACTTAATTTTTCTCGTCGTGATTTTCTATCCTTTCGAATATTCTAAACCGTTGGAAGGCACTTTAGCATTAAATTACAGAAAACGTCGCGAAGAAGCAGTAAATGCAGCATGCATTTTGTACCGATAAAGCTCTAACCGTTTTATACGGTTCAAGATCAAATTAAGGTTTTTAAATGCTGTATCTCAATCAAAATTGTCACGTCTATAAAGTGTCGATATGAGGTTTCGACAGTGACCTGGATAAATCGCAGCAATAGGTCTGGTTAAAAGTTTGTTTTAATTAGTCGTGGCAATGGATCATCGTCTTTGAGATGACATTGAATAAATGTTGGGTAAGGGACAATGTGTAGATGTTTCTTTTTCTCGCAAAACTCCAGTAGGGCAAATTTAGAGCAAAAAAGAATAGAATTCGCCTTTAGAAAATAGATTTAAACTCATTTATAATAAAAATATTTAAACAATAATTCTAAAATAATAATAAAAAAATAATAATAATAATAATAATAATCAATAATAATAATAATAGTAAATAAACAAATAAATAAATAAATAAAATGATAAAGGGAGAGCAGGCAAACAAAATACTTAAAGTGTCACTCACTAATAATGTGAAAATGTGTTATTACATTAAAACATAGAAGGTAAACATTCCGCTGAGAATTTTGCGTTACCTAAGAGCGAGCAACAACACATAGGATACATGTGCAATATTTTCTTACTTATTTACCACAACTGATTTATTAATAGACTGGGGTATCATAACGTGTGTGTTGTATATTGGTTTCAACAGCCAAATTTCAATATCTCTTCTTGTATATAAAATGTAAATGAACGCTTTTAGGTTGACAAAATAGACATGCCACAGTATGTCTCTGTCACATTGGCCGCCCTAGTCATAACCGTCTCAGACTAGTTCACGTGGCAAGATAATAGAAGAAAGAATTGGTCCCATGAAAACACCTTCCCGCGTTGATCAATAACTGCAACTGTACAACAATAAACTATAGAGATTGAAAATACCAAGTGTAATTAACTGCTCAATGCTTACCATCAAGTATTCACATTTGAATCAATTTAGTGAAGGACGCTTAAATATCGCAAAACGATATCGCAAAAACTTTCTCGTTTGAATGTAGACAGTCACAAACGCTTGCCCAGTGGCTTTTAATGGATCAAGATTTTTCAAAAGATTTTTATTAGCTATATTGATACACAATTAGACGATCCTCACGGTTGAATGATAATTGTAACAATAATAATAACAATAATAATAATTATAACGATAATAATAATAATAATAACATTTATAATAAAAGAATAATAATAAAGACTAATAATATCAATAATGGTAATAATAATAACAATGTTTGAAATCTTTTCTAATTTCCTTTTTGTAATTTACAATTTTGCATGTAGAATCAAGAATATTGTCAAGGTAAGTTCTCTGAAACAATGAGTCCCAGTAACACCATACACACTAGTAATATTTATACTGCAGGTGTTGAATGTCTTGACCTTTAACGCAACTTGAAATAGAAATGGATAACAATGCACAGTTTTTAAAAGGAGACTTGGGAATTTGATCCGTTTTAAGAAACCAGCCTTTCCGGTTTTGCACAATAGAATGGCAGGTGTGCAACAAAATTTTGTTGTGAAATAGGACGATAACTCATTGATCGGCACTTTGACACTAGACAAGTGTTCAATATATCAAGGCCTAGCCTTATTGTATTAGTTGTCAAAACTGATAAAAATTACTTTGCAAAACTGATAAACATTACACACTTTGCATAGAGATTCCAGGTTTCCCTCAAGAAAAGTTATCAGAAACTGTTAGGCCACGCTTGTTGAAACAAGCCAAAATTGATGGATCGACACATTATCAAATATTGATAAAAAGTTATATATTTTGGTTTGAGACTTGGGAAATTGATCACGAAAAGTTCTCACAAACTGTAAGGCCTAATTTTAAAGTTTAGCAAATTTTAGGAAATACTTAAAAATAGTCCTTTCAGTGATTTTTCCACGATAAAACCATAATAAACACCAAATAAAATGGGTATGTCATATTGGCAGTAATAACCATAATAATGTCAATGATATATTAATTCGTTTGGTTATATGTGTAAGCTATGTGTGTTGCATGTCCAGGTTTTTTTCATCGACTGCCTAATTTGTGTTGGCATCAGTAATCAGATTGAATTCGATTATGCTTCTTATTGTAGCTTTCACATCAGATTTTGGAGAGTCAGCCTTAACGATAGAATAGAAAGAGATTAATGATAAGGATAATACAAAGAAAATTAAAAAATTCACCAACTGTTGTATTTTGATAGAATGGTAGTGCTATATCGTGTCTTGTTCTTTGATGGCACTGGACACCGTAACGTGACGGTCATGTCAGTAATTGTACTGATAAGTCATTCCCTTCGGTCTTCTTGTCACGAACTTTTCAACAACTTTTCAAGTTCAGCCAAAAGACTCAGTGGTTGTTAATTGGCCTAGCTGAGGCAATGGGAGCGAATGTTAGTCTTCCGCTTACTATTTCGATATGGGATTGAACTCGGGACCAAATACCAAACCAATGCTTAACCAAATTAACCATCAACATAGCATTATCTTATGTATTTTAATTGTAAATGGTCTGAATATAACTGAACGTCTAACAAAACATCTTTGATACAACGTTGAGTAGATTTTGGGCAAGCTTTGTTATTTAGATATTGCTGTGAAAATGCAACTTTATGTGACTTCGGAAGCAAAGCAAAAACAAACCTTTAATATGTAAAGTGACAAAGATGGCGCTTGATTCTAGATTATATTCTTCCGAGGTTTATGCAACGTTGCTTTTCCAACGTCTTAATCAAATCGCTTTTCTACAACGTCAGAAGATAGACAGTGTTTCGACTTACATTTGTACCCTTTACGGCTCTAATTAGATGTTGGATTATCGAATTTCCAAAGCAAACCAAACCAGACGCTTATCCGGGATCTGACGTCTACTCAGCGTTGATCCAACCTCGCCAAGCTTTCTCTGCAGCTTTTACGCCTTACAGAAAATGTTAATCTTATGCGAATATGATACGAAGTGACTTAATAACTCGCTACTACAACTCTTGCCTCTGCTTAAAACATGTTATGAAAACAATCTGTTCTCTTTGATGCTAACTCACAAGTAGCAACGTCACAATTATTGCTTCATTTTTGCGTACACCTTTTGTGCAAGCAAGAGGAGCAAACAGACAATTTCAGGAGCACGCGGACAAATCAGAATAGCAGCAATGTGGATTTGGTCTACTGTACACTTGAAGCGGGGTTTCGTAAAATCGGGTGTTACAAAATGGGGGTGTTATTAATTGGGGTTTAAAAACACGGTCTTTTTACCCGAGATTGTTACTTGTGTGATAGCTTTGAGGTCTCATGAATTCCCCGTGTAAATTTGGGAAGCCATAGTAAAGCCGATTTTTTATGAATGCAGCGCTGGCGGTAAGATGTTTTCACTTACAAATAAATCAATTTTATTTTGCTATGTTATTTTCAAAAGATAATCCTTAAAATTATGCAACTCTGAATTGGGGTTCTAACCAAGCGAATTATTCCATACAATTCTAATAACCAACATACAGTCCTGAACAACCATGACGACCTTGCCGTTGATTTACATCTTATTGTTTGTGGTATGCAGTAAGTTTCAAGACACAAACGCCACTCATGAAATTAATCTTTTCTCGAGAAAGTAACATTCTGAGAAATGCTTAAAGAAATTGTTAAAATCATAATACGTCCTTTTGAATCGAATATCATTAAATGACCAGTTTGTTGTGATACATAAAGAACAGCCTGTCAGTTCACTGGCAGTGAATTTGGAAATATTAAAAATAAAAATAACATTTTCTTTCCAGAGAGCAGGAGCATGACTTCTAAAAAGTACAGGAGTTTACGTCTCATTGAAATAACTGATTTAGACATAGCAAATGGTTCACACCATTATACCCCAGAACAACCAGGACTATCAAGGGAAGCTTTGGTTTTGGGTTACTCGGATGCTGATGACGGACTGAAGCTGATTTCCTTGAGTCGTTTGACACGTGAACGGTCGCTCAGTAATGCTGAATATAACGGTACAGTAAATTACCGATTACCAGAGTTTGGAATAGAAGTTGAAAAAGCTGAGATAAAAGTAATACCGCATTTCAGTTATTCTTTCCTGCATATGTCGATTATATCATTATCAAAGGAAAAACTCTATGAAATACAAGACTCGTGCAACAGCATTAGTACCCTGATGCACGATGGGACAATTCCCGTCAATTTGTCCTTTTCGCTACAGAAGAACTTTCCCAGTCAACAAGTTCTGATTCATGGAAAGAAGGTTTTGTCCTTAGAAGCTGCACGGCAACAATTCGTAGTGAAATTTGAAAACCAAGTACTTGAGGGTCTTGGCATAGACTTTGAGGAAAACGAGACAGGTGGATACTCCGGTGCTCTAATCACAACGGATGAGAGCTCCATTATGCAAGCGGCTGGAATATTGATTTTTCGTTACAGTGGCGATAATATTTTATTTGGAATTTCTATTAGAAGCTTATTGTCTCCAAAATTCACAAATAAAACTTTTACGTTACCTCTAAGGAACAGCTGGTATTCGTGGCTGAAGAAGATACAATTCACTTACCACTTCTCTTCATTACAAAAACTGACCGCCGAAATCGAGGAATCAAGTACCGAAAGGGAAACAGAGGATTATTTGAGCGATGTGCCAGATGAAGGAATTGATGTGCCAGATGAAGGAATTGATTTAGAATTTATAGATTTCAGCACAGCACCAAAGGAACAGACAATCGTAATGGATAACAAAATGAAGCTTGATGAAGGAATCACAGCAGGTAAGCTTGGTGAAAGAATCACAAAAGAACATTCTTTCGAGAAACAGCTTCTTAGCCTCAGAGCAAGGAAGTTGGTCGTAGGAAAAGAAGGAGGATTATTTTGCCTTAAATCCCTTGGTTTATGCTTATACGTACCACCGAATGCATTGGAAACGGCCGTGCCAATGTACTTAGGTATTTCTAAAAACTCGGATGACTTGCCTAAGAGACGTGGAAAGCGATGCATTGACAACATGCTTAGTCCCGTCATTATCTGCGGACCCCACGGCGTCAATAATATTTTAACAATAATTCTAAAATAATAATAAAAAAATAATAATAATAATAATAATCAATAATAATAATAATAGTAAATAAACAAATAAATAAATAAATAAATAAATAAAATGATAAAGGGAGAGCAGGCAAACAAAATACTTAAAGTGTCACTCACTAATAATGTGAAAATGTGTTATTACATTAAAACATAGAAGGTAAACATTCCGCTGAGAATTTTGCGTTACCTAAGAGCGAGCAACAACACATAGGATACATGTGCAATATTTTCTTACTTATTTTCCACAACTGATTTATTAATAGACTGGGGTATCATAACGTGTGTGTTGTATATTGGTTTCAATAGCCAAATTTCAATATCTCTTCTTGTATATAAAATGTAAATGAACGCTTTTAGGTTGACAAAATAGACATGCCACAGTATGTCTCTGTCACATTGGCCGCCCTAGTCATAACCGTCTCAGACTAGTTCACGTGGCAAGATAATAGAAGAAAGAATTGGTCCCATGAAAACACCTTCCCGCGTTGATCAATAACTGCAACTGTACAACAATAAACTATAGAGATTGAAAATACCAAGTGTAATTAACTGCTCAATGCTTACCATCAAGTATTCACATTTGAATCAATTTAGTGAAGGACGCTTAAATATCGCAAAACGATATCGCAAAAACTTTCTCGTTTGAATGTAGACAGTCACAAACGCTTGCCCAGTGGCTTTTAATGGATCAAGATTTTTCAAAAGATTTTTATTAGCTATATTGATACACAATTAGACGATCCTCACGGTTGAATGATAATTGTAACAACAATAATAATAATAATAATAACAATAATAATAATTATAACGATAATAATAATAATAATAACATTTATAATAAAAGAATAATAATAAAGACTAATAATATCAATAATGGTAATAATAATAACAATGTTTGAAATCTTTTCTAATTTCCTTTTTGTAATTTACAATTTTGCATGTAGAATCGAGAATATTGTCAAGGTAAGTTCTCTGAAACAATGAGTCCCAGTAACACCATACACACTAGTAATATTTATACTGCAGGTGTTGAATGTCTTGACCTTTAACGCAACTTGAAATAGAAATGGATAACAATGCACAGTTTTTAAAAGGAGACTTGGGAATTTGATCCGTTTTAAGAAACCAGCCTTTCCGGTTTTGCACAATAGAATGGCAGGTGTGCAACAAAATTTTGTTGTGAAATAGGACGATAACTCATTGATCGGCACTTTGACACTAGACAAGTGTTCAATATATCAAGGCCTAGCCTTATTGTATTAGTTGTCAAAATTGATAAAAATTACTTTGTCAAAACTGATAAACATTACACACTTTGCATAGAGATTCCAGGTTTCCCTCAAGAGAAGTTATCAGAAACTGTTAGGCCACGCTTGTTGAAACAAGCCAAAATTGATGGATCGACACATTATCAAATATTGATAAAAAGTTATATATTTTGGTTTGAAACTTGGGAAATTGATCACGAAAAGTTCTCACAAACTGTAAGGCCTAATTTTAAAGTTTAGCAAATTTTAGGAAATACTTAAAAATAGTCCTTTCAGTGATTTTTCCACGATAAAACCATAATAAACACCAAATAAAATGGGTATGTCATATTGGCAGTAATAACCATAATAATGTCAATGATATATTAATTCGTTTGGTTATATGTGTAAGCTATGTGTGTTGCATGTCCAGGTTTTTTTCATCGACTGCCTAATTTGTGTTGGCATCAGTAATCAGATTGAATTCGATTATGCTTCTTATTGTAGCTTTCACATCAGATTTTGGAGAGTCAGCCTTAACGATAGAATAGAAAGAGATTAATGATAAGGATAATACAAAGAAAATTAAAAAATTCACCAACTGTTGTATTTTGATAGAATGGTAGTGCTATATCGTGTCTTGTTCTTTGATGGCACTGGACACCGTAACGTGACGGTCATGTCAGTAATTGTACTGATAAGTCATTCCCTTCGGTCTTCTTGTCACGAACTTTTCAACAACTTTTCAAGTTCAGCCAAAAGACTCAGTGGTTGTTAATTGGCCTAGCTGAGGCAATGGGAGCGAATGTTAGTCTTCCGCTTACTACTCCGATATGGGATTGAACTCGGGACCAAATACCAAACCAATGCTTAACCAAATTAACCATCAACATAGCATTATCTTATGTATTTTAATTGTAAATGGTCTGAATATAACTGAACGTCTAACAAAACATCTTTGATACAACGTTGAGTAGATTTTGGGCAAGCTTTGTTATTTAGATATTGCTGTGAAAATGCAACTTTATGTGACTTCGGAAGTAAAGCAAAAACAAACCTTTAATATGTAAAGTGACAAAGATGGCGCTTGATTCTAGATTATATTCTTCCGAGGTTTATGCAACGTTGCTTTTCCAACGTCTTAATCAAATCGCTTTTCTACAACGTCAGAAGATAGACAGTGTTTCGACTTACATTTGTAACCTTTACGGCTCTAATTAGATGTTGGATTATCGAATTTCCAAAGCAAACCAAACCAGACGCTTATCCGGGATCTGACGTCTACTCAGCGTTGATCCAACCTCGCCAAGCTTTCTCTGCAGCTTTTACGCCTTACAGAAAATGTTAATCTTATGCGAATATGATACGAAGTGGCTTAATAACTCGCTACTACAACTCTTGCCTCTGCTTAAAACATGTTATGAAAACAATCTGTTCCCTTTGATGCTAACTCACAAGTAGCAACGTCACAATTATTGCTTCATTTTTGCGTACACCTTTTGTGCAAGCAAGAGGAGCGAACAGACAATTTCAGGAGCACGCGGACAAATCAGAATAGCAGCAATGTGGATTTGGTCTACTGTACACTTGAAGCGGGGTTTCGTAAAATCGGGTGTTACAAAATGGGGGTGTTATTAATTGGGGTTTAAAAACACGGTCTTTTTACCCGAGATTGTTACTTGTGTGATAGCTTTGAGGTCTCATGAATTCCCCGTGTAAATTTGGGAAGCCATAGTAAAGCCGATTTTTTATGAATGCAGCGCTGGCGGTAAGATGTTTTCACTTACAAATAAATCAATTTTATTTTGCTATGTTATTTTCAAAAGATAATCCTTAAAATTATGCAACTCTGAATTGGGGTTCTAACCAAGCGAATTATTCCATACAATTCTAATAACCAACATACTGTCCTGAACAACCATGACGACCTTGCCGTTGATTTACATCTTATTGTTTGTGGTATGCAGTAAGTTTCAAGACACAAACGCCACTCATGAAATTAATCTTTTCTCGAGAAAGTAACATTCTGAGAAATGCTTAAAGAAATTGTTAAAATCATAATACGTCCTTTTGAATCGAATATCATTAAATGACCAGTTTGTTGTGATACATAAAGAACAGCCTGTTAGTTCACTGGCAGTGAATTTGGAAATATTAAAAATAAAAATAACATTTTCTTTCCAGAGAGCAGGAGCATGACTTCTAAAAAGTACAGGAGTTTACGTCTCATTGAAATAACTGATTTAGACATAGCAAATGGTTCACACCATTATACCCCAGAACAACCAGGACTATCAAGGGAAGCTTTGGTTTTGGGTTACTCGGATGCTGATGACGGACTGAAGCTGATTTCCTTGAGTCGTTTGACACGTGAACGGTCGCTCAGTAATGCTGAATATAACGGTACAGTAAATTACCGATTACCAGAGTTTGGAATAGAAGTTGAAAAAGCTGAGATAAAAGTAATACCGCATTTCAGTTATTCTTTCCTGCATATGTCGATTATATCATTATCAAAGGAAAAACTCTATGAAATACAAGACTCGTGCAACAGCATTAGTACCCTGATGCACGATGGGGCAATTCCCGTCAATTTGTCCTTTTCGCTACAGAAGAACTTTCCCAGTCAACAAGTTCTGATTCATGGAAAGAAGGTTTTGTCCTTAGAAGCTGCACGGCAACAATTCGTAGTGAAATTTGAAAACCAAGTACTTGAGGGTCTTGGCATAGACTTTGAGGAAAACGAGACAGGTGGATACTCCGGTGCTCTAATCACAACGGATGAGAGCTCCATTATGCAAGCGGCTGGAATATTGATTTTTCGTTACAGTGGCGATAATATTTTATTTGGAATTTCTATTAGAAGCTTATTGTCTCCAAAATTCACAAATAAAACTTTTACGTTACCTCTAAGGAACAGCTGGTATTCGTGGCTGAAGAAGATACAATTCACTTACCACTTCTCTTCATTACAAAAACTGACCGCCGAAATCGAGGAATCAAGTACCGAAAGGGAAACAGAGGATTATTTGAGCGATGTGCCAGATGAAGGAATTGATGTGCCAGATGAAGGAATTGATTTAGAATTTATAGATTTCAGCACAGCACCAAAGGAACAGACAATCGTAATGGATAACAAAATGAAGCTTGATGAAGGAATCACAGCAGGTAAGCTTGGTGAAAGAATCACAAAAGAACATTCTTTCGAGAAACAGCTTCTTAGCCTCAGAGCAAGGAAGTTGGTCGTAGGAAAAGAAGGAGGATTATTTTGCCTTAAATCCCTTGGTTTATGCTTATACGTACCACCGAATGCATTGGAAACGGCCGTGCCAATGTACTTAGGTATTTCTAAAAACTCGGATGACTTGCCTAAGAGACGTGGAAAGCGATGCATTGACAACATGCTTAGTCCCGTCATTATCTGCGGACCCCACGGCGTCAAGTTCGCACGAAAAGCGACGCTGTTTTTTCAACATTCTCTTTTACTGAACGATAAAACTGAAAGGAGAAATATTCGCATGTATCGAAGCAATACGAGCCTAGTTGAAGACGTGTCATGGGAAGCTATGGCTTCGACTGTGCCAAGAATGTCTCGCAGATGGTGTAGTGTCGACATAGAAGGATTCTCAAAGCACTACATGGTAAGTGTGTTGCGGATACAAAAATGTTATTTTAAATCATATTTTAACTGGTAAATAATAATAATAATAATAATAACAATAGTAATAATAATAATAATAATAGTACTACTACTACTACTACTACTACTACTACTACTACTACTACTACTACTACTACTACTACTAATAATAATAATAATAATAATAATAATAACATAATAATAATAATAATGAAAATAATAATAATTAATTTTTAACAATATTCAGCATTAAAGCTTAAGATCTCATTCATTTGTAGGGTAGCATTGGAGACGCACCGAAACGTATTCTTCAAGTTTTGGTATACTGTGACACAGTTTACCCCGGAGCAGCCTCATTTCGAGTTTATGTGATAGATAGTGAGGACTGGGAAGAAACGGTGAGTTGAAAATTGTTTCTAAAGTGATGGATAGAAGTAATTAGGCTTCCTGCCTACACCACTATTATAAAATGAGATCACAGATTTACAGGTATTGGTAACAAATTTAACTTTGTTGGCTTGTTTCTGAGCTATATCTTAAACATTTACCATCGTGTGTGAATAATTTTTAGCAACTTCTATAGATACATGATAAAAATATTATGAGTAGCCGTAAGAGTTTGAAGTAATTGCAAGCTTAGCTTACTCTATAATTATTAAACTTGTAGGAAGTAATGAACATGGAGTCGCGTAGAAATGGTGTTTTGCTGGGTCGAAGAAACTTCTTATATGATGAAACGGGAGAAACTGGCATTAAAATCGAACTTCATTCAACCAGTGAAACACTAACGAATCAAGGAGCAAATAAGGAGGTAACATTTCCATACAATTACAATATATTGCACAACAGAATGCACCATATTAAAAAGAACTATTTCAAGATTATTTCTAATGTGTTATCCTATTGATGTCTGTCTGTTTTCGTACCTAGGAAATACCACATGAGGAACTACAACTGACACGTGTTCAGCCTGTAAACATGGTAATGCAGCAGCAATCAGACTCAGCATCAGGACAGCTCAAAATAACTGTCTCACAGCCCAAAGGAGACTCCAAGTCTATACCAGTACACGTGAGTACCACTCGATTCTCTACACAGACAAACTGTACACCGCTCGCGAGATAGTAAACACCCCACAAACACATGCACAATTAAATACAGAGCACAAAATTTGAATGAATAGGTACTCATCCATAATAATTTCCGTGTTTGCTGGTCCCTTTTCTGATTCTAATTAAAGCATTAAGTATGCGCTGTTTAAACAATGTAGCATGTAACCGACAAATAGACAGCAACTCAGCCAAGTGTTGACACAAGCCAAGACGCCTCTTTTGCGGTTGAAGATAACTCAAATCTCGAATCTAGTAACGACGAATGTGAAGGCGCAGTGGGCGGCATGGCAACTAATACTGTGGAAGCTAGGTGCGATACGGTTGAATCACCGGGATACAGACTAGAACAACAAGTACTCGAGCGATCACCAAACACACCGGTAGAGGAATGTAATATCCCCTTGGAAGTAATCGATAAGTTACAAGAAGAGCTATATAGTAATTCCAGATTTCGTTATGATTTTGCCGCAACGTTTTGCAACATCACAGGAACAATGACTGATTCCCATAGGGCTCCGGATTTGATACATCTTTTTGATATATATATCGCTTACGACCGACAGGCAAGAAGTAACCTTCCCGACTTCTTTCGTAGAAGACGACACCTATTTCAATCAGAAGGAGGCCGCTATATATTCCACTATTTCGTTCAAAACGATCCGGGTAATTTAATTACCATTTTGACATATCTTCAGTCACTTACTTTACTTACTTTAGCCAATATATTTTCATGCATAAAGTTAAGTGCTTATTTTGTTCATAAAGTTATACATTAGACAGGCAGAATGTTATTAATTCTGCTTGTTTTTTGTATGTAATATAAGCGTATGTGTGTTTACATATTATACCATAGCCTAAAACTTTTTTTGGAATGCTATTATGGAATACTATTATCCTATGCTAATGCGTCCACTATTAATTATTATAGGAAGCATGCTGCATATGTTTTGTTGCAGAAATGTTATCAAGAGAAGCCAAAGCAATACTTGAGAAAAACATGAAACATTTAAGCCAGCACCTGAACACGTCTGCCGTCATGGAAGAATTACTAGAAGAAGAAGTCGTCACGTTTGAGCAGTACAGGGATATCTTAGACAAGCCCAGCGAGCGGGAACGGAACAGAAAGTTGTTGGTAATTGTTCATGAAGGTACGCGACAGAATATGCTTAAGTTACGGCGTATTTTGCAATCAAACGGAGAAGCTGAGCTTTTGCGATTTCTCCCGGAATGAGATATGTACTAATCAGCTCTGTCACCTTTGTGTGAAAACTTTGAAGTAAAACATAACACATCATAGCACCATGTTTTCAGAGTATGCCTAATCTTTATTATTCTGACTATAGTGGTAAATATTTCTTACCTAAATGACCTTGACATATGTCAATTTTCTATCATGTTAACATGCAGTTACACATCTTAGGGCACTGAAATGCGACATTGAATTGGGGTAATTATGAGAACAGCTGTATTCCAAGCGGAGTGCCAATTTCGTATAGAAAAGGAGGAATTTTCATTCAATGCACTGCGTTTCCAATAAAAGAGTTTCTTTTAGAACTGGAGTCCAGGTTTGGTTAAAAATGTTGGGGGAGCTATTTCAAAATTTATATTCCGTGTTAAGTGATCCCTTTAAAGTCACGGATACTGAGACCACATAACCCCTCCCCCTTCCAGGTCTTACCTATATCAATATCTGGTTAAGTTTTCAGCTGATCGATTTTTAATTAAAAGGCAATAACAACAGAGCAACTGCAATAGTTTTGCTATGAAAGACGATGAATTGTTGACAGAAAAAGCATTTCCTCTCAGCTTCAGTCAGAGTACCAATGATTATTTAGAATGTTCTATCACTTTAAAGAATTCTCTATAACACTTCATGAGGGCATTAATCATGTCACCAATATCAGATAGATGAAACGATAAGGTAAACATATACCTAATGGTATAAGTTATAGGAGTTTCTTGATAAATGTTGAATATTAATGTGTATCGTTTTTAATTTTACACATTGAGTGGCAAAACAGTAGAAACACTATTTTTATAGGAGAACATAAAACAGGAACATAAAAGAGATGTTGGTTATATCGCAAAGCTTTTGTGAGGGTTGGAATACATAAAATATGTTTTCTAAGTATTTAGACATTGCAGTGTGTTTCTATTGGAAACTGTATCTATGGACAAACATACGCTTAGCGCTTTTTGTTCTTTTTACATGATTTATGCTTTTATTTTAATGGAATTACCCGCTTTAGGATTTTTTATAGTGTTAAAATCAAAATGTTTTAGAATGTTTTGAAATTTATGAATCTTTGATTTCTTTTAAAGTTTAATTTTAGTTTTTAACGGCCTTAATTATCTTTTAGTTTTAATCAGTGATGTGTGAAATTATTTGAATTAATTAATTAATATTAATCGCTAAAACGAAATGCTTAAAAACACAATAGAAATGTTCATTGCATCACACTTGGGTCTTCATATTAACCAAAAATATACTTATAATTAAAATAGTTGGTTCTGTGGATGACATCTTCGTTGCTAGATTTTCAGAAACACAAATGTATTTGAGTAGAATGGTCCAATATTGTGATATGTCAGGAAACACACACCTGATAACGGTGTCTATTTGTTAAATAGTGTTTTAAAATATTCAACGTGTCAGCAACGGAAGCACTTAATGAATGTGTATATTTAGTGAATAGTGTGTTCAAAGTATTAAACTGTATTATAAATATACAAAGCTGTGATCAGATCAAAAGCTGTATGCCTGAGTGATACTGGGAGAACTTACTGTAAGAGCTATGAACACAATTACTATAAACACAGTTTCTTTGTAATTTTGAAGACTGGCAGAAATATGAATTAGAGAATACATTTACTTGTACTGACTAAGTAGGCATAGGGTGTTATATGATTGATGCTGCATCATACTGACAAATGTGTTGACAAACCGAAGAATAGATTGTGGTTTGCATCTAAAATAATGATAAAAGCGCAATTACATACAGAAAACTATGGTCTCTAAGACGTTCACTACCCGGTATATAGTACTTATATATATAAGGCATGGTCCTCCTATGACTGGTTATACATATAAACAAAAAACGAAGATTCTATAGCATAGTGTCTATAATATATTTTATTTTAAATTAAATTTGTGTGTTGCCACTTGATAACAAGCTTCAATTTGATCCAAAACTTTTACACCGTATTTAAATGCAAGGGCCGAAAAATGAGCCTTAAGGAGATCAGAGAAAACTGCCGCTTTTATATCAAAAAATTCATAGCAACCAGTATTGTTTTCCTTAACTGTTCAAGATGTTTTCACGTGGTTTAGTGCGAAAATGAAGAAAAGGATAATTTAGCACCGGAAACAGCCCTTTTTCGAAAAAAAGATTATACAATATCAAAATGGTCTCCCTAAGTGCTATATATATAAGGCATGGTCCCCCTATATATATATATATATATATATATAGATATATATATATATATATATATATATATATATATGTACATATATATGTATATTTATATGTACATATATGTATATATATATATATATATATATATATATATATATATATATATATATATATATATATATATATATATATGTACATATATATGTATATTTATATGTACATATATGTATATATATATGTATATATATATATATATATATATATATATATATATATATATATATATATATATATATATATATATATATATATAAAAGTGTTATTCTAGCAACACGGAGACCACTTTTGCTAAAAAAAAGCAGTATTAGGGATACCAAAAATTTAAGGAGACCAAAAGTACGTCTCCTTAATTCTTCGTTTTTACTGAAAACATTATAAAATGTTGAATGAATGTAGTTTAATATGTGCCAACCTGGATATTAGTATTTTTATTATCTACCAGAAGTTAATGAAATATTGGCGAAAGACCACTTTGTTATTGGGACCTTAGCTGGCTCTAGGATACAGTCTTATTGTCTTGTGATTTTGTTTGAAGGCAGCGAATATTATTATCTACATGGCTATTACTTTTCTTAACGATATGCCAAAGATTGGTGTATATACATCATGTACATATATATATGTACATATAAATATACATATATATATATATATATATATATATATATATATATATATATATATATATATATATATATATATATATATATATATATATATATATATATATATATATATATATATATATATATGTACATATATATGTATATTTATATGTACATATATATGTATATATATATATATATATATATATATATATATATATATATATATATATATATAAAAGTGTTATTCGAGCAACACGAAGACCACTTTTGCTAAAAAAAAGCAGTATTAGGGATACCAAAAATTTAAGGAGACCAAAAGTACGTCTCCTTAATTCTTAGCGTGTTTACACGTTATTAAACTACGCAGTAAACAAAATCGAATGATTCTGTAACATAGTGAATATAATATATTTTGTTTTAAAATTAAATTTGTGTGTTACTACTTGATAACAAGCTATAAAACATGTATTGTTTTTTTTCCAAATGGTCTCCGTAAGTTCTATATTTAAGGCATAGTGCCCCTATGACTTGTTGCAGATCTATATATATATACATATATATATATATATATATATATATATATATATATATATATGTTCGCCATAAATTGGAAGCAGTATAGACGAAATTTTTATAGCACAGTCTTAATTAACGCGGAGGAAATTGTGTCACAAAATGTAGTCTAATCGTACTGTTACTATTAGCACAATGTAGAGTAAAATCCAGTTTTTGAAAAGTCTTAAAAGTTTGATTGAAGGCAGGACCATAAATGTAGAGCTAGCTATTTTGTCCAATCGCTAGAAATTCAGGAAAATTATGACCGAAAACCAATTTTCTTAAAATACGCGTAGTTGTCCTCTTAGTTTTTACTGAAAACAAAATGTTGAATGAATGTAGTTTAATATGTGTCCACCTGGATATTAGTATTTTTGTTATCTACCAGAAGTTAATGAAATATTGGCGAAAGACCACTTTGTTATTGTGACCTTAGCTGGCTCTAGGATACAGTCTTATTGTCTTGTGATTTTGTTTGAAGGCAGCGAATATTATAACTTACATGGCTATTACTTTTCTTAACGATTTGCCAAAGATTGGTGTATATACTGGCAATTTTTTTTGTCTTAAAATCTTGACCGATATCAGGTACATAGCCTCACTGTTTTTGAAATTTTTCAGGTTATGCTCATAGGTCATAAATCTGCACATCAGCATTCGTTAGCTGGGTGTTGTCCATGGACAGTCTTATAAAATCTTTTCACAGTTTTACAAAGATTCTTTAAAATTTTATTGTTAAAAGTTAAATTGTACTGTTCTCAAAAGCTTAGAAAAATAAATATTTCAATGCTGCGTTGTTTGAATGCTTACACTTGAAGGTGCCATAATGTCATAAATCAGTTCATCTGACAGATTTAAGGTAATATATATGCTGATCTAGCAATTTCACCGAAATATTCTTAGAAGTGGAAGAAGCAGGAGTGCTAGCTATATTTTTCCGCAATTTTCGGGGTTAAGTTAGGGGTAGGGGATTCGATGTTTTAGGGGTAGGGTTGCTGCACATCCCAAATTACTAACTGAACTTTGCAGCATACCACATTTATGAGCACATAGGTGTATCATATATAAACTGTAAATTAGGTATTGTAAATGAAAACGGCCCTAAAATCTACAGAATGTGAGAAACTACCAACGGCATTATGCTGAGATGTAAGATTGGTGGGTCATCTTTGTAGCGTTTTAATCTATCACGATGTCAATCTGCAGAATCGTTTAAAGTTGAAACTGATCAAAAATTTTTCTTTAAGAATATACATAATTGTAACTTTGCCTGGAGCACGTAGTAGATTTTGAGTGAAGGCGTTTGCCTTCCGTATCCCTCGAACTGCAATATCGCTGAAATTAAGGATCATAATTAAACCATTACTTTCAACACAATTCTCTCCAAACATTGTGAAACATTTTAAGTATTATGAAATCCACGAGCCAAAAATCAAACATAATACCATCTGTCAGTAAAAAATATTAAATATATAAGACACATTTTTGCACTTTGATTCATTGTTATTTTTTTTTTGGGGGGGGCACATTGTCCTTAAATAAACTGCAATAAGGATTAGATTTCTTTTTCAGTGTAACGTACATTGATTACTCTGGGCATTGATCCTTAAATAGGAGTAGCTACATCAAAAGTATTTTGGAAAAATTTCATCTCATTCATGATTCTATTTTTAATTTCCATGTGCAGCTCATTCATTCCGTCCTCAGTTGACGATCCCCGTGGCACCAACCTGGCTCAATCTGATATTCGAATGCAAAAAAAATGACTCAGTGGAAGACCGATGACCATCCGCTTCAAAACGTGACACCGGTAAGATCAACCCCGCCAAGATGTCGGTGGTTATAAATTGCCTCACCCGGGAATCAGGTTACGCCATCCGAAATCCTACACACCAGTGAGACCAACGAACCTCAATCTGAGATCTCGGCGATCCCAAATTAATACAAAAAACCATGCAAAATTAATCACAAAAAATGCTGAACTAAAACACTGGTCCTGTGGCTATGATCGACTATATGTGTGGCAACTTTTCCCAGCCTTAGTTTTTAAATGATAGCAGTGAAGTAATAGCAGGAAAAGATACCTGGTAATTATGCCATCGTTGCGAGTCACATGGTAAGTAGCAATAAAGGCAACTAGTAGTTATGTAATCAATGGGTTAGTCAAATGGACAGCGAGGTACAACCGGTAGTTATGTCATTAGTGGATGAGTCAAATGGACAGCGAAGTACAACTGGTAGTTATGTATCAGTGAGTGAGTCAAATAGGCAGCGAAGTACAGCCGGTAGTTATGTCATCATTGAGCATATCAAACAGTAGAAGGCAATGTCGAACATCGGTTAATTGTGCCACCAGTGAATGAATCAAATGGCAAGTAGCAAGTTGTAGTAGGGAATAAATTCTCTAGAACTGGACATTAGGAACATAATCAATGATTTGTTCGTCCATATAAGTAGTTTCAATGATATTGGATGATCTAAATGTTTTATTTAAATGTTAGGAATTTATTCATAACATAATTTAATGGGTTCCACTTTGGATTTGAAACAATCCGTTTTTATGCTTCTTTACATCGAAGACATAAAACATGCAATTTTATGGCCCATGTGTTACACGAATGTATTGCGTCTGCTACTGGTTTACATTTCCGGATGCTCCAGACTATTATCGTACTTCACGTCCTCCAGACTGACATCGGAAAAATCCTCTTCACATATTTCTCCCCGTAAAATCAGCGTTTTTAAACAACCTCTCCCACTTTCTCCTTTCAACTTTCTCGGTATCATGAGCTGCTTTCACCAATCGTCAAATACTATAAGTTAGCTCGTTACCAGCTACCGGGCCTCTTTTTACCTTAATGCATCTGGCCTTAACATTGCATTACAATTTCGTCCGAGCACTGCAAATTCATGGAATGCAAATTGAATTCAATTTTCCAGTGCTATTCTGATTTTGAATGCATGGATACCTCTCTTATTTTGCCGTTTTCAGTCGACTTACTGTCAATCGAATTTGTTGTGTTTTGCAACACCTTAGCGTGCTTCCTCCAGTATTTCATTTGTCTCATCGTGGACTCAGAAGTAACAACGTTACTTTCAGATCTACCGTTTTTACCTTTTTATTTTAATTAAATAGTTTAACATCTCTCTTTCTAGAAAAAGAGACGCAATTATTTCTTACAAGTCATTAACACGTGCCATACAGTATTTAAAATGCAATTATCAATGTTCACCTTTCGTCATTGTGATTAAAAAATTTATGACCTCAAATGACAAGAACTCCCTTTTTCTAAAGTAAAACATTTATAAACTTATCCTAAATAGCACTGATGCCACATAATTTAAGAACCAAACCAAGTTTCAGGCTCGAGCTATGTAAACGTTATTATTAAACATTTGTGTCTTTATGTCTTTATGTATACTAGAAATTACTTAAAATCGTCTAATTTTATACAACTGCAACGCTTTATACCATAAATACCATAATTAATTTTTACTCGTAGCTGACACCAGGATGGGAATTGGCCATATATGTATTACAAAATAATGTCATTTCTCGCCACCACCAAACGTATGCGGCGAAGAGATCCTATGCAAGTACTTCTGCCCAGCAATGTCTTGATATAGTTGACATCGACTGAAGCAACACACATGGAGGCGAGAAAAGCATATGTTAATACCTGTGCCCTGTGATGTCTTAATAGAGTTGACATCGAATGACGCCACCACCTTGTACAACACATAGAGTCTAATACCTGGTCCTTGCGATATATCGACACAGTTGACATCAAGGTACACAAAACTATCAAGCCTAGTAAAACTGTCTTCTGTCGCTCGATTAAAATGGTAAGTTACATTAAAGTAACATATTACTTAATAGTACATGCACCATTAAATAGCATATATATCAGATCAACACATATACCAATCTTACCTGTATCCGAATAACAAAAACATTGCATAGACATGTGTTGATTTTTAGAGATGCTAAAACTTCGACTAAGCAATCACACATCCATTGACTTATTCTCTATAGTTATGTCTAACATAAGTGTTGTTTACACACGAATATGTGTATCGTACACGAAGAACTGGACAGAAAACAATATAAGGAGCAAACACATTTAAAACGCATTGAACTTTTTAAAAATGGATTCCTGTTAAAATTGTTGTAACTGTATTGGTTAACATTGTTGTTGTAGTTTTATAAAGCATGTTTTAATGATTTATAAAAAGTTAGAGATAACAGCTCTTGCAGTATACATTTACATATAGTACTGAAACAGAAATTAAAGTGCTTCTGGCAAAAAATGGAAGCGTTAAAATGGCGACTGTAAAATTTCTTTAAAAGAGATTTTTTTATTTTTAAAACCATAATCCTTGATTTCCTTGTTCTATTACTTAATTCCGACTTGCAATGTCAGTGATACTACTATTTTTCCGTTCTCTGTTCACACTTTTAGCCTTGGCTATGTCATAGCATGCTATTTGTGCTAGAGCTTATTGAATTAGTGGTACTCATATTACCTGTGCCATGCGATCATTTGATATTGAAGGAATTTGTATACCGAAAAACTATCAAACCTTTGAAGTACACTTCTCCTTTTTCTGCATGAAAAATTAGTTGTTACCTTTAAAAGAACATCACATAATAATTCATAATCACATGTAATTTATATTTGTATTTGTTTAGCACAGTATTGCACAGGTATACATGGTTGTATAGAGATGGCTATGAATGTGGTTCAGCAAAACACTTGCTCTCTAACTCTGTGCTTTAAGTTGGTTTTGTTTATAAACTTTTTTGCATAAATAGCCCGATTGAAAAACAAATACATAAGGCCTCCTTGTTTCACAAACAATTGTAAAGAACATTGACTAAAGTGAAGTTTTTACTTCTTGTATTTATTATTGTTTACAGCGTTGAGACTGTATTTTTCGTATGTTCTAGCATGGTTTATTGGCTTTATAATAAGTAACAAATGTGTGCACAGTTCGTGTGGACAAGAAAAATTCTCTTATTAAATTTTTAAGACAACATTTTTGTAATATGAACAGATTAAGAAATGAGGTTTGTTACACACTAAGCTATCACATTGGTGCATTCTCAGATCATCCAACACCAGTTTTAAACGCAGCATCTACGCGTTTAAACAAGGAGATTCTTTCTTCAACAAATGAACTGGGCAGATAGTACCATTTTAATGATATTTTCATCAGGCTGTTTTTAAAATGCTTCTTTTCTCACAATTTTGATCCAATATCTTTGAAATTACATACGAATCATCGCCATAAAGTTCTAGCTTGAAAGATAATTCTTTTGGTGATTGATTTAATACTGGCCAAAATAGCACTATTTTGATTTTTTGTTAGCAAATTTTCAAAATGCTACCTTTTCCATAATATAGTCTTTTTGTGAGGCGTTTGCCAAAGTGGGTCTCATGCAGTTTGATTGGATTTATTCTAAATTTAAGAATACTTTTAATTTACTTTTTCTTACAGACAACTTTCAAGGAAAAAAAACTTTTATGCTTTTGTTATTTTCTATGGAATTATTTCAAGTTTCAACGTACTTTTTGTGGCTTAACTGTCATTGTATAAATCCTTATACGCCTATACAACAAAAGTCTTTTATTGTATTTTTGTTCGAATCCCGTGATTCAAGAATGTTTATATGGGACCCCAAAACATAAGAGTTTTGAATATATTGTTAGCAGTTTCCGAGATCCTAAAAGCATAGAATGTTTTCGTTCCGTTCCGCGAAATGTGAATATAGGAAAAAACGTTTAGGCTGAAAAGTTTTGCAATAAATAAGAAAATTGTACCGTTGTATATAGAGTGGATGTAGAGCACACCAGGCATTTAGTGGTTCCTACGCCTACAATGTGTGATAAAGATTCTATGCGCTTGGAAATTTAGAAGTACCAAAGTACCCCACACCCAGAATACATAAATCTCATTGATGGCCAATCTATCAATCTATCAATCTTTCATTTTGACTCAACCTGCTGGGATCAAATCCAATATTTTGTAAAAGTGTTAGATAATTTTTAAAGTTTTGTATATGAGTAAAAAAATACATCTACTATGTAGCAAATTATCGCACAAATGTCTCGTTTATAGCATGAGTTATTCAGCAGTAAAATATGATGAAAGAGTCGTGTCGCTAGAGTCGTTAAGAGGTCATTAATGGCATGATCTGGAAAGGAATTGCTTTCTATTAAGGGAATGAACTCCTTTTCATCAACGGAAATCTGACAGCCCTAAAATATAGATAGTAAATCCAGGAGCCCTTTGCTGGAACAGGCACTTTTTTCCAAGCAACTGGAACAGGCACTTTTGTCTTAGCCTGCGTTGCTGCTTGATCTATCACCCATAGAATACGCTCGGGTACTCTGGTTCGAGCCGCGTCTACGCGATTTTAAAGGAATATTTATTCTTGAATAATTTTCTATCAATAAAACATCGGTTGGGAAGCGATAACGTTATGATTTATCTTAAGATAAATGGTCTCAAGCAGGTCAAACGTGACATGTTAGTATCTGTTTTGAAGGAGTCTCCATTTTTTTGCTTCTCGCTGAAGAAATGACCTCCTTTTTCAAAATATTCATTTTTTTCTCTGTACAAGTACAAGTACAAGCCAAGTAACAGTTTGAATTGCATACAATCAGGACCGAACTTTGGACAATACTCCTGTCATTTTATTCGCAACTGCTTAACTGTTCTAAAGGACTATCTTGTAGATACAGTTCTACTTATAATCTATAGATAATTTATAATACTTCTGCAGCCAAAATTCTTCGACTGACTGTAAGTGTAAGATGTCGTTGGTTAAGAAAGTTTTAAAGGGCGAATGAAATAAAATGTACCGAAAGCCCTGCAGCTCCCATTTAAATACTAACTTGCCAAATGGGGATTACATGATTTGCAAAAACAAACGTTCTGAATTATTACAGCATCGACCCCGCCTCCGATAAGTTAGTCTTCGGTTTTCATTTTTATGCAAAATGACTGTTCTACCAGACCCCTCTCAGTGTTTTACGGGGAGGGAGTCACATTTAGCAATGAGGCGCAGATGCACGGTAGTTATCAATCCCAGCGGCAGACACACTTCTTATTGAGAGACAGAACTCGATATTTTTCATTAGATACTTTTGCTGTGAACCGTGTCGGCCTGAATCTTTCTGAATTGTTTTGTGTTGATTTAGCCTAGTTTTTATTTTATATAGCAATTTTCATTAAAATGACATGAAAGAAAATATTGCAATTTCTATAAACACGTGTTTCTTTTGTTAAGTATACGATGCACTTGACAGCGTAACGATTTTGCCCTTCATAGGTTTATTGAGATTTCTAGTGATAAAGTAGCTCCAAGATTTGCCAAAATAATGTTTATTGTGTTAATTAAAAGTGATCACTTTCAAATTTGTGAGAAGAATGCCTATAACGATATTTGTAAAGAATCTGTACGCTAAAAATGTAGTGAATTCTTACTCATTGTTACATTGCCTAAAAAGCATTTAGCAGGTTAAACTCAGACTTAAACTTTCTTCTGATAGTTTTTGTTCTTTTTTTGGGTGTGTTTGTTTGGGGAGAGAGAGGAGAGGCTCATTACGTAAATATATCACCCGAAAAACAGGTTTAAATCCCCTGAAAAAATCATCTTTTTTAACATCGAGCAAAGAAAAGGGGAAAAGGGGAAAGCAATTGTTCGTAGGCAGTCAGTTGGCGCATTTCGTCGTGAAAGCACTCCTGCATAAAAATATAACAAAGTTATGTTTTATATTTCCTTTGGGTCCTCTGAGGATAAGAAGGAAGCACTCTGTGGAGCTTTCATAAGCATTCAGACTGAGACTGTGTACACAACATTGCAGTTTTGGTTTTCTCTTATGTATTCTATCTGAAGACGGTTATGTGTCTGGAAACTAATATTTTAAGTCCCTGGAACTAATTAGCCACCTATAATTCAAACGTTTGTTTTAGGAGCATTGCATATAGCTGTGTTGTAAAGCAAAGTTTAAAGCGCTCAACCCTAGGAAGAAAAAAACCAAACGTAGACATTTATAAGAAACATATCTTACATCGTAGCGTCATAGATGTAGCGTGTTGTGCTTTCAATTTGACGTCCCTATTATTGAGCCAAACCAAGGCGTATATATATAAGAGATCGAGCTAAGATCTGGAATTATCTTCTGGGGTAGGAGGTGTCATGATTACGAGAAATGATGAATTTAGGGCCGTTTATTTTGAAGACTCAAACAATCAATTATTTCTCCTTTTTTGGGAGGGAGGGGGGTTATAACCCTATATCGCACTAGATGCGCCACTGACTTTCCACATTTTCTTATCAAGAACGTTTCGGACGTATTACAACTGCGCACATAGAATTTTGATAGAAGTACCATTTTTTCTTGCTAGGTGTATTGCGTTATCTTTGAAGAGCTCCTGCTTTTCAGTTAAGTTAATAAACTAAGTTGAAGATAACGTATCATGCAACTATAAATAAAGTTGTCATGAGTGGCAAAAACAATGTAAGTACGCAATTCGTGCGTATTACTTTTAGCAAGGATTGGCGCACATAAATAGAAGTGATCATTGCGTTTGAGATAAAGAGGATTTTAGACGGTATCGAAGTGTTAGGTATAACAATAAGCAACGATATACATAATCTAAATCTAACTAATCAGAACTACCTACTGATACTTTGATTTTTGGAGTTTATTTCACTGAATCGGCGGATACTTGAACTACATCATATGTTGCATATCGAGGTACAATATTTGTGTTTATATTTTGTAGTTGCAAAAACTTAAGGTTTTTTGCATTGTTTCAAATGTTATAAGCAGTTGAAAGACACTTTAGCATTAAATTACACTAAACATTTGTGAGGAAGGAGTAAATGTAAAATGCATTTTATACCGATAAAACTGTATAAGTTTTAATGCAATTCGAGATCAAGTTAAAAGGCAAAGTTTCAATGTCCGCGTAGGCATATAAGATGTAAATAAATTAAAAAAAACTAAGGTGTACAAAAAAGACATGATGCAGTTTGTTCTAAAATATTGGTCGTCCTAGCGCGAACCGTCGAAGACTCGTGCGTGTGGCACGATGATGGCAGAAAATATAAATAATACAGAAACACCTTATCGCATCCTGCGAATTCAAGTATAGGGACAGAAAAAACTAAGTATAATTTACTGCTCAGTGTTTACAACTAAATATTTACATATGAGCTCACTTTGTTGAAGGACGTTCTAATTTGATATCAAGAAATTTTCTCGTTTGAATACAAGGATCTATTTTCTAACACTGGACGAGTGGTGGTACTCATATGTGTTATCATGCATGTCCAAACAAAATAAGATCTGGGCCTGTAGCATTGAAACACCCCAGCATTGAAACACCACATCACTGTATGGGCCCATCCAATGGCTGGGCTAAATCAATACATAGGCTATTGAAACAGCACATACAGTTTCTCCCCATGAAACACGATTATATTGCTGATGTAATTTAGTACAACAGATGTATTGGGATGATGTAATTGGACGGGCCGTTATATTTCTTTGTAAAAAAAATGCAGAAAATGATGTAAATAAAAATCCGAGAAGAACATTTAAAACATTTAATTATCCACCTATCATTTTGCTTTTAACACCCACACTTAACATTATTTGGAAAACTCAGCTATAATCTCAGCACAACTTCTCTCTCTCCCCCTCCCCCTGTTGCACTATGGTACTTAGTATGTGCTTCGGTGCCAGAAGGGGATGGGGGCATTTCCATATAAAATCACTACCATGCGCGTAAATCGAATTTAAAAAGAGCCCCTAAACACGGAATTTCCGTCTCTACATTTCCCCCTATTTTTGGAAAAGCGCAGAAAAAGACAACTGATTGCTAAATGTCATTACCAAATTTCGCAATGAGGATTTAGGATATGTTCATTCATTTATCCTGAAATGGATGCAGGTCTTCAATTAATTACAATATAATATTTGTTTTCAACGGTATAATCATTTTACCCCCTCCCCCTATTTTAGGAAAAGCGCGGAAAATTCGGCAATTTTACCCACTCCCTATTTTTTGTATTAATCTTCCGCATTGTTGCCATATTTGATACAAGTGCCCCCAACCCCTGCGGAAGGGGGGGGGTGGTCAGCGTGATACATAGCATTTCAAAATATTAGGTACAATTCTGCCGGCCTTGCATGTGCTGTATCCATGGATGGGGTATTCCTATGCAACTGTCTGTAGAGTTGGCCCATATTCTTAACCAGATGAGCTGTTTCTATGGATGGGGTATTCCTATGCAACTGTCTGTAGATATGGCCCATATTCTTGATCAGATGTGTTGTTTCTATAGATGGGGTATTCCTATGCATCTGTCTGTAGATTTGGCACATACTGATTCTATATGTGCTGTTTCTATGGCTTACAGCTATAGATGGGCCCATTCGACACCCATCAACCATTAAAACAGCCCATCTTGCTCACAACACAAGGCAATTTGTTCCCATTTTAAGGGAGAAGAAAATATGTGCTATTTCAATGACCAAATATGTGCCAAAGCTACAGCTGCGCAAAACAAAAAATATGGGTTAAATCAATACCTCGCTGTTATTGGATGGGCCCATCCTACGGATGGGCTGTTTCAATGCAACAGGGCCGGGGAAGAAGAGATCCTGCCCGCACGGAGTACTAATTGCGATGAAAAGGGAGTAACCATTATTCAATATTCTACATTTCCCACAAAGTGCATGCTTGTATGTGATTGCTCCTTTCCTTCGGACAGCCCCAAGATTCACTGCAACCTCTCTGGTTTTGAAAAGTAGTACACGCCTTCACAGCTTTGTCACATATATTTCTTGCTTTGCCTCGCTTTCAAAAATTCTGCTGAAATAGTAGGGATAGAAGAAGAGTTCTGGGCCACCTCCCCCTGACCCCTGAGAGTTCTGACCCCCCTCACCCACGCCTGAAACTTTTTTGATTTTTGCATATTTATCCGTTTCAGACGATTCTGAACATTTTTGGTTTTTGACCTCCCGACCCCCTCCCCCCTCAGCGTGGAAACATTTTTGTGAGTTTTGCATATTTATCCGTTTCAGACGATTCTAAACATTTTTTGTTTTTCTTGTCCTCCCAATCACCCCCCTCCCCGTTTGAAAATTTTGTGATTTTTGCATATTTATCCATTTCAGACGATTCTGAACATTTTTGGTTTTTTGACCTCCCGACCCCCACTCTCCACGTCCTCTGTTGGAAAATTTTGTGATTTTTGCATATTTACACGTTTCAGACGATTCTGGACATTTTTGGTGTTTTGACCGTCTCCCCTCCCCGTTGGGAAAATTTTGTGGTCATGATACTCTCCAAAGTTATTGCACTGAAATACATTCCAGACTCGTTGTGCATGAGCATAATCCTCGTCACTGATTCCTTCATCAGCCAATTGACTATAAAAGTCTTTTTGCGATAGAAGCTGATGGAAGCTTGGTTTCTGCAAAGTTTGATGGTTCATCAACATAGTCATAAGGATATACTCCTTTTCTCAAAAGTAAATCTTGTTGCTGATTGTCACGCATATGTGCAGTCATATTCTGAAACCTCTCTTTGTCCTCAGCCGCTACGTTGGATATCAGTTTTTGCAAAGATGCTACCATGAATTGGGAAGAGTCCATGAATGGTAATTGCAATGTACTTTTCAATATTGCTGGGAATAACCGACAGCTTCAACCCTTTGAATTTTCCTATACTCTCCGTAAGAAGATGACTATCATATGCTGGTAAGTTGTTGATAGGACAGGGATGATGAATGAATCCAACTTTCCTTGTTGATCCTGTAGGTTGCATTCACTATGAGCTGCTCCACGTGTTTTCCACTGATGTGATCATGATCTCGCACACGATCCACTCCCATCAACTCATGGCAAACGTAACAATGAGTAGCTTGAGCAAACTGTTTCTTATCCTCAGTGTTCAACCAATTCACAATGCGACGTTCTTCTGACATATACTCTAGAAATTGTTAAACAGCTTTGTCTTCACGGTGAAGCAAGGAATACGTTTCTCGTATTCGCTGACGACAACATAGGCAAAACTATTAGCCTTGTGATGTTGGTAACTCTCTCTCTTCTGTTTCTCTGTACAGCATTCAAAGTCAGCATAAATGACAAAGGGTGTCTTTTGTTGTTTTGCAATACCCTTGAACTGAATAATTATATCCTCTGAAATGATAATCGCTGTGCTCCATGCTTTCCATAAACTTCACGATGTTTGTCCAAAAGATCTTGTCGCTTAAATCCATGCAGGCAATTGAAGCAGTAAAACTTTTTATGGCTATGGTTTGCACGATGCGTCATAAGTCTACTGAAGTTCTCAATCGGACAATAATGTCTTTTCTCATTGTCACTGATAAGCAGTAGGTTGATTTCAGTGAACATTTTTGGTTTTTGACCTCCCGACCCCCCCCCCCCCCCCGTGGGAAACTTTTCTGATTTTTGCATATGTATCCGTTTTTTTCTGGAAATGGAGTGTAAAAGGCAGACCTGCTACTTTTACTTCTTCAGGACTTGGACGAGTACAAGCCATTTCTTAAACATATTTCTGAGCAACAATCTATCTTTGTAACTCAAATGGAGAAACAAACGGTTCTAGCCAATTTTAAGATCAGTGCTACCTTACGCGTTTATTTATATTTGTGGTTTAAACACGTACGGTTAATGTTTTTCATTGAGCTTTTACATCGTTTCAAATGTTATCAAACTTTGAAAGATACGTTAGTATTAAATTATATGAAACGTCGGGAGGAAGGAGTTTGTACCGATAAAGCTCTAATTAGTTTCATCCGCTTCGATATCAAATTAAGGTTTGAAACGCTAACTTAACTTAATTTTTCTCGTTGTGATTTTCTATCCTTTCAAATAATTTCAACCGTTGAAAGAACCTTTAGTATTAAATTACAGAAAACGTCTGGAGGAAGTAGTAAATGTAGCATGCATTTTGAACCGATAAAGCTCTAACGTTTTTATAAGGTCCCAGATCAAATTAAGGTTTTTAAATGCTATATCCCAATAAACATTGTGACGTCGATAAAACGTCGATGTAAGGTTGCGACAGTCATTGGTCAAATCACAGCTGTAAATCTGGTTAAAATGTTGTTTTGATAGTTTCCGTGACAAGATTGTAGTAGCACAAATTAATCACATGTAAACACCTTCTCGCATCGTTTAATAAGTACAACAATACAACAATTCCAACAAACTATGGAGATTGAAAAGCCCTAGTGTAATTAACTGCCCAATGTTTATAACGAAATATTCCCATTTGAGCCAAAGGACATTCAAATTTGAAATCGCAAAACTTGTTCGTTTCATTGTAGAAAAGGTACAAAGGATTGAGATGTTTCAATCGATTTTTATTAGTTATAATAATGTATGGTGTTATGCAATAGCGAGACTTGGTTGTAAGAAACTACAGGGCTCAGTCTTTTCGACTTTACACAGGAAACTCACAGACAGTGCAGGTGTGCAACATTGTATAACCTTTGAAATGGGACGACAACTAAGGCAGAGACACTTTTTTCTACATAAAAAAAGGAATTTTTGCATCGTATTCAGCTATGATTTCGCTGCTTGAATAACACAAGCTAGAATTTGCAGCTCAGAACGAAATTAATGTTCAGGATAAATTGAGGATATTTAATGATAGGACTAAAATTGTCACCAGCTGCCCCCACCGTCAATTGACAATCTTGTTAGGTATTGTGTTAATACAATCGCTTTGTTACAATGTCAGAACCCTGATGTTGCATTCCAAGTTTAATTAACCTTTTCACTTGCAAGGGGGTGACGGTTAGCTCAGTCATTAGAGCGTTGGTCCTGTAGTCCCAAGGTTCCTGGTTCGAAAGTGGCCAACGGTGGAAAGCTGGGGATTGGCTTTCACTCAAGTTGCCTCAGTTAAACGACTGCACAAGATTATTCACCACCAAATCCCTTAAAAACCTTTTCAATTGCAGAAAATATTCAAAATTAAGACGTTCTGATATGAAATGTTGTCATTGTCGCTGTCTGTATGTCCATACTTTTCGCATGGCATAGTTCTGGCTTCATTGATTCCGACAAAAGAATTCAAAATAGAAAGCTGTAGTCTTAGCAATAAAGTCATTCTGTCCCTTTGTAAGTAATTTTCAAACCTACCATAGGGTATTATCATCAGGCTTACTACAAGATTAATGGTCACTCCAGCTTTCTAGCATCACTTCTCTAAAAATAACATATCTAAATACTTTTTAGATACTCTATGATTTTAAAACATTACTTTTAGGTCAATGCCCGTTTTTAGACATAATGTGTCCTATTCTGTCGTTGACAACATTTACCATTTCAGAACAGTTTCTTTTTGAATTGTTCTCTGCCTAATCATTGAAATATCTAATGTTCTATCACAGGCCTGAATTTTCAATTTTAAGTGCTTTTTGTAGATACGCCAGAAACAACTTACAAGAATATTTTAATGTTATGGTCAATCTATGGTTTCGTATGTAGCTTTAAGGTCTGTTTTTTTTTACCATATGGGTTACATGGTAAGTTTTTTCTATGCTATCCCACATCACTTTCAGTTTTACAAACATATGAATAAATGGGCCATGTGGATCTTCTTAATCTATGTATTTAATTACGGTACTGTGCTCCTTCGTACATCACGTCATGGTCCACAACAGATGTTAACATTGATAAAATTACATGATACATGGTCATTCTATGCTTCCGTTCAAAACTTCAAAGAAATATTTAATATATGCGCTTTCCCTCTGGTGATCACACTGTGCTTCTGTACTTGTCTTCCGAGTTATCAATCCATTATGCGCATCATATAGCCTATATGATTCTTTGTAACTCGCACTTCCACATTTGACGCCATGTGGCCTGCATGGTTCGAAAACCCTTTATACTTTTAACGATATTTAGTTTCATAGATAACAGTTCGGGAATATGTATGGAGCAAATGCTTTTATGTACTATTCTTGGGATCAAATAATTTGTAACGCTGTATGGTGGACAGGATTTCGCGCCTTTACTAGCATTTAAGTAATGAATATGATATGCTACATCATATTCAATACCATAACATATTAAAAAATTGCTTGGTCACCGTATGCCATCGTATATACTAAAGCAATGGCGTATCTCATTGAGGTGTCTTGAAATGTGACATTGCGAGTGGTACATGACTATCGTCATGTGCGCAATATTCTAGGACTGACCATGTTTTTTTCAGTCTGGACAGACTGCTGAGATTCCTGTTAACATAGCAGAGGATTGTCGTCAACGCCACCAAATTGCTGTTTCGAAACTCATGGAATCGCCTTTTAAAGTGACGTCGTTGACCGATTAAATCAGGGAAGAATAATGTATTATTTTTTAAATAATATTGTTTATTCATTCTAAATTTTGATTTAATCTTTTAAGATTTTCTTGATGACACTTTTACCAAATAAAAGGTCAACATTTTTTATTATAATAATGTGTGGTCGCAATATGCAGAAAGGTAGGGAAATAACCAATATAAAGAAATCACACATGATGACTTGGATGCAAAGTGGTCTGTTACGATTGTCTCCAACCTGCACTGCACGCTTACTTGCTACCAGACCCAGTGAAAGCACACATTCTCAGCAATAGGAATATGGCACAAAATTCAGACACTTAGCAAGAACATACCTAGCATCGTAGCGCCATGCCTATTTTGTGTTTTCCCCCTGATTTATTGCAGTTTTACTATATTTGGCCATTTTGAAATGCATTTCAATGAATATTACAATGAGTCATATGTTGTAGGTTCTTAAATATATGTAGCATGCTGTCCTTATTATGCAGCCAAACAAAGGCACATGTCATGTCTATCTCATATAAATAACGTATACATACCAGACAAGCACTTTTCAATGCACATGATAGGACGATTACCACAGTTGGTATATAAAGGTGTATTGTGTTTATTATGTGACGTCATAATTACAGCGTTCACGTACTTATATAAATGTAGTTTGAAGGCGGGGTCACAACAGATCCAGGCTTTTTTGAGGGCAAGGTGCAACGATCATAAGAAACGAAGAGTTTAGGATGTTTTTTTCTTCGTACATCGCTGACAAAAACAAAAATATGTGATCAGCAAAAATATATTGATGATCTTTTTAAGAGCCAGTAAGAGATCCCTGTTATCATCAAGATAAGATAGGAACTGAAGCAGTTTTTCACGAACCAGATTGTCGGATGAATTATGTCGGAGGGTTTAATCCAGTTTAATCAAGAGCTGTTACCTAATTATAACTGTAACTAATAAGACACTCCATTAAGCAAACGGATCATTTAGTGTTAACCCAGGTGGGCATGGTTTCCATTGGCTATACCTATTGATTCGGTGCATCTCTCCTCTGTCCTTTTGTCTGCGAATCCGTCTGTAAACTTGTTTTTTTCTTTGCTACTCCTGTGTCAGTTGCCATCGGATCGCAATAAAATGTTGAAGCAGAAATGATGCACTTTGTGTGAAAAACGCTCATTATTTCGCAATTCGCCAATTTTGGCAAACCTACTGTAAATTTTAAAATTTGCACGAAAATATGCACGAAGGTAGTGTGGGTTAGGGGTAGAAAAAATTGCCGGCGCCAAATTTGATTTCACCAATTTAGCGATTTAACGATATATTAAAGTTTCCCTAATTTTCGCCAAAATTTTATTTTAACATATGTATTCCCAGCGAAATTCTTAACGGCTAAGTCTCGTGTGTACCTGAGTCAATTTTGTCAGTTTTTCACCATGTGCCACATTTGGGAGATTTAGTGTCAAAACTTTGGTCCATTTTTCACTTTGGTAAAACAAAACAAAGCTTCATTTTGTTAGAACAAAAAACAACACAAAACAAAGAAATATCGGTAGTAATTATAATAAAGGTAATAATAATGATATTGATAATAACATTTATAATATAAAAATAATAAGAGTAATAATATCAATAATGATAATAATAGTATGTTTTAAAATCTTTTCTAATTTTCTTTTTGCAATTTGCAATTTTGCACGTAGAATCGAGAATATTGACGAGATAAGTTCTCTGAATCCATGAGTCCCAGTGACACTATACACACAAGCATATTTATACTGCAGGTGTTGAACGCTTTGACCTTTATATTTGAAATTGAAACAGAAATGGATAACGTACAGTTTTTAAAGGGAGACATGAGAATTTACCAGTTTTAAGAAACCAGCCTTTCCGAGTTTACACCATAAAAGTATACGCATTGCAAATGTGGAACATTGTATTGATTGATCGATACTTTGTTAAAATAGAAGAAAATTTTAGAATGAGACCGAGAGTTTTTGTCTAGACAAATATTCAATACTGCAAGGCGTAGTTTTCTTGTATTATTTGTCAAAACCGATAAAATTTCGTCGGTAAAAAAATTGCAAAAATTACACACTGTGCATACAAACTCATGGTTCTCTAAAGAAAAGTTGTCCAATTTTAAAGTCTAAAACTATTTCAGGAAACACTTCAAAATAGTCATATGTGTGACATATGGACAATAATGTCTTCAGTAATTGCAATGATATGTTAATTCGTGTGGTTTATATGTCTAAAATAAATGTGTTACAAGTTGAAATGTTCCCATTGACAGGCTAATACGTGTTGGCATCAATAATCAGACAAAATTCAGTACTGCTTCTTATTGTACGTTTCCCCAACATCGCAGTTTGGATAGTGTGCCTTAATGATAGGATAGAAGGAAATTAATGTTAAGGATTATAAAATATTTAATAAAATTAAAACTTTTAGGATCTGCCGTATTTTTATAGAATGGTTGTTCTATTTCTGACGGCACCTGGACGTGACGGCCATGTTATTAATTGTATAGATAAGTTATTCCGTTCGCTGTTTCTTATGAGCAGCTGATAAATTTCAACACTTTTTCCATGTTTAACCGAAAGACCCAGTAAACAGCTAAGACAATAGGAGCAAATGTCCGCTACCTATCCTATCTGGAATTGAACTCGAGACCTTACAAATATCAAACCAACACTTTAACCAGCTGGGCTAACCGTCACTACTATTTCCTAAGCGAGTATTATCATGGTTATAACCAGTGTGATACTTGAAGACACCAATGATCGTAACTCCTCGGAAGTCATGATAAATTCGACCAATCAGCCAATACCCATTCATGGTTTGATTTTAGGATAATCTGTATTTTCAATGAATGGTGTGGATGACGTTGTACCTTGTGACTCTTGGTGTCTGAGACAAAGAGGATTTCTGCCCACTGATACTTTGGCATTTAAATGACGGTGAGAGTTTGTTTCACTGAATCGGCTGATCTGATATGTATATCTTCTTCAAATCATTAATATCAAGCTACCATCTTTTTATTTATGTTTGTAGTTCCAAACAGGTAACTTAATTTTTCTCGTCGTGATTTTCTATCCTTTCGAATATTCTAAACCGTTGGAAGGCACTTTAGCATTAAATTACAGAAAACGTCGCGAAGAAGCAGTAAATGCAGCATGCATTTTGTACCGATAAAGCTCTAACCGTTTTATACGGTTCAAGATCAAATTAAGGTTTTTAAATGCTGTATCTCAATCAAAATTGTCACGTCTATAAAGTGTCGATATGAGGTTTCGACAGTGACCTGGATAAATCGCAGCAATAGGTCTGGTTAAAAGTTTTAATTAGTCGTGGCAATGGATCATCGTCTTTGAGATGACATTGAATAAATGTTGGGTAAGGGACAATGTGTAGATGTTTCTTTTTCTCGCAAAACTCCAGTAGGGCAAATTTAGAGCAAAAAAGTATAGAATTCGCCTTTAGAAAAAAGATTTAAACTCATTTATAATAATAATATTTAAACAATAATTCTAAAATAATAATAAAAAAATAATAATAATAATAATCATCAATAATAATAATAATAGTAAATAAACAAATAAATAAATAAATAAATAAATAAAATGATAAAGGGAGAGCAGGCAAACAAAATACTTAAAGTGTCACTCACTAATAATGTGAAAATGTGTTATTACATTAAAACATAGAAGGTAAACATTCCGCTGAGAATTTTGCGAGCAACAACACATAGGATACATGTGCAATATTTTCTTACTTATTTTGCGAGCAACAACACATAGGATACATGTGCAATATTTTCTTACTTATTTTCCACAACTGATTTATTAATAGACTGGGGTATCATAACGTGTGTGTTGTATATTGGTTTCAATAGCCAAATTTCAATATCTCTTCTTGTATATAAAATGTAAATGAACGCTTTTAGGTTGACAAAATAGACATGCCACAGTATGTCTCTGTCACATTGGCCGCCCTAGTCATAACCGTCTCAGACTAGTTCACGTGGCAAGATAATAGAAGAAAGAATTGGTCCCATGAAAACACCTTCCCGCGTTGATCAATAACTGCAACTGTACAACAATAAACTATAGAGATTGAAAATACCAAGTGTAATTAACTGCTCAATGCTTACCATCAAGTATTCACATTTGAATCAATTTAGTGAAGGACGCTTAAATATCGCAAAACGATATCGCAAAAACTTTCTCGTTTGAATGTAGACAGTCACAAACGCTTGCCAAGTGGCTTTTAATGGATCAAGATTTTTCAAAAGATTTTTATTAGCTATATTGATACACAATTAGACGGTTGAATGATAATTGTAACAATAATAATAATAATAATAATAATAATAATAATAACAATAATAATAATTATAACGATAATAATAATAATAATAATAACATTTATAATAAAAGAATAATAATAAAGACTAATAATATCAATAATGGTAATAATAATAACAATGTTTGACATCTTTTCTAATTTCCTTTTTGTAATTTACAATTTTGCATGTAGAATCGAGAATATTGTCAAGGTAAGTTCTCTGAAACAATGAGTCCCAGTAACACCATACACACTAGTAATATTTATACTGCAGGTGTTGAATGTCTTGACCTTTAAAGCAACTTGAAATAGAAATGGATAACAATGCACAGTTTTTAAAAGGAGACTTGGGAATTTGATCCGTTTTAAGAAACCAGCCTTTCCGGTTTTGCACAATAGAATGGCAGGTGTGCAACAAAATTTTGTTGTGAAATAGGACGATAACTCATTGATCGGCACTTTGACACTAGACAAGTGTTCAATATATCAAGGCCTAGCCTTATTGTATTAGTTGTCAAAACTGATAAAAATTACTTTGTCAAAACTGATAAACATTACACACTTTGCATAGAGATTCCAGGTTTCCCTCAAGAAAAGTTATCAGAAACTGTTAGGCCACGCTTGTTGAAACAAGCCAAAATTGATGGATCGACACATTATCAAATATTGATAAAAAGTTATATATTTTGGTTTGAGACTTGGGAAATTGATCACGAAAAGTTCTCACAAACTGTAAGGCCTAATTTTAAAGTTTAGCAAATTTTAGGAAATACTTAAAAATAGTCCTTTCAGTGATTTTTCCACGATAAAACCATAATAAACACCAAATAAAATGGGTATGTCATATTGGCAGTAATAACCATAATAATGTCAATGATATATTAATTCGTTTGGTTATATGTGTAAGCTATGTGTGTTGCATGTCCAGGTTTTTTTCATCGACTGCCTAATTTGTGTTGGCATCAGTAATCAGATTGAATTCGATTATGCTTCTTATTGTAGCTTTCACATCAGATTTTGGAGAGTCAGCCTTAACGATAGAATAGAAAGAGATTAATGATAAGGATAATACAAAGAAAATTAAAAAATTCACCAACTGTTGTATTTTGATAGAATGGTAGTGCTATATCGTGTCTTGTTCTTTGATGGCACTGGACACCGTAACGTGACGGTCATGTCAGTAATTGTACTGATAAGTCATTCCCTTCGGTCTTCTTGTCACGAACTTTTCAACAACTTTTCAAGTTCAGCCAAAAGACTCAGTGGTTGTTAATTGGCCTAGCTGAGGCAGTGGGAGCGAATGTTAGTCTTCCGCTTACTACTTCGATATGGGATTGAACTCGGGACCAAATACCAAACCAATGCTTAACCAAATTAACCATCAACATAGCATTATCTTATGTATTTTAATTGTAAATGGTCTGAATATAACTGAAGGTCTAACAAAACATCTTTGATACAACGTTGAGTAGATTTTGGGCAAGCTTTGTTATTTAGATATTGCTGTGAAAATGCAACTTTATGTGACTTCGGAAGCAAAGCAAAAACAAACCTTTAATATGTAAAGTGACAAAGATGGCGCTTGATTCTAGATTATATTCTTCCGAGGTTTATGCAACGTTGCTTTTCCAACGTCTTAATCAAATCGCTTTTCTACAACGTCAGAAGATAGACAGTGTTTCGACTTACATTTGTAGCCTTTACGGCTCTAATTAGATGTTGGATTATCGAATTTCCAAAGCAAACCAAACCAGACGCTTTTCCGGGATCTGACGTCTACTCAGCGTTGATCCAACCTCGCCAAGCTTTCTCTGCAGCTTTTACGCCTTACAGAAAATGTTAATCTTATGCGAATATGATACGAAGTGGCTTAATAACTCGCTACTACAACTCTTGCCTCTGCTTAAAACATGTTATGAAAACAATCTGTTCCCTTTGATGCTAACTCACAAGTAGCAACGTCACAGTTATTGCTTCATTTTTGCGTACACCTTTTGTGCAAGCAAGAGGAGCGAACAGACAATTTCAGGAGCACGCGGACAAATCAGAATAGCAGCAATGTGGATTTGGTCTACTGTACACTTGAAGCGGGGTTTCGTAAAATCGGGTGTTACAAAATGGGGGTGTTATTAATTGGGGTTTAAAAACACGGTCTTTTTACCCGAGATTGTTACTTGTGTGATAGCTTTGAGGTCTCATGAATTCCCCGTGTAAATTTGGGAAGCCATAGTAAAGCCGATTTTTTATGAATGCAGCGCTGGCGGTAAGATGTTTTCACTTACAAATAAATCAATTTTATTTTGCTATGTTATTTTCAAAAGATAATCCTTAAAATTATGCAACTCTGAATTGGGGTTCTAACCAAGCGAATTATTCCATACAACTCTAATAACCAACATACTGTCCTGAACAACCATGACGACCTTGCCGTTGATTTACATCTTATTGTTTGTGGTATGCAGTAAGTTTAAAGACACAAACGCCACTCATGAAATTAATCTTTTCTCGAGAAAGTAACATTCTGAGAAATTCTTAAAGAAATTGTTAAAATCATAATACGTCCTTTTGAATCGAATATCATTAAATGACCAGTTTGTTGTGATACATAAAGAACAGCCTGTCAGTTCACTGGCAGTGAATTTGGAAATATTAAAAATAAAAATAACATTTTCTTTCCAGAGAGCAGGAGCATGACTTCTAAAAAGTACAGGAGTTTACGTCTCATTGAAATAACTGATTTAGACATAGCAAATGGTTCACACCATTATACCCCAGAACAACCAGGACTATCAAGGGAAGCTTTGGTTTTGGGTTACTCGGATGCTGATGACGGACTGAAGCTGATTTCCTTGAGTCGTTTGACACGTGAACGGTCGCTCAGTAATGCTGAATATAACGGTACAGTAAATTACCGATTACCAGAGTTTGGAATAGAAGTTGAAAAAGCTGAGATAAAAGTAATACCGCATTTCAGTTATTCTTTCCTGCATATGTCGATTATATCATTATCAAAGGAAAAACTCTATGAAATACAAGACTCGTGCAACAGCATTAGTACCCTGATGCACGATGGGACAATTCCCGTCAATTTGTCCTTTTCGCTACAGAAGAACTTTCCCAGTCAACAAGTTCTGATTCATGGAAAGAAGGTTTTGTCCTTAGAAGCTGCACGGCAACAATTCGTAGTGAAATTTGAAAACCAAGTACTTGAGGGTCTTGGCATAGACTTTGAGGAAAACGAGACAGGTGGATACTCCGGTGCTCTAATCATAACGGATGAGAGCTCCTTTATGCAAGCGGCTGGAATATTGATTTTTCGTTACAGTGGCGATAATATTTTATTTGGAATTTCTATTAGAAGCTTATTGTCTCCAAAATTCACAAATAAAACTTTTACATTACCTCTAAGGAACAGCTGGTATTCGTGGCTGAAGAAGATACAATTCACTTACCACTTCTCTTCATTACAAAAACTGACCGCCGAAATCCAGGAATCAAGTACCGAAAGGGAAACAGAGGATTATTTGAGCAATGTGCCAGATGAAGGAATTGATGTGCCAGATGAAGGAATTGATTTAGAATTTATAGATTTCAGCACAGCACCAAAGGAACAGACAATCGTAATGGATAACAAAATGAAGCTTGATGAAGGAATCACAGCAGGTAAGCTTGGTGAAAGAATCACAAAAGAACATTCTTTCGAGAAACAGCTTCTTAGCCTCAGAGCAAGGAAGCTGGTCGTAGGAAAAGAAGGAGGATTATTTTGCCTTAAATCCCTTGGTTTATGCTTATACGTACCACCGAATGCATTGGAAACGGCCGTGCCAATGTACTTAGGTATTTCTAAAAACTCGGATGACTTGCCTAAGAGACGTGGAAAGCGATGCATTGACAACATGCTTAGTCCCGTCATTATCTGCGGACCCCACGGCGTCAAGTTCGCACGAAAAGCGACGCTGTTTTTTCAACATTCTCTTTTACTGAACGATAAAACTGAAAGGAGAAATATTCGCATGTATCGAAGCAATACGAGCCTAGTTGAAGACGTGTCATGGGAAGCTATGGCTTCGACTGTGCCAAGAATGTCTCGCAGATGGTGTAGTGTCGACATAGAAGGATTCTCAAAGTACTACATGGTAAGTGTGTTGTGGATACAAAAATGTTATTTTAAATCATATTTTAACTGGTAAATAATAATAATAATAATAATAATAATAACAATAGTAATAATAATAATAATAATAGTACTACTACTACTACTACTACTACTACTACTACTACTACTACTACTACTACTACTAATAATAATAATAATAATAATAACATAGTAATAATAATGAAAATAATAATAATTAATTTTTAACAATATTCAGCATTAAAGCTTAAGATCTCATTCATTTGTAGGGTAGCACTGGAGACGCACCGAAACGTATTCTTCAAGTTTTGGTATACTGTGACACAGTTTACCCCGGAGCAGCCTCATTTCGAGTTTATGTGATAGATAGTGAGGACTGGGAAGAAACGGTGAGTTGAAAATTGTTTCTAAAGTGATGGATAGAAGTAATTAGGCTTCCTGCCTACACCACTATTATAAAATGAGATCACAGATTTACAGGTATTGGTAACAAATTTAACTTTGTTGGCTTGTTTCTGAGCTATATCTTAAACATTTACCATCGTGTGTGAATAATTTTTAGCAACTTCTATAGATACATGATAAAAATATTATGAGTAGCCGTAAGAGTTTGAAGTAATTGCAAGCTTAGCTTACTCTATAATTATTAAACTTGTAGGAAGTAATGAACATGGAGTCGCGTAGAAATGGTGTTTTGCTGGGTCGAAGAAACTTCTTATATGATGAAACGGGAGAAACTGGCATTAAAATCGAACTTCATTCAACCAGTGAAACACTAACGAATCAAGGAGCAAATAAGGAGGTAACATTTCCATACAATTACAATATATTGCACAACAGAATGCACCATATTAAAAAGAACTATTTCAAGATTATTTCTAATGTGTTATCCTATTGATGTCTGTCTGTTTTCGTACCTAGGAAATACCACATGAGGAACTACAACTGACACGTGTTCAGCCTGTAAACATGGTAATGCAGCAGCAATCAGACTCAGCATCAGGACAGCTCAAAATAACTGTCTCACAGCCCAAAGGAGACTCCAAGTCTATACCAGTACACGTGAGTACCACTCGATTCTCTACACAGACAAACTGTATACCGCTCGCGAGATAGTAAACACCCCACAAACACATGCACAATTAAATACAGAGCACAAAATTTGAATGAATAGGTACTCATCCATAATAATTTCCGTGTTTGCTGGTCCCTTTTCTGATTCTAATTAAAGCATTAAGTATGCGCTGTTTAAACAATGTAGCATGTAACCGACAAATAGATCAGTCCTAGTTGTAATTTATGTAGAAAAAGGTATTATTATACTGGATTTTGTAGATTCTACCAGCACCAGCTTTGCCAAGCCCTGTGGCTGAACAATCGCAAGATCAAAACCAATCCCAGAATGGATTTTCGCAAGTGAGTGCTGCAGAAACTCAGCCAAGTGTTGACACAAGCCAAGACGCCTCTTTTGCGGTTGAAGATAACTCAAATCTCGAATCTAGTAACGACGAATGTGAAGGCGCAGTGGGCGGCATGGCAACTAATACTGTGGAAGCTAGGTGCGATACGGTTGAATCACCGGGATACAGACTAGAACAACAAGTACTCGAGCGATCACCAAACACACCGGTAGAGGAATGTAATATCCCATTGGAAGTAATCGATAAGTTACAAGAAGAGCTATATAATAATTCCAGATTTCGTTATGATTTTGCCGCAACGTTTTGCAACATCACAGAAACAATGACTGATTCCCATAGGGCTCCGGATTTGATACATCTTTTTGATATATATATCGCTTACGACCGACAGGCAAGAAGTAACCTTCCCGACTTCTTTCGTAGAAGACGACACCTATTTCAATCAGAAGGAGGCCGCTATATATTCCACTATTTCGTTCAAAACGATCCGGGTAATTTAATTACCATTTTGACATATCTTCAGTCACTTACTTTACTTACTTTAGCCAATATATTTTCATGCATAAAGTTAAGTGCTTATTTTGTTCATAAAGTTATACATTAGACAGGCAGAATGTTATTAATTCTGCTTGTTTTTTGTATGTAATATAAGCGTATGTGTGTTTACATATTATACCATAGCCTAAAACTTTTTTTGGAATGCTATTATGGAATACTATTATCCTATGCTAATGCGTCCACTATTAATTATTATAGGAAGCATGCTGCATATGTTTTGTTGCAGAAATGTTATCAAGAGAAGCCAAAGCAATACTTGAGAAAAACATGAAACATTTAAGCCAGCACCTGAACACGTCTGCCGTCATGGAAGAATTACTAGAAGAAGAAGTCGTCACGTTTGAGCAGTACAGGGATATCTTAGACAAGCCGAGTGAGCGGGAACGGAACAGAAAGTTGTTGGTAATTGTTCATGAAGGTACGCGACAGAATATGCTTAAGTTACGGCGTATTTTGCAATCAAACGGAGAAGCTGAGCTTTTGCGATTTCTCCCGGAATGAGATATGTACTAATCAGCTCTGTCACCTTTGTGTGAAAACTTTGAAGTAAAACATAACACATCATAGCACCATGTTTTCAGAGTATGTCTAATCTTTATTATTCTGACTATAGTGGTAAATATTTCTTACCTAAATGACCTTGACATATGTCAATTTTCTATCATGTTAACATGCAGTTACACATCTTAGGGCACTGAAATGCGACATGAATTGGGGTAATTATGAGAACAGCTGTATTCCAAGCGGAGTGCCAATTTCGTTTAGAAAAGGAGGAATTTTCATTCAATGCACTGCGTTTCCAATAAAAGAGTTTCTTTTAGAACTGGAGTCCAGGTTTGGTTAAAAATGTTGGGGGAGCTATTTCAAAATTTATATTCCGTGTTAAGTGATCCCTTTAAAGTCATGGATACTGAGACCACATAACCCCTCCCCCTTCCAGGTCTTACCTATATCAATATCTGGTTAAGTTTTCAGCTGATCGATTTTTAATTAAAAGGCAATAACAACAGAGCATAGTTTTGCTATGAAAGACGATGAATTGTTGACAGAAAAAGCATTTCCTCTCAGCTTCAGTCAGAGTACCAATGATTATTTAGAATGTTCTATCACTTTAAAGAATTCTCTATAACACTTCATGAGGGCATTAATCATGTCACCAATATCAGATAGATGAAACGATAAGGTAAACATATACCTAATGGTATAAGTTATAGGAGTTTCTTGATAAATGTTGAATATTAATGTGTATCGTTTTTAATTTTACACATTGAGTGGCAAAACAGTAGAAACACTATTTTTATAGGAGAACATAAAACAGGAACATAAAAGAGATGTTGGTTATATCGCATAGCTTTTTTGAGGGTTGGAATACATAAAATATGTTTTCTAAGTATTTAGACATTGCAGTGTGTTTCTATTGGAAACTGTATCTATGGACAAACATACGCTTAGCGCTTTTTGTTCTTTTTACATGATTTATGCTTTTATTTTAATGGAATTACCCGCTTTAGGATTTTTTATAGTTTTAAAATCAAAATGTTTTAGAATGTTTTGAAATTTATGAATCTTTGATTTCTTTTAAAGTTTAATTTTAGTTTTTAACGGCCTTAATTATCTTTTAGTTTTAATCAGTGATGTGTGAAATTATTTGAATTAATTAATTAATATTAATCGCTAAAACGAAATGCTTAAAAACACAATAGAAATGTTCATTGCATCACACTTGGGTCTTCATATTAACCAAAAATATACTTATAATTTAAATAGTTGGTTCTGTGGATGACATCTTCGTTGCTAGATTTTCAGAAACACAAATGTATTTGAGTAGAATGGTCCAATATTGTGATATGTCAGGAAACACACACCTGATAACGGTGTCAGCAACGCAAGCACTTAATGAATGTGTATATTTAGTGAATAGTGTGTTCAAAGTATTAAACTGTATTATAAATATACAAAGCTGTGATCAGATCAAAAGCTGTATGCCTGAGTGATACTGGGAGAACTTACTGTAAGAGCTATGAACACAATTACTATAAACACAGTTTCTTTGTAATTTTGAAGACTGGCAGAAATATGAATTAGAGAATACATTTACTTGTACTGACTAAGTAGGCATAGGGTGTTATATGATTGATGCTGCATCATACTGACAAATGTGTTGACAAACCGAAGAATAGATTGTGGTTTGCATCTAAAATAATGATAAAAGCGCAATTACATACAGAAAACTATGGTCTCTAAGACGTTCACTACCCGGTATATAGTACTTATATATATAAGGCATGGTCCTCCTATGACTGGTTATATATATAAAAAAAAAACGAAGATTCTATAGCATAGTGTCTATAATATATTTTATTTTAAATTAAATTTGTGTGTTGCCACTTGATAACAAGCTTTCAATTTGATCCAAAACTTTTACACCGTATTTAAATGCAAGGGCCGAAAAATGAGCCTTAAGGAGATCAGAGAAAACTGCCGCTTTTATATAAAAAAATTCACAGCAACCAGTATTGTTTTCCTTAACTGTTCAAGATGTTTTCACATGGTTTAGTGCGAAAATGAAGAAAAGGATAATTTAGCACCGGAAACAGCCCTTTTTCGAAAAAAAGATTATACAATATCAAAATGGTCTCCCTAAGTGCTATATATATAAGGCATGGTCCCCCTATATATATATATATATATATATATATATATATATATATATATATATATATATATATATATATGTACATATATATGTATATTTATATGTACATATATGTATATATATATATATATATATATATATATATATATATATATATATATATATATATATATATATAAAAGTGTTATTCTAGCAACACGGAGACCACTTTTGCTAAAAAAAGCAGTATTAGGGATACCAAAAATTTAAGGTGACCAAAAGTACGTCTCCTTAATTCTTCGTTTTTACTGAAAACATTATAAAATGTTGAATGAATGTAGTTTAATATGTGCCCACCTGGATATTAGTATTTTTATTATCTACCAGAAGTTAATGAAATATTGGCGAAAGACCACTTTGTTATTGGGACCTTAGCTGGCTCTAGGATACAGTCTTATTGTCTTGTGATTTTGTTTGAAGGCAGCGAATATTATTACCTACATGGCTATTACTTTTCTTAACGATATGCCAAAGATTGGTGTATATACATCATGTATATATATATATATATGTACATATAAATATATAAATATATATATATATATATATATATATATATATATATATATATATATATATATATATATATATATATATATATATATATATATATATATATATATAGATCTAAAACCAGTCATTGGGAGACCATGCCTTTAATATAGCACTTAGGGAGACCATTTGTATATTTTTTAACTTTGAGTTTAGAAAGACGAAAATTACCAAAAAATGTTCCTATACGTTGTAGATAATGGGTGTGATTTTTTCTTCTTGTCATATTAAGTAGCAAAAAATAAACAAAAAAGTTGGTCTACGTATTTTTTCTAGATTTTCCTTGGCATTTTAGGCGACCTGGCTAAAACCACGGAATTTCACGGGTCTCCGTAAGTGTGTGGTTTAATGCTCTGTATAGTTGGTCTCCCAAAGTAGCATATTTTGCTACTAGTTGTGTGTTTTTGAAGATTTATTTTAAACCTATGTTTATTATTATTGTTATTTGTTATGTATATGCATTGTGTATAAGTTATACGCATGTACGACAGCCTTGAGAGATGACACTATGCACATATTACAAATGACTGTGCCATTTAGTTCTACTTAGCATGCAAATATGTGCAAGATGCTTCATGTTTCTGGTTAAAATATTGTTACGTGACATTTAAACTCTGTAACATTACTTAGGAAAGAAAAGAATTAAAGTAGTAATTAATGATAAACAAAATTTCTCTTCAAGTTGTATATATGGTCGCCTTAAGTCGGTTTATACACCCAGAAATATACAACCAGCAATAAGGAGACCATATATTTTTCATGAATATGTGCAAGAGTTTTATATTATTAAGACAAAAAAGTGCTAAATGTTATTTTAAATTCCTTAGAAATCATTTTGGTAGGCAAAAAAAGAATAATGAATATAAAAAAATGGCCTTTGAAGTGTTTTGTATAAGTGTGAAGCATAGTCCCCTTAAGTCGGTTTACACACTATATATATATATATATAAAGTAGGGATACGTTTCATTACGTCATAATGTTTATTACGTCATAATGCATCTTGCTCTCAAGTGTTCGTTTCTTTGAAAAAATGCCTGTTCACAGTGCTAAATTATCCTTTTCTTCAATTTCGTGCTAAACCATGTATAAGCATGTTGAGCAGTTAAGGAAAAAAATACTGGTTGCTATAATATTTTTAAATACATAATATATAGCGGATCTTAAATAAAAATGGCAGTTTTCCCCGGTCTCCTTAAAGCTGATTTTTTGGCACTAATGTTTATACAAGGTATAAAGTTTAGGATCAAATTGAAAGCTTGTTATCAAGTTTCAACACACAAATTTAATTTTAAACCAAAGTATGATATATTCGCTATGCCATAAAATCATTTCTTTTTTGATTGCTGAGTAGTTTCGTAACGTTTAAACACGCTAAGAATTAAGGAGACCTACTGCTGGTCTCCCTAAATTTTTGGTCTCCCTAATACTGGTTTTTTAGCAAAAATGGTCCACGTATTGCTGGAGGTACACTTCTATATATATATATATATATATATATATATATATATATATATATATATATATATATATATATATATATATATATATATATATATATATATATATATATGTATATTTATATGTATATATATATATATATATATATATATATATACATATAAATATATATATATATATATATATATATATATATATATATATATATATATATATATATATATATATATAAAAGTGTTATTCGAGCAACACGAAGACCACTTTTGCTAAAAAAAAGCAGTATTAGGGATACCAAAAATTTAAGGAGACCAAAAGTACGTCTCCTTAATTCTTAGCGTGTTTACACGTTATTAAACTACGCAGTAAACAAAATCGAATGATTCTGTAACATAGTGAATATAATATATTTTGTTTTAAAATTAAATTTGTGTGTTACTACTTGATAACAAGCTATAAAACATGTATTGTTTTTTTTCCAAATGGTCTCCGTAAGTTCTATATTTAAGGCATAGTGCCCCTATGACTTGTTGCAGATCTATATATATACATATATATATATATATATATATATATGTTCGCCATAAATTGGAAGCAGTATAGACGAAATTTTTATAGCACAGTCTTAATTAACGCGGTGGAAATTGTGTCACAAAATGTAGTCTAATCGTACTGTTACTATTAGCACAATGTAGAGTAAAATCCAGTTTTTGAAAAGTCTTAAAAGTTTGATTGAAGGCAGGACCATAAATGTAGAGCTAGCTATTTTGTCCAATCGCTAGAAATTCAGGAAAATTATGACCGAAAACCAATTTTCTTAAGAAACGCGTAGTTGTCCTCTTAGTTTTTACTGAAAACATTATAAAATGTTGAATGAATGTAGTTTAATATGTGTCCACCTGGATATTAGTATTTTTGTTATCTACCAGAAGTTAATGAAATATTGGCGAAAGACCACTTTGTTATTGGGACCTTAGCTGGCTCTAGGATACAGTCTTATTGTCTTGTGATTTTGTTTGAAGGCAGCGAATATTATTACCTACATGGCTATTACTTTTCTTAACGATTTGCCAAAGATTGGTGTATATACTGGCAATTAACTATTTTTTGTCTTAAAATCTTGACCGATATCAGGTACATAGCCTCACTGTTTTTGAAATTTTTCAGGTTATGCTCATAGGTCATAAATCTGCACATCAGCATGCGTTAGCTGGGTGTTGTCCATGGACAGTCTTATAAAATCTTTTCACAGTTTTACAAAGATTCTTTAAAATTTTATTGCTAAAAGTTAAATTGTACTGTTCTCAAAAGCTTAGAAAAATAAATATTTCAATGCTGCGTTGTTTGAATGCTTACACTTGAAGGTGCCATAATGTCATAAATCAGTTCATCTAACAGATTTAAGGTAATATATATGCTGATCTAGCAATTTCACCGAAATATTCTTAGAAGTGGAAGAAGCAGGAGTGCTATATTTTTCCGCAACTTTCGGGGTTAAGTTAGGGGTAGGGGATTCGATGTTTTAGGGGTAGGGTTGCTGCACATCCCAAATTACTAACTGAACTTTGCAGCATACCACATTTATGAGCACATAGGTGTATCATATATAAACTGTAAATTAGGTATTGTAAATGAAAACGGCCCTAAAATCTACAGAATGTGAGAAACTACCAACGGCATTATGCTGAGATATAAGATTGGTGGGTCATCTTTGTAGCGTTTTAATCTATCACGATGTCAATCTGCAGAATCGTTTAAAGTTGAAACTGATCAAAAATTTTTCTTTAAGAATATACATAATTGTAACTTTGCCTGGAGCACGTAGTAGATTTTGAGTGAAGGCGTTTGCCTTCCGTATCCCTCGAACTGCAATATCGCTGAAATTAAGGATCATAATTAAACCATTACTTTCAACACAATTCTCTCCAAACATTGTGAAACATTTTAAGTTTTATGAAATCCACGAGCCAAAAAATCAAACATAATACCATCTGTCAGTAAAAAATATTAAATATATAAGACACATTTTTGCACTTTGATTCATTGTTATTTGTTTTGTTTGGGAGGGGGGCACATTGTCCTTAAATAAACTGCAATAAGGATTAGAGTTCTTTTTCAGTGTAACGTACATTGATTACTCTGGGCATTGGTCCTTAAATAGGAGTAGCTACATCAAAAGTATTTTGGAAAAATTTCATCTCATTCATGATTCTATTTTTAATTTCCATGTGCAGCTCATTCATTCCGTCCTCAGTTGACGATCCCCGTGGCACCAACCTGGCTCAATCTGAGATTCGAATGCAAAAAAAATGACTCAGTGGAAGACCGATGACCATCCGCTTCAAAACGTGACACCGGTAAGATCAACCCCGCCTAGATGTCGGTGGTTATAAATTGCCTCACCCGGGAATCAGGTTACGCCATCCGAAATCCTACACACCAGTGAGACCAACGAACCTCAATCTGAGATCTCGGTGATCCCAAATTAATACAAAAAAAACCATGCAAAATTAATCACAAAAAATGCTGAACTAAAACACTGGTCCTGTGGCTATGATCGACTATATGTGTGGCAACTTTTCCCAGCCTTAGTTTTTAAATGATAGCAGTGAAGTAATAGCAGGAAAAGATACCTGGTAATTATGCCATCGTTGCGAGTCACATGGTAAGTAGCAATAAAGGCAACTAGTAGTTATGTAATCAATGGGTTAGTCAAATGGACAGCGAGGTACAACCGGTAGTTATGTCATTAGTGGATGAGTCAAATGGACAGCGAAGTACAACTGGTAGTTATGTATCAGTGAGTGAGTCAAATAGACAGCGAAGTACAGCCGGTAGTTATGTCATCATTGAGCATATCAAACAGTAGAAGGCAATGTCGAACATCGGTTAATTGTGCCACCAGTGAATGAATCAAATGGCAAGTAGCAAGTTGTAGTAGGGAATAAATTCTCTAGAACTGGACATTAGGAACATAATCAATGATTTGTTCGTCCATATAAGTAGTTTCAATGATATTGGATGATCTAAATGTTTTATTTAAATGTTAGGAATTTATTCATAACATAATTTAATGGGTTCCACTTTGGATTTGAAACAATCCGTTTTTATGCTTCTTTACATCGAAGACATAAAACATGCAATTTTATGGCCCATGTGTTACACGAATGTATTGCGTCTGCTACTGGTTTACATTTCCGGATGCTCCAGACTATTATCGTACTTCACGTCCTCCAGACTGACATCGGAAAAATCCTCTTCACATATTTCTCCCCGTAAAATCAGCGTTTTTAAACAACCTCTCCCACTTTCTCCTTTCAACTTTCTCGGTATCATGAGCTGCTTTCACCAATCGTCAAATAAGTTAGCTCGTTACCAGCTACCGGGCCTCTTTTTAACTTAATGCATCTGGCCTTAACATTGCATTACAATTTCGTCCGAGCACTGCAAATTCATGGAATGCAACTTGAATTCAATTTTCCAGTGCTATTCTGATTTTGAATGCATGGATACCTCTCTTATTTTGCCGTTTTCAGTCGACTTACTGTCAATCGAATTTGTTGTGTTTTGCAACACCTTAGCGTGCTTCCTCCAGTATTTCATTTGTCTCATCGTAGACTCAGAAGTAACAACGTTACTTTCAGATCTACCGTTTTTACCTTTTTATTTTAATTAAATAGTTTAACATCTCTCTTTCTAGAAAAAGAGACGCAATTATTTCTTACAAGTCATTAACACGTGTCATACAGTATTTAAAATGCAATTATCAATGTTCACCTTTCGTCATTGTGATTAAAAAATTTATGACCTCAAATGACAAGAACTCCCTTTTTCTAAAGTAAAACATTTATAAACTTATCCTAAATAGCACTGATGCCACATAATTTAAGAACCAAACCAAGTTTCAGGCTCGAGCTATGTAAACGTTATTATTAAACATTTGTGTCTTTATGTCTTTATGTATACTAGAAATTACTTAAAATCGTCTAATTTTATACAACTGCAACGCTTTATACCATAAATACCATAAATAATTTTTACTCGTAGCTGACACCAGGATGGGAATTGGCCATATATGTATCACAAAATAATGTCATTTCTCGCCACCACCAAAGGTATGCGGCGAAGAGATCCTATGCAAGTACTTCTGCCCAGCAATGTCTTGATATAGTTGACATCGACTGAAGCAACACACATGGAGGCGAGAAAAGCATATGTTAATACCTGTGCCCTGTGATGTCTTAATAGAGTTGACATCGAATGACGCCACCACCTTGTACAACACATAGAGTCTAATACCTGGTCCTTGCGATATATCGACACAGTTGACATCAAGGTACACAAAACTATCAAGCCTAGTAAAACTGTCTTCTGTCGCTCGATTAAAATGGTAAGTTACATTAAAGTAACATATTACTTAATAGTACATGCACCATTAAATAGCATATATATCAGATCAACACATATACCAATCTTACCTGTATCCGAATAACAAAAACATTGCATAGACATGTGTTGATTTTTAGAGATGCTAAAACTTCGACTAAGCAATCACACATCCATTGACTTATTCTCTATAGTTATGTCTAACATAAGTGTTGTTTACACACGAATATGTTTATCGTACACGAAGAACTGGACAGAAAACAATATAAGGAGCAAACACATTTAAAACGCATTGAACTTTTTAAAAATGGATTCCTGTTAAAATTGTTGTAACTGTATTGGTTAACATTGTTGTTGTAGTTTTATAAAGCATGCTTTAATGATTTATAAAAAGTTAGAGATAACAACTCTTGCAGTATACATTTACATATAGTACTGAAACAGAAATTAAAGTGCTTCTGGCAAAAAATGGAAGCGTTAAAATGGCGACTGTAAAATTTCTTTAAAAGAGATTTTTTAATTTTAAAACCATAATCCTTGATTTCCTTGTTCTATTACTTAATTCCGGCTTGCAATGTCAGTGATACTACTATTTTTCCGTTCTCTGTTCACACTTTTAGCCTTGGCTATGTCATAGCATGCTATTTGTGCTAGAGCTTATTAAATTAGTGGTACTCATATTACCTGTGCCATGCGATCATTTGATATTGAAGGAATTTGTATACCGAAAAACTATCAAACCTTTGAAGTACACTTCTCCTTTTTCTGCATGAAAAATTAGTTGTTACCTTTAAAAGAACATCACATAATAATTCATAATCACATGTAATTTATATTTGTATTTGTTTAGCACAGTATTGCACAGGTATACATGGTTGTATAGAGATGGCTATGAATGTGGTTCAGCAAAACACTTGCTCTCTAACTCTGTGCTTTAAGTTGGTTTTGTTTATAAACTTTTTTGCATAAATAGCCCGATTGAAAAACAAATACATAAGGCCTCCTTGTTTCACAAACAATTGTAAAGAACATTGACTAAAGTGAAGTTTTTACTTCTTGTATTTATTATTGTTTACAGCGTTGAGACTGTATTTTTCGTATGTTCTAGCATGGTTTATTGGCTTTATAATAAGTAACAAATGTGTGCACAGTTCGTGTGGACAAGAAAAATTCTCTTATTAAATTTTTAAGACAACATTTTTGTAATATGAACAGATTAAGAAATGAGGTTTGTTACACACTAAGCTATCACATTGGTGCATTCTCAGATCATCCAACACCAGTTTTAAACGCAGCATCTACGCGTTTAAACAAGGAGGTTCTTTCTTCAACAAATGAACTTGGCAGATAGTACCATTTTAATGATATTTTCATCAGGCTGTTTTTAAAATGCTTCTTTTCTCACAATTTTGATCCAACATCTTTGAAATTACATACGAATCATCGCCATAAAGTTCTAGCTTGAAAGATAATTCTTTTGGTGATTGATTTAATACTGGCCAAAATAGCACTATTTTGATTTTTTGTTAGCAAATTTTCAAAATGCTACCTTTCCCATAATATAGTCTTTTTGTGAGGCGTTTGCCAATGTGGGTCTCATGCAGTTTGATTGGATTTATTCTTAATTTAAGAATACTTTTTCTTACAGACAACTTTCAAGGAAAAAAAACTTTTATGCTTTTGTTATTTTCTATGGAATTATTTCAAGTTTCAACGTACTTTTTGTGGCTTAACTGTCATTGTATAAATCCTTATACGCCTATACAACAAAAATCTTTTATTGTATTTTTGTTCGAATCCCGTGATTCAAGAATGTTTATATGGGACCCCAAAACATAAGAGTTTTGAATATATTGTTAGCAGTTTCCGAGATCCTAAAAGCATAGAATGTTTTCGTTCCGTTCCGCGAAATGTGAATATAGGAAAAAACGTTTAGGCTGAAAAGTTTTGCAATAAATAAGAAAATTGTACCGTTGTATATAGAGTGAATGTAGAGCACACCAGGCATTTAGTGGTTCCTACGCCTACAATGTGTGATAAAGATTCTATGCGCTTGGAAATTTAGAAGTACCAAAGTACCCCACACCCAGAATACATAAATCTCATTGATGGCCAATCTATCAATCTATCAATCTTTCATTTTGACTCAACCTGCTGGGATCAAATCCAATATTTTGTAAAAGTGTTAGATAATTTTTAAAGTTTTGTATATGAGTAAAAAAATACATCTACGATGTGGCAAATTATCGCACAAATTTCTCGTTTATAGCATGAGTTATTCAGCAGTACAATATGATGAAAGAGTCGTGTCGCTAGAGTCGTTAAGATGTCATTAATGGCATGATCTGGAAAGGAATTGCTTTCTATTAAGGGAATGAACTCCTTTTCATCAACGGAAATCTGACAGCCCTAAAATATAGATAGTAAATCCAGGAGCCCTTTGCTGGAACAGGCACTTTTTTCCAAGCAACTGGAACAGGCACTTTTGTCTTAGCCTGCGTTGCTGCTTGATCTATCACCCATAGAATACGCTCGGGTACTCTGGTTCGAGCCGCGTCTACGCGATTTTAAAGGAATATTTATTCTTGAATAATTTTCTATCAATAAAACATCGGTTGGGAAGCGATAACGTTATGATTTATCTTAAGATAAATGGTCTCAAGCAGGTCAAACGTGACATGTTAGTATCTGTTTTGAAGGAGTCTCCATTTTTTTGCTTCTCGCTGAAGTAATGACCTCCTTTTTCAAAATATTCATTTTTTTCTCTGTACAAGTACAAGTACAAGCCAAGTAACAGTTTGAATTGCATACAATCAGGACCGAACTTTGGACAATACTCCTGTCATTTTATTCGCAACTGCTTAACTGTTCTAAAGGACTATCTTGTAGATACAGTTCTACTTATAATCTATAGATAATTTATAATACTTCTGCAGCCAAAATTCTTCGACTGACTGTAAGTGTAAGGTGTCTTTGGTTAAGAAAGTTTTAAGGGGCGAATGAAATAAAATGTACCGAAAGCCCTGCAGCTCCCATTTAAATACTAACTTGCCAAATGGGGATTATATGATTTGCAAAAACAAACGTTCTGAATTATTACAGCATCGACCCCGCCTCCGATAAGTTAGTCTTCGGTTTTCATTTTTATGCAAAATGACTGTTCTACCAGACCCCTCTCAGTGTTTTGCGGGGAGGGAGTCACATTTAGCAATGAGGCGCAGATGTACGGTAGTTATCAATCCCAGCGGCAGACACACTTCTTATTGAGAGACAGAACTCGATATTTTTCATTAGATACTTTTGCTGTGAACCGTGTCGGCCTGAATCTTTCTGAATTGTTTTGTGTTGATTTAGCCTAGTTTTTATTTTATATAGCAATTTTCATTAAAATTACATGAAAGAAAATATTGCAATTTCTATAAACACGTGTTTCTTTTGTTAAGTATACGATGCACTTGACAGCGTAACGATTTTGCCCTTCATAGGTTTATTGAGATTTCTAGTGATAAAGTAGCTCCAAGATTTGCCAAAATAATGTTTATTGTGTTAATTAAAAGTGATCACTTTCAAATTTGTGAGAAGAATGCCTATAACGATATTTGTAAAGAATCTGTACGCTAAAAATGTAGTGAATTCTTACTCATTGTTACATTGCCTAAAAAGCATTTAGCAGGTTAAACTCAGACTTAAACTTTCTTCTGATAGTTTTTGTTCTCTTTTTGGGTGTGTTTGTTTGGGGGGAGAGAGGAGAGGCTCATGACGTAAATATATCACCCGAAAAACAGGTTTAAATCCCCTGAAAAAATCATTTTTTTTAACATCGAGCAAAGAAAAGGGGAAAAGGGGAAAGCAATTGTTCGTAGGCAGTCAGTTGGCGCATTTCGTCGTGAAAGCACTCCTGCATAAAAATATGACAAAGTTATGTTTTATATTTCCTTTGGGTCCTCTGAGGATAAGAAGGAAGCACTCTGTGGAGCTTTCATAAGCATTCAGACTGAGACTGTGTACACAACATTGCAGTTTTGGTTTTCTCTTATGTATTCTATCTGAAGACGGTTATGTGTCTGGAAACTAATATTTTAAGTCCCTGGAACTAATTAGCCACCTATAATTCAAACGTTTGTTTTAGGAGCATTGCATATAGCTGTGTTGTAAAGCAAAGTTTAAAGCGCTCAACCCTAGGAAGAAAAAACCAAACGTAGACATTTATAAGAAACATATCTTACATCGTAGCGTCATCGTAGCGTCGCCGTAGTGTTATCATACCGTCATTATAGCGCTTATGTTGCCCTTTCCCCTATTTTTTACCATTTTACTATATAAATGCTATTTCGAACATAAAACATTCGATTTTAAACACGCATCTTATAGGAGGGGTATTTTTTCTGTCAAATTATGTACACAGAAAGAACGTCGTCTAGGTTGTAAAACGAAAAATTTAAATTTAATTTTTATACAATTTAAATAAATTGTATAAAATAGATGTAGCGTGTTGTGCTTTCAATTTGACGTCCCTATTACTGAGCCAAACCAAGGCGTATATATATAAGAGATCGAGCTAAGATCTGGAATTATCTTCTGGGGTAGGAGGTGTCATGATTACGAGAAATGATGAATTTAGGGCCGTTTATTTGGAAGACTCAAACAATCAATTATTTCTCCTTTTTTGGGAGGGAGGGGGGTTATAACCCTATATCGCACTAGATGCGCCACTGACTTTCCACATTTTCTTATCAAGAACGTTTCGGACGTATTACAACTGCGCACATAGAATTTTGATAGAAGTACCATTTTTTCTTGCTAGGTGTATTGTGTTATCTTTGAAGAGCTCCTGCTTTTCAGTTAAGTTAATAAACTAAGTTGAAGATAACGTATCATGCAACTATAAATAAAGTTGTCATGAGTGGCAAAAACAATGTAAGTACGCAATTCGTGCGTATTACTTTTAGCAAGGATTGGCGCACATAAATAGAAGTGATCATTGCGTTTGAGATAAAGAGGATTTTAGACGGTATCGAAGTGTTAGGTATAACAATAAGCAACGATATACATAATCTAAATCTAACTAATCAGAACTACCTACTGATACTTTGATTTTTGGAGTTTATTTCACTGAATCGGCGGATACTTGAACTACATCATATGTTGCATATCGAGGTACAATATTTGTGTTTATATTTTGTAGTTGCAAAAACTTAAGGTTTTTTGCATTGTTTCAAATGTTATAAGCAGTTGAAAGACACTTTAGCATTAAATTACACTAAACATTTGTGAGGAAGGAGTAAATGTAAAATGCATCTTATACCGATAAAACTGTATAAGTTTTAATGCAATTCGAGATCAAGTTAAAAGGCAAAGTTTCAATGTCCGCGTAGGCATATAAGATGTAAATAAATTAAAAAAACTAAGGTGTACAAAAAAGACATGATGCAGTTTGTTCTAAAATATTGGTCGTCCTAGCGCGAACCGTCTAAGACTCGTGCGTGTGGCACGATGATGGCAGAAAATATAAATAATACAGAAACACCTTATCGCATCCTGCGAATTCAAGTATAGGGACAGAAAAAACTAAGTATAATTTACTGCTGAGTGTTTACAACTAAATATTTACATATGAGCTCACTTTGTTGAAGGACGTTCTAATTTGATATCAAGAAATTTTCTCGTTTGAATACAAGGATCTATTTTCTAACACTGGACGAGTGGTGGTACTCATATGTGTTATCATGCATGTCCAAACAAAATAAGATCTGGGCCTATAGCATTGAAACACCCCAGCATTGAAACACCACATCACTGTATGGGCCCATCCAATGGCTGGGCTAAATCAATACATAGGCTATTGAAACAGCACATACAGTTTCTCCCCATGAAACACGATTATATTGCTGATGTAATTTAGTACAACAGATGTATTGGGATGATGTAATTGGACGGGCCGTTATATTTCTTTGTAAAAAAAGTGCAGAAAATGATGTAAATAAAAATCCGAGAAGAACATTTAAAACATTTAATTATCCACCTATCATTTTGCTTTTAACACCCACACTTAACATTATTTGGAAAACTCAGCTATAATCTCAGCACAACTTCTCTCTCTCCCCCTCCCCCTGTTGCACTATGGTACTTAGTATGTGGTTCGGTGCCAGAAGGGGATGGGGGCATTTCCATATAAAATCACTACCATGCGCGTAAATCGAATTTAAAAAGAGCCCCTAAACACGGAATTTCCGTCTCTACATTTCCCCCTATTTTTGGAAAAGCACAGAAAAAGACATCTGATTGCTAAATGTCATTACCAAATTTCGCAATGAGGATTTAGGATATGTTCATTCATTTATCCTGAAATGGATGCAGGTCTTCAATTAATTACAATATAATATTTGTTTTCAACGGTATAATCATTTTACCCCCTCCCCCTATTTTAGGAAAAGCGCGGAAAATTCGGCAATTTTACCCACTCCCTATTTCTGTATTAATCTTCCGCATTGTTGCCATATTTGATACAAGTGCCCCCAACCCCTGCGGAAGGGGGGGGGGATGGTCAGCGTGATACATAGCATTTCAAAATATTAGGTACAATTCTGCCGGCCTTGCATGTGCTGTATCCATGGATGGGGTATTCCTATGCAACTGTCTGTAGAGTTGGCCCATATTCTTAACCAGATGAGCTGTTTCTATGGATTGGGTATTCCTATGCAACTGTCTGTAGATATGGCCCATATTCTTGATCAGATGTGTTGTTTCTATAGATGGGGTATTCCTATGCATCTGTCTGTAGATTTGGCACATACTGATTCTATATGTGCTGTTTCTATGGCTTACAGCTATAGATGGGCCCATTCGACACCCATCAACAATTAAAACAGCCCATCTTGCTCACAACACAAGGCAATTTGTTCCCATTTTAAGGGAGAAGAAAATATGTGCTATTTCAATGACCAAATATGTGCCAAAGCTACAGCTGCGCAAAACAAAAAATATGGGTTAAATCAATACCTCGCTGTTATTGGATGGGCCCATCCTACGGATGGGCTGTTTCAATGCAACAGGGCCGGGGAAGAAGAGATCCTGCCCGCACGGAGTACTAATTGCGATGAAAAGGGAGTAACCATTATTCAATATTCTACATTTCCCACAAAGTGCATGCTTGTATGTGATTGCTCCTTTCCGTCGGACAGCCCCAAGATTCACTGCAACCTCTCTGGTTTTGAAAAGTAGTACACGCCTTCACAGCTTTGTCACATATATTTCTTGCTTTGCCTCGCTTTCAAAAATTCTGCTGAAATAGTAGGGATAGAAGAAGAGTTCTGGGCCACCTCCCCCTGACCCCTGAGAGTTCTGACCCCCCTCACCCACGCCTGAAACTTTTTTGATTTTTGCATATTTATCCGTTTCAGACGATTCTGAACATTTTTGGTTTTTGACCTCCCTCCCCCCTCCCCCCTCAGCTTGGAAACATTTTTGTGAGTTTTGCATATTTATCCGTTTCAGACGATTCTAAACATTTTTTGTTTTTCTTGTCCTCCCAATCACCCCCCTCCTCGTTTGAAAATTTTGTGATTTTTGTATATTAATCCATTTCAGACGATTCTGAACATTTTTGGTTTTTTGACCTCCCGACCCCCACTCTCCACGTCCTCTGTTGGAAAATTTTGTGATTTTTGCATATTTACATGTTTCAGACGATTCTGGACATTTTTGGTGTTTTGACCGTCTCCCCTCCCCGTTGGGAAAATTTTGTGGTCATGATACTCTCCAAAGTTATTGCACTGAAATACATTCCAGACTCGTTGTGCATGAGCATAATCCTCGTCACTGATTCCTTCATCAGCCAATTGACTATAAAAGTCTTTTTGTGATAGAAGCTGATGGAAGCTTGGTTTCTGCAAAGTTTGATGGTTCATCAACATAGTCATAAGGATATACTCCTTTTCTCAAAAGTAAATCTTGTTGCTGATTGTCACGCATATGTGCAGTCATATTCTGAAACCTCTCTTTGTCCTCAGCCGCTACGTTAGATATCAGTTTTTGCAAAGATGCTACCATGAATTGGGAAGAGTCCATGAATGGTAATTGCAATGTACTTTTCAATATTGCTGGGAATAACCGACAGCTTCAACCCTTTGAATTTTCCTATACTCTCCGTAAGAAGATGACTATCATATGCTGGTAAGTTGTTGATAGGACAGGGATGATGAATGAATCCAACTTTCCTTGTTGATCCTGTAGGTTGCATTCACTATGAGCTGCTCCACGTGTTTTCCACTGATGTGATCATGATCTCGCACACGATCCACTCCCATCAACTCATGGCAAACGTAACAATGAGTAGCTTGAGCAAACTGTTTCTTATCCTCAGTGTTCAACCAATTCACAATGCGACGTTCTTCTGACATATACTCTAGAAATTGTTAAACAGCTTTGTCTTCACGGTGAAGCAAGGAATACGCTTCTCGTATTCGCTGACGACAACATAGGCAAAACTATTAGCCTTGTGATGTTGGTAACTCTCTCTCTTCTGTTTCTCTGTACAGCATTCAAAGCCAGCATAAATGACAAAGGGTGTCTTTTGTTGTTTTGCAATACCCTTGAACTGAATAATTATATCCTCTGAAATGATAATCGCTGTGCTCCATGCTTTCCATAAACTTCACGATGTTTGTCCAAAAGATCTTGTCGCTTAAATCCATGCAGGCAATTGAAGCAGTAAAACTTTTTATGGCTATGGTTTGCACGATGCGTCATCAGTCTACTGAAGTTCTCAATCGGACAATAATGTCTTTTCTCATTGTCACTGATAAGCAGTAGGTTGATTTCAGTGAACATTTTTGGTTTTTGACCTCCCAACCCCCCCCCCCCCCCCCCCGTGGGAAACTTTTCTGATTTTTGCATATGTATCCGTTTTTTTCTGGAAATGGAGTGTAAAAGGCAGACCTGCTGCTTTTACTTCTTCAGGACTTGGACGAGTACAAGCCATTTCTTAAACATATTTCTGAGCAACAATCTATCTTTGTAACTCAAATGGAGAAACAAACGGTTCTAGCCAATTTTAAGATCAGTGCTACCTTACGCGTTTATTTATATTTGTGGTCTAAACACGTACGGTTAATGTTTTTCATTGAGCTTTTACATCGTTTCAAATGTTATCAAACTTTGAAAGATACGTTAGTATTAAATTATATGAAACGTCGGGAGGAAGGAGTTTGTACCGATAAAGCTCTAATTAGTTTTATCCGCTTCGATATCAAATTAAGGTTTGAAACGCTAACTTAACTTAATTTTTCTCGTTGTGATTTTCTATCCTTTCAAATAATTTCAACCGTTGAAAGAACCTTTAGTATTAAATTACAGAAAACGTCTGGAGGAAGTAGTAAATGTAGCATGCATTTTGAACCGATAAAGCTCTAACGTTTTTATAAGGTCCGAGATCAAATTAAGGTTTTTAAATGCTATATCCCAATAAACATTGTGACGTCGATAAAACGTCGATGTAAGGTTGCGACAGTCATTGGTCAAATCACAGCTGTAAATCTGGTTAAAATGTTGTTTTGATAGTTTCCGTGACAAGATTGTAGTAGCACAAATTAATCACATGTAAACACCTTCTCGCATCGTTTAATAAGTACAACAATACAACAATTCCAACAAACTATGGAGATTGAAAAGCCCTAGTGTAATTAACTGCCCAATGTTTATAACGAAATATTCCCATTTGAGCCAAAGGACATTCAAATTTGAAATCGCAAAACTTGTTCGTTTCATTGTAGAAAAGGTACAAAGGATTGAGATGTTTCAATCGATTTTTATTAGTTATAATAATGTATGGTGTTATGCAATAGCGAGACTTGGTTGTAAGAAACTACAGGGCTCAGTCTTTTCGACTTTACACAGGAAACTCACAGACAGTGCAGGTGTGCAACATTGTATAACCTTTGAAATGGGACGACAACTAAGGCAGAGACACTTTTTTCTACATAAAAAAAGGAATTTTTGCATCGTATTCAGCTATGATTTCGCTGCTTGAATAACACAAGCTAGAATTTGCAGCTCAGAACGAAATTAATGTTCAGGATACATTGAGGATATTTAATGATAGGACTAAAATTGTCACCAGCTGCCCCCACCGTGAATTGACAATCTTGTTAGGTATTGTGTTAATACAATCGCTTTGTTACAATGTCAGAACCCTGATGTTGCATTCCAAGTTTAATTAACCTTTTCACTTGCAAGGGGGTGACGGTTAGCTCAGTCATTAGAGCGTTGGTCCTGTAGTCCCAAGGTTCCTGGTTCGAAACTGGCCAACGGTGGAAAGCTGGGGATTGGCTTTCACTCAAGTTGCCTCAGTTAAACGACTGCACAAGATTATTCACCACCAAATCCCTTAAAAACCTTTTCAATTGCAGAAAATATTCAAAATTAAGACGTTCTGATATGAAATGTTGTCATTGTCGCTGTCTGTATGTCCATACTTTTCGCATGGCATAGTTCTGGCTTCATTGATTCCGACAAAAGAATTCAAAATAGAAAGCTGTATTCTTAGCAATAAAGTCATTCTGTCCCTTTGTAAGTAATTTTCAAACCTACCATAGGGTTTTATCATCAGGCTTACTACAAGATTAATGGTCACTCCAGCTTTCTAGCATCACTTCTCTAATAATAACATATCTAAATACTTTTTAGATACTCTATGATTTTGAACATTACTTTTAGGTCAACGCCCGTTTTTAGACATAATGTGTCCTATTCTGTCGTTGACAACATTTACCATTTCAGAACAGTTTCTTTTTGAATTGTTCTCTGCCTAATCATTGAAATATCTAATGTTCTATCACAGGCCTGAATTTTCAATTTTAAGTGCTTTTTGTAGATACGCCAGAAACAACTTACAAGAATATTTTAATGTTATGGTCAATCTATGGTTTCGTATGTAGCTTTAAGGTCTGTTTTTTTTTACCATATGGGTTACATGGTAAGTTTTTTCTATGCTATCCCACATCACTTTCAGTTTTACAAACATATGAATAAATGGGCCATGTGGATCTTCTTAATCTATGTATTTAATTACGGTACTGTGCTCCTTCGTACATCACGTCATGGTCCACAACAGATGTTAACATTGATAAAATTACATGATACATGGTCATTCTATGCTTCCGTTCAAAACTTCAAAGAAATATTTAATATATGCGCTTTCCCTCTGGTGATCACACTGTGCTTCTGTACTTGTTTTCCGAGTTATCAATCCATTATGCGCATCATATAGCCTATATGATTCTTTGTAACTCACACTTCCACATTTGACGCCATGTGGCCTGCATGGTTCGAAAACCCTTTATACTTTTACGATATTTAGGTTCATAGATAACAGTTCGGGAATATGTATGGAGCAAATGCTTTTATGTACTATTCTTGGGATCAAATAATTTGTAACGCTGTATGGTGGACAGGATTTCGCGCCTTTACTAGCATTTCTGGCTTACTTTTAGCAAGAAGGGCATAAAACATGAGATAGTAATGAATATGATATGCTACATCATATTCAATACCCAAACATATTAAAAAATTGCTTGGTCACCGTATGCCATCGTATATACTAAAGCAATGGCGTATCTCATTGAGGTGTCTTGAAATGTGACATTGCGAGTGGTACATGACTATCGTCATGTGCGCAATATTCTAGGACTGACCATGTTTTTTTCAGTCTGGACAGACTGCTGAGATTCCTGTTCACATAGCGGAGGATTGTCGTCAACGCCACCAAATTGCTGTTTTGAAACTCATGGAATCGCCTTCAAAGTGACGTCGTTGACCGATTAAATCAGGGAAGAATAATGTATTATTTTTTAAATAATATTGGTTATTCATTCTAAATTTTGATTTAGTCTTTTAAGATTTTCTTGATGACACTTTTACCAAATAAAAGGTCAACATTTTTAATTATAATAATGTGTGGTCGCGATATGCAGAAAGGTAGGGAAATAACCAATATAAAGAAATCACACATGGTTACTTGGATGCAAAGTGGTCTGTTACGATTGTCTCCAACCTGCACTGCACGCTTGCTTGCTACCAGACCCAGTGAAAGCACACATTCTCAGCAATAGGAATATAGCACAAAATTCAGACACTTAGCAAGAACATACCTAGCATCGTAGCGCCATGCCTATTTTGTGTTTTCCCCTGATTTATTGCAGTTTTACTATATTTGGCCATTTTGAAATGCATTTCAATGAATATGACAATGAGTCATATGTTGTAGGTTCTTAAATATATGTAGCATGCTGTCCTTATTATGCAGCCAAACAAAGGCACATGTCATGTCTATCTCATATAAATAACGTATACATACCAGACAAGCACTTTTCAATGCACATGATAGGACGATTACCACAGTTGGTATATAAAGGTGTATTGTGTTTATTATGTGACGTCATAATTACAGCGTTCACGTACTTATATAAATGTAGTTTGAAGGCGGGGTCACAACAGATCCAGGCTTTTTTGAGGGCAAGGTGCAACGATCATAAGAAACGAAGAGTTTAGGATGTTTTTTTCTTCGTACATCGCTGACAAAAACTAAAATATGTGATCAGCAAAAATATATTGATGATCTTTTTAATAGCCAGTAAGAGATCCCTGTTATCATCAAGATAAGATAGGAACTGAAGCAGTTTTTCACGAACCAGATTGTCGGATTAATTATGTCGGTGGGTTTAATCCAGTTTAATCAAGAGCTGTTACCTAATTATAACTGTAACTAATAAGACACTCCCTTAAGCAAACGGATCATTTAGTGTTAACCCAGGTGGGAATGGTTTCCATTGGCTATACCTATTGATTCGGTGCATCTCTCCTCTGTCCTTTTGTCTGCGAATCCGTCTGTAAACTTGTTTTTTTTCTTTGCTACTCCTGTGTCAGTTGCCATCGGATCGCAATAAAATGTTGAAGCAGAAATGATGCACTTTGTGTGAAAAACGCTCATTATTTCGCAATTCGCCAATTTTGGCCAACCTACTGTAAATTTTAAAATTTGCACGAAAATATGCAGGTAGTGTGGGTTAGGGGTAGAAAAAATTGCCGGCGCCAAATTTGATTTCACCAATTTAGCGATTTAACGATATATTAAAGTTTCTTTAATTTTCGCCAAAATTTTATTTTAACATATATATTCCTAGCGAAATTCTTAACGGCTAAGTCTCGTGTGTACCTGAGTCAATTTTGTCAGTTTTTCACCATGTGCCACATTCGGGAGATTTAGTGTCAAAACATTGGTCCATTTTTCATTTTGGTAAAACAAAACAAGGCTTCATTTTGTTAGAACAAAAAACAACACAAAACAAAGAAATATCGGTAGTAATTATAATAAAGGTAATAATAATGATATTGATAATAACATTTATAATATAAAAATAATAAGAGTAATAATATCAATAATGATAATAATAGTATGTTTTAAAATCTTTTCTAATTTTCTTTTTGCAATTTGCAATTTTGCACGTAGAATCGAAAATATTGACGAGATAAGTTCTCTGAATCCATGAGTCCCAGTGACACTATACACACAAGCATATTTATACTGCAGGTGTTGAACGCTTTGACCTTTATATTTGAAGTTGAAACAGAAATGGATAACGTACAGTTTTTAAAGGGAGACATGAGAATTTACCAGTTTTAAGAAACCAGCCTTTCCGAGTTTACACCATAAAAGTATACGAATTGCAAATGTGGAACATTGTATTGATTGATCGACACTTTGTTAAAATAGAAGAAAATTTTAGAATGAGAAGTTTTAGAAGTTGTCCAATTTTAAAGTATAAAACTATTTCAGGAAACACTTCAAAATAGTCATATGTGTGACATATGGACAATAATGTCTTCAGTAATTGCAATGATATGTTAATTCGTGTGGTTTATATGTCTAAAATAAATGTGTTACAAGTTGAAATGTTCCCATTGACAGGCTAATACGTGTTGGCATCAATAATCAGACAAAATTCAGTACTGCTTCTTACTGTACGTTTCCCCAACATCGCAGTTTGGATAGTGTGCCTTAATGATAGGATAGAAGGAAATTAATGTTAAGGATTATAAAATATTTAATAAAATTAAAACTTTTAGGATCTGCCGTATTTTTATAGAATGGTTGTTCTATTTCTGACGGCACCTGGACGTGACGGCCATGTTATTAATTGTATAGATAAGTTATTCCGTTCGCTGTTTCTTATGAGCAGCTGATAAATTTCAACACTTTTTCCATGTTTAACCGAAAGACCCAGTAGACAGCTAAGACAATAGGAGCAAATGTCCGCTACCTATCCTATCTGGAATTGAACTCGAGACCTTACAAATATCAAACCAACACTTTAACCAGCTGGGCTAACCGTCACTACTATTTCCTAAGCGAGTATTATCATGGTTATAACCAGTGTGATACTTGAAGACACCAATGATCGTAACTCCTCGGAAGTCATGATAAATTCGACCAATCAGCCAATACCCATTCATGGTTTGATTTTAGGATAATCTGTATTTTCAATGAATGGTGTGGATGACGTTGTACCTTGTGACTCTTGGTGTCTGAGACAAAGAGGATTTCTGCCCACTGATACTTTGGCATTTAAATGACGGTGAGAGTTTGTTTCACTGAATCGGCTGATCTGATATGTATATCTTCTTCAAATCATTAATATCAAGCTACCATCTTTTTATTTATGTTTGTAGTTCCAAACAGGTAACTTATTTTTCTCGTCGTGATTTTCTATCCTTTCGAATATTCTAAACCGTTGGAAGGCACTTTAGCATTAAATTACAGAAAACGTCTCGAAGAAGCAGTAAATGCAGCATGCATTTTGTACCGATAAAGCTCTAACCGTTTTATACGGTTCAAGATCAAATTAAGGTTTTTAAATGCTGTATCTCAATCAAAATTGTCACGTCTATAAAGTGTCGATATGAGGTTTCGACAGTGACCTGGATAAATCGCAGCAATAGGTCTGGTTAAAAGTTTGTTTTAATTAGTCGTGGCAATGGATCATCGTCTTTGAGATGACATTGAATAAACGTTGGGTAAGGGACAATGTGTAGATGTTTCTTTTTCTCGCAAAACTCCAGTAGGGCAAATTTAGAGCAAAAAAGTATAGAATTCGCCTTTAGAAAATAGATTTAAACTCATTTATAATAAAAATATTTAAACAATAATTCTAAAATAATAATAAAAAAATAATAATAATAATAATAATCAATAATAATAATAATAGTAAATAAACAAATAAATAAATAAATAAATAAAATGATAAAGGGAGAGCGTGTTTCTATTGGAAACTGTATCTATGGACAAACATACGCTTAGCGCTTTTTGTTCTTTTTACATGATTTATGCTTTTATTTTAATGGAATTACCCGCTTTAGGATTTTTTATAGTGTTAAAATCAAAATGTTTTAGAATGTTTTGAAATTTATGAATCTTTGATTTCTTTTAAAGTTTAATTTTAGTTTTTAACGGCCTTAATTATCTTTTAGTTTTAATCAGTGATGTGTGAAATTATTTGAATTAATTTATTAATATTAATCGCTAAAACGAAATGCTTAAAAACACAATAGAAATGTTCATTGCATCACACTTGGGTCTTCATATTAACCAAAAATGTACTTATAATTAAAATAGTTGGTTCTGTGGATGACATCTTCGTTGCTAGATTTTCAGAAACACAAATGTATTTGAGTAGAATGGTCCAATATTGTGATATGTCAGGAAACACACACCTGATAACGGTGTCTATTTGTTAAATAGTGTTTTAAAATATTCAACGTGTCAGCAACGCAAGCACTTAATGAATGTGTATATTTAGTGAATAGTGTGTTCAAAGTATTAAACTGTATTATAAATATACAAAGCTGTGATCAGATCAAAAGCTGTATGCCTGAGTGATACTGGGAGAACTTACTGTAAGAGCTATGAACACAATTACTATAAACACAGTTTCTTTGTAATTTTGAAGACTGGCAGAAATATGAATTAGAGAATACATTTACTTGTACTGACTAAGTAGGCATAGGGTGTTATATGATTGATGCTGCATCATACTGACAAATGTGTTGACAAACCGAAGAATAGATTGTGGTTTGCATCTAAAATAATGATAAAAGCGCAATTACATACAGAAAACTATGGTCTCTAAGACGTTCACTACCCGGTATATAGTACTTATATATATAAGGCATGGTCCTCCTATGACTGGTTATATATATAAACAAAAAACGAAGATTCCATAGCATAGTGTCTATAATATATTTTATTTTAAATTAAATTTGTGTGTTGCCACTTGATAACAAGCTTTCAATTTGATCCAAAACTTTTACACCGTATTTAAATGCAAGGGCCGAAAAATGAGCCTTAAGGAGATCAGAGAAAACTGCCGCTTTTATATCAAAAAATTCATAGCAACCAGTATTGTTTTCCTTAACTGTTCAAGATGTTTTCACATGGTTTAGTGCGAAAATGAAGAAAAGGATAATTTAGCACCGGAAACAGCCCTTTTTCGAAAAAAAGATTATACAATATCAAAATGGTCTCCCTAAGTGCTATATATATAAGGCATGGTCCCCCTATATATATATATATATATATATATATATATATATATATATATATATATATATATATATATATATATATATATATATATATATATATATATATATATGTATATTTATATGTACATATATGTATATATATATATATATATATATATATATATATATATATATATATAAAAGTGTTATTCTAGCAACACGGAGACCACTTTTGCTAAAAAAAGCAGTATTAGGGATACCAAAAATTTAAGGAGACCAAAAGTACGTCTCCTTAATTCTTCGTTTTTACTGAAAACATTATAAAATGTTGAATGAATGTAGTTTAATATGTGCCCACCTGGATATTAGTATTTTTATTATCTACCAGAAGTTAATGAAATATTGGCGAAAGACCACTTTGTTATTGGGACCTTAGCTGGCTCTAGGATACAGTCTTATTGTCTTGTGATTTTGTTTGAAGGCAGCGAATATTATTACCTACATGGCTATTACTTTTCTTAACGATATGCCAAAGATTGGTGTATATACATCATGTACATATATATATGTACATATAAATATATATATATATAAATATATATATATATATATATATATATGTATATTTATATGTACATATATATATATATATATATATATATATATATATATATATATATATATATATATATATATATATATATATATATATATATATATATATATATATATATATATATATATATATATGTATATATATATATATATAAAAGTGTTATTCGAGCAACACGAAGACCACTTTTGCTAAAAAAAAGCAGTATTAGGGATACCAAAAATTTAAGGAGACCAAAAGTACGTCTCCTTAATTCTTAGCGTGTTTACACGTTATTAAACTACGCAGTTAACAAAATCGAATGATTCTGTAACATAGTGAATATAATATATTTTGTTTTAAAATTAAATTTGTGTGTTACTACTTGATAACAAGCTATAAAACATGTATTGTTTTTTTTTCCAAATGGTCTCCGTAAGTTCTATATTTAAGGCACAGTGCCCCTATGACTTGTAGCAGATCTATATATATATACATATATATATATATATATATATATATATATATATATATATATATATATATATATATATGTATATATATATATATATATATATATATATATGTTCGCCATAAATTGGAAGCAGTATAGACGAAATTTTTATAGCACAGTCTTAATTAACGCGGAGGAAATTGTGTCACAAAATGTAGTCTAATCGTACTGTTACTATTAGCACAATGTAGAGTAAAATCCAGTTTTTGAAAAGTCTTAAAAGTTTGATTGAAGGCAGGACCATTAATGTAGAGCTAGCTATTTTGTCCAATCGCTAGAAATTCAGGAAAATTATGACCGAAAACCAATTTTCTTAAGAAACGCGTAGTTGTCCTCTTAGTTTTTACTGAAAACATTATAAAATGTTGAATGAATGTAGTTTAATATGTGTCCACCTGGATATTAGTATTTTTGTTATCTACCAGAAGTTAATGAAATATTGGCGAAAGACCACTTTGTTATTGTGACCTTAGCTGGCTCTAGGATACGGTCTTATTGTCTTGTGATTTTGTTTGAAGGCAGCGAATATTATTACCTACATGGCTATTACTTTTCTTAACGATTTGCCAAAGATTGGTGTATATACTGGCAATTTTTTTTGTCTTAAAATCTTGACCAATATCAGGTACATAGCCTCACTGTTTTTGAAATTTTTCAGGTTATGCTCATAGGTCATAAATCTGCACATCAGCATTCGTTAGCTGGGTGTTGTCCATGGACAGTCTTATGTAAAATCTTTTCACAGTTTTACAAAGATTCTTTGAAATTTTATTGCTAAAAGTTAAATTGTGCTGTTCTCAAAAGCTTAGAAAAATAAATATTTCAATGCTGCGTTGTTTGAATGCTTACACTTGAAGGTGCCATAATGTCATAAATCAGTTCATCTGACAGATTTAAGGTAATATATATGCTGATCTAGCAATTTCACCGAAATATTCTTAGAAGTGGAAGAAGCAGGAGTGCTATATTTTTCCGCAACTTTCGGGGTTAAGTTAGGGGTAGGGGATTCGATGTTTTAGGGGTAGGGTTGCTGCACATCCCAAATTACTAACTGAACTTTGCAGCATACCACATTTATGAGCACATAGGTGTATCATATATAAACTGTAAATTAGGTATTGTAAATGAAAACGGCCCTAAAATCTACAGAATGTGAGAAACTACCAACGGCATTATGCTGAGATGTAAGATTAGTGGGTCATCTTTGTAGCGTTTTAATCTATCACGATGTCAATCTGCAGAATCGTTTAAAGTTGAAACTGATCAAAAATTTTTCTTTAAGAATATACATAATTGTAACTTTGCCTGGAGCACGTAGTAGATTTTGAGTGAAGGCGTTTGCCTTCCGTATCCCTCGAACTGCAATATTGCTGAAATTAAGGATCATAATTAAACCATTACTTTCAACACAATTCTCTCCAAACATTGTGAAACATTTTTAGTATTATGAAATCCACGAGCCAAAAAATCAAACATTATACCATCTGTCAGTAAAAAATATTAAATATATAAGACACATTTTTGCACTTTGATTCATTGTTATTTATTTTTTTTTTGGGGGGGGGGGGCACATTGTCCTTAAATAAACTGCAATAAGGATTAGATTTCTTTTTCAGTGTAACGTACATTGATTACTCTGGGCATTGGTCCTTAAATAGGAGTAGCTACATCAAAAGTATTTTGGAAAAATTTCATCTCATTCATGATTCTATTTTTAATTTCCATGTGCAGCTCATTCATTCCGTCCTCAGTTGACGATCCCCGTGGCACCAACCCGGCTCAATCTGATATTCCAATGCAAAAAAAAATGACTCAGTGGAAGACCGATGACCATCCGCTTCAAAACGTGACACCGGTAAGATCAACCCCGCCAAGATGTCTGTGGTTATAAACTGCCTCACCCGGGAATCAGGTTACGCCACCCGAAATCCTACACACCAGTGAGACCAACGAACCTCACTCTGAGATCCCGGTGATCCCAAATTAATATAAAAAACCATGTAAAATTAATCACAAAAAATGCTGAACTAAAACACTGGTCCTGTGGCTATGATCGACTATATGTGTGGCAACTTTTCCCAGCCTTAGTTTTTAAATGATAGCAGTGAAGTAATAGCAGCAAAAGATACCTGGTAATTATGCCATCGTTGCGAGTCACATGGTAAGTAGCAATAAAGGCAACTAGTAGTTATGTAATCAATGGGTTGGTCAAATGGACAGCGAGGTACAACCGGTAGTTATATCATTAGTTGATGAGTCAAATGGACAGCGAAGTACAACTGGTAGTTATGTCGTCATTGAGCATATCAAGCAGTAGAAGGCAGTGTCGAGCATCTGTTAATTGTGCCACCAGTGAATGAATCAAATGGCAAGTAGCAAGTTGTAGTAGGGAGTAAATTCTCTAGAACTAGGCATTAGGAACATAATCAATGATTTGTTCGTCCATATAAGTAGTTTCAATGATATTGGATGATCTAAATGTTTTATTCAAATGTTAGGAATTTATTCATAACATAATTTAATGGGTTCCACTTTGGATTTGAAACAATCCGTTTTTTATGCTTCTTTACATCAAAGACATAAAACATGCAATTTTATGGCCCATGTGTCACACGAATGTATTGCGTCTGCTACTGGTTTACATTTCCGGATGCTCCAGACTATTATCGTACTTCACTTCCTCCAGACTGACATCGGAAAAATCCTCTTCACATATTTCTCCCCGTACAACCTCTCCCACTTTCTCCTTTCAACTTTCTCGGTATCATGAGCTGCTTTCACCAATCGTCAAATACTATAAGTTAGCTCGTTACCAGCTACCGGGCCTCTTTTTACCTCAATGCTTCTGGCCTTAACATTGCATTACAATTTCGTCCGAGCACTGCAAATTCATGGAATGCAAATTTAATTCAATTTTCTAGTGCTATTCTGATTTTGAATGCATGGATACCTCTCTTATTTTGCCGTTTTCAGTCGACTTACTGTCAATCGAATTTGTTGTGTTTTGCAACACCTTAGCGTGCTTCCTCCAGTATTTCATTTGTCTCATCGTAGACTCAGAAGTAACAACGTTACTTTCAGATCTACCGTTTTTACCTTTTTATTTTAATTAAATAGTTTAACATCGCTCTTTCTAGAAAAAGAGACACAATTATTTCTTACAAGTCATTAACACGTGTCATACAGTATTTAAAATGCAATTATCAATGTTCACCTTTCGTCATTGTGATTAAACAATTTATGACCTCAAATGACAAGAACTCCCTTTTTCTAAAGTAAAACATTTATAAGCTTATCCTAAATAGCACTGATGCCACATCATTTAAGAACCAAACCAAGTTTCAGGCTGGAGCTATGTGAACGTTATTATTAAACATTTGTGTCTTTATGTCTTTATGTATACTAGAAATTACTTAAAATCGTCTAATTTTATACAACTGCAACGCTTTATACCATAAATAATTTTTACTCGTAGTTGACACCAGGATGGGAATTGGCCATATATGTATCACAAAATAATGTCATTTTTCGCCACCACCAAAGGTATGCGGCGAAGAAATCCTATGCAAGTACTTCTGCCCAGGAATGTCTTGATATAGTTGACATCGACTGAAGCAACACACATGGAGGCGAGAAAAGCATATGTTAATACCTGTGCCCTGTGATGTCTTAATAGAGTTGACATCGAATGACGCCACCACCTTGTACCACACATAGACTCTAATACCTGGTCCTTGCGATATATCGACACACTTGACATCAAGGTACACAAAACTATCCAGCCTAGTAAAACCGTCTTCTGTCACTCGGTTCAAATGATAAGTTACATTAAAGTAACAAATTACTTAATATTACATGCACCATTAAATGACATATATATGAGATCAGCACATATACCAATCTTATCTGTATCCGAATAACAAAAACATTGCATAGACATGTGTTGATTTTTAGAGATGCTAAAACTTCGGCTAAGCAATCACACATCCATTGACTTATTCTCTATAGTTATGTCTAACATAAGTTTTGTTTACACACGAATATGTGTATCGTACATGAAGAACTGGACAGAAAACAATATAAGGAGCAAACACATTTAAAACGAAAAATGGATTCCTGTTTAAATTGTTGTAACTGTATTGGCTAACAGTGTTGTTGTAGTTTTATAAAGCATGCTTTAATGATTTATAAAAAGTTAGAGATAACAGCTCTTGCAGTATACATTTACATATAGTACTGAAACAGAAATTAAAGTGCTTCTGGCAAAAAATGGAAGCGTTAAAATGGCGACTGTAAAATTTCCTTAAAAGAGATTTTTTATTTTTAAAACCATAATCCTTGATTTCCTTGTTCTATTACTTAATTCCGGCTTGCAATGTCAGTGATACTACTATTTTTCAGTTCTCTGTTCACACTTTTAGCCTTGGCTATGTCATAGGATGCTGTTTGTGCTAGAGCTTATTAAATTAGTGGTACTCATATTACCTGTGCCATGCGATCATTTGATATTGAAGGAATTTGTATACCGAAAAACTATCAAACCTTTGAAGTACACTTCTCCTTTTTCTGCATGAAAAATTAGTTGTTACCTTTAAAAGAACATCACATAATAATTCATAATTACATGTAATTTATATTTGTATTCGTTTAGCACAGTATTGCACAGGTATACATGGTTGTATAGAGATGGCTATGAATGTGGTTCAGCAAAACACTTGCTCTCTAACTCTGTGCTTTAAGTTGGTTTTGTTTATAAACTTTTTTGCATAAATAGTCCGATTGAAAAAACAAATACATAAGGCATCCTTGTTTCACAAACAATTGTAAAGAACATTGACTAAAGTGAAGTTTTTACTTCTTGTATTTATTATTGTTTACAGCGTTGAGACTGTATTTTTCGTATGTTCTAGCATGGTTTATTGGCTTTATAATAAGTAACAAATGTGTGCACAGTTCGTGTGCACAAGAAAAATTCTCTTATTAAATTTTTAAGACAACATTTTTGTAATATGAACAGATTAAGAAATGAGGTTTGTTACACACTAAGCTATCACATTGGTGCATTCTCAGATCATCCAACACCAGTTTAAAACGCAGCATCTACGCGTTTAAACAAGGAGGTTCTTTCTTTAACAAATGAACTGGGCAGATAGTACCATTTTAATGATATTTTCATCAGGCTGTTTTTAAAATGCTTCTTTTCTCACAATTTTGATCCAATATCTTTGAAATTACATACGAATCATCGCCATGAAGTTCTAGCTTGAAAGATAATTCTTTTGGTGATTGATTTAATACTGGCCAAAATAGCACTATTTTGATTTTTTGTTAGCAAATTTTCAAAATGCTACCTTTCCCATAATATAGTCTTTTTGTGAGGCGTTTGCCAAAGTGGGTCTCATGCAGTTTGATTGGATTTATTCTAAATTTAAGAATACTTTTAATTTACTTTTTCTTACAGACAACTTTCAAAGGAAAAAAAACTTTCCTGCTTTTGTTATTTTCTATGGAATTATTTCAAGTTTCAACGTACTTTTTGTGGCTTAACTGTCATTGTATAAATCCTTATACGCCTATACAACAAAAGTCTTTTATTGTATTTTTGTTCGAATCCCGTGATTCAAGAATGTTTATATGGGACCCCAAAACATAAGAGTTTTGAATATATTGTTAGCAGTTTCCGAGATCCTAAAAGCATAGAATGTTTTCGTTCCGTTCCGCGAAATGTGAATATAGGAAAAAACGTTCAGGCTGAAAAGTTTTACAATAAATAAGACAATTGTACCGTTGTATATAGAGTGAATGTAGAGCACACCGGGCATTTAGTGGTTCCTACGCCTACAATGTGTGATAAAGATTCTATGCGCTTGGAAATTTAGAAGTACCAAAGTACCCCACACCCAGAATACATAAATCTCATTGATGGCCAATCTATCAATCTATCAATCTTTCATTTTGACTCAACCTGCTGGGATCAAATCCAATATTTTGTAAAAGTGTTAGATAATTTTTAAAAATTTTTAAATAATTTTAAATAATTTAAAAAAAATACATCTACTATGTAGCAAATTATCGCACAAATATCTCGTTTATAGCATGAGTTATTCAGCAGTAAAATATGATGAAAGAGTCGTGTCGATAGAGTCGTTAAGATGTCATTAATGGCATGATCTGGAAAGGAATTGCTTTCTATTAAGGGAATGAACTCCTTTTCATCAACGGAAATCTGACAGCCCTAAAATATAGATAGTAAATCCAGGAGCCCTTTGCTGTTCCTTCATTTCGTTAAAACAACCTCATCTTTCAAAACGAAAACGCACGCTGTCATATAATGTGCATGGATTATATTCAAGCAACTGGAACAGGCACTTTTGTCTTAGCCTGTGTTGCTGCTTGATCTATCACCCATAGAATACGCTCGGGTACTTTGGTTCGAGCCGCGTCTACGCGATTTTAAAGGAATATTTATTCTTGAATAATTTTCTATCAATAAAACATCGGTTGGGAAGCGATAACGTTATGATTTATCTTAAGATAAATGGTCTCAAGCAGGTCAAACGTGACATGTACACTATAGTATCTGTTTTGAAGGAGTCTCCATTGCTTTGCTTCTCGCTGAACTAATGACCTCTTTTTCAAAATATTCATTTTTTTCTCTGTACAAGTACAAGTACAAGCCAAGTAACAGTTTGAATTGCATACAATCAGTACCGAACTTTGGACAATAATCCTGTCATTTTATTCGCAACTGCTTAACTGTTCTAAAGGACTATCTTGTAGATACAGTTCTACTTATAATCTATAGATAATTTATAATACTTCTGCAGCCAAAATTCTTCGACTGACTGTAAGTGTAAGGTGTCGTTGGTTAAGAAAGTTTTCAGGGGCGAATGAAATAAAATGTACCGAAAGCCCTGCAGCTCCCATTTAAATACTAACTTGCCAAATGGGGATTATATGATTTGCAAAAACAAACGTTCTGAATTATCACAGCATCGACCCCGCCTCCGATAAGTTAGTCTTCGGTTTTCATTTTTATGCGAAATGACTGTTCTACCAGACCCCTCTCAGTGTTTTTCTGGGAGGGGGTCACATTTAGCAATGAGGCGCAGATGTACGGTAGTTATCAATCCCAGCGGCAGACACACGTCTTATTGAGAGACATACTCGATATTTTTCATTAGATACTTTTGCTGTGAACCGTGTCGGCCTGAATCTTTCTGACTTGTTTTGTGTTGATTTAGCCTAGTTTTTATTTTATATAGCAACAATTTTCATTAAAATGACATGAAAGAAAGTATTGCAATTTCTATAAACACGTGTTTCTTTTGTTAAGTATACGATGCACTTGACAGCGTAACGATTTTGCCTTTCATAGGTTTATTGAGATTTCTAGTGATAAAGTAGCTCCAAGAATTGCCAAAATAATGTTTATTGTGTTAATTAAAAGTGATCACTTTCAAATTTGTGAGAAGAGTGCCTATAACGATATTTGTAAAGAATCTGTTCTTACTCATTGTTACATTGCCTAAAAAGCATTTAGCAGGTTAAACTCAGACTTAAACTTTCTTCTGATAGTTTTTGTTCTCTTGTGTTGTTTTTTTTGGGTGTGTTTGTTTGGGGGGAGAGAGGAGAGGCTCATGACGTAAATATATCACCCGAAAAACAGGTTTAAATCACCTGAAAAAATCATCTTTTTTAACATCGAGCAAAGAAAAGGGGAAAAGGGGAAAGCAATTGTTCGTAGGCAGTCAGTTGGCGCATTTCGTCGTGAAAGCACTCCTGCATAAAAATATGACAAAGTTATGTTTTATAATTCCTTTGGGTCCTCTGAGGATAAGAAGGAAGCACTCTGTGGAGCTTTCATAAGCATTCAGACTGAGACTGTGTACACAACATTGCAATTTTGGTTTTCTCCTATGTATTCTATCTGAAGACGGTTATGTGTCTGGAAACTAATATTTTAAGTCCCTGGTACTAATTAGCCACCTATAATTCAAACGTTTGTTTTAGGAGCATTGCATATAGCTGTGTTGTAAAGCAAAGTTTAAAGCGCTCAACCATAGGAAGAAAAAACCAAATGTATACATTTACAAGAAACATATCTTACATCGTAGCGTCATCGTAGCGTCGCCGTAGTGTTATCATACCGTCATTATAGCGCTTATGTTACCCTTTCCCCCATTTTTTACCATTTTACTATATAAATGCTATTTCTTACATAAAACATTCGATTTTAAACACGCATCTTATAGGAGGGGTATTTTTTCTGTCAAATTATGTACACAGAAAGAACGTCGTCTAGGTTGTAAAACGAAAAATTTAAATTTAATTTTTTATACAATTTAAATAAATTGTATAAAATAGATGTAGCGTGTTGTGCTTTCAATTTGACGTCCCTATTATTGAGCCAAACCAAGGCGTATATATATAAGAGATCGAGCTAAGATCTGGAATTATCTTCTGGGGTAGGAGGTGTCATGATTACGAGAAATGATGAATTTAGGGCCGTTTATTTGGAAGACTCAAACAATCAATTATTTCTCCTTTTTTGGGGGGAGGGGGTTATAACCCTATATCGCACTAGATGCGCCACTGACTTTCAACATTTTCTTATCAAGAACGTTTCGGACGTATTACAACTGCGCCCATAGAACTTTGATAGAACTACCATTTTTTCTTGCTAAGTGTATTGCGTTATCTTTGAACAGCTCAGTTTTCAGTTAAGTTAATAAACTAAGTTGAAGATAACGTATCATGCAACTATAAATAAAGTTGTCATGAGTGGCAAAAACAATGTAAGTACGCAATTCGTGCGTATTACTTTTAGCAAGGATTGGCGCACATAAATAGAAGTGATCATTGCGTTTGAGATAAAGAGGATTTTAGACGGTATCGAAGTGTTAGGTATAACAATAAGCAACGATATACATAATCTAAATCTAACTAATCAGAACTACCTACTGATACTTTGATTTTTGGAGTTTATTTCACTGAATCGGCGGATACTAGAACTACTTCATATGTTGCATATCGAGGTACAATATTTGTGTTTTGTAGTTGCAAAAACTTAAGGTTTTTTGCATTGTTTCAAATGTTATAAGCAGTTGAAAGACACTTTAGCATTAAATTACACTAAACATTTGTGAGGAAGGAGTAAATGTAAAATGCATTTTATACCGATAAAACTGTATAAGTTTTAATGCAATTCGAGATCAAATTAAAAGGCAAAATTTCAATGTCCGCGTAGGCATATAAGATGTAAATAAATTAAAAAAAACTAAGGTGTACAAAAAAGACATGATGCAGTTTGTTCTAAAATATTGGTCGTCCTAGCGCGAACCGTCTAAGACTCGTGCGTGTGGCACGATGATGGCAGAAAATATAAATAATACAGAAACACCTTATCGCATCCTACGAATTCAAGTATAGGGACAGAAAAAACTAAGTATAATTTACTGCTCAGTGTTTACAACTAAATATTTACATATGAGCTCACTTTGTTGAAGGACGTTCTAATTTGATATCGAGAAATTTTCTCGTTTGAATACAAGGATCTATTTTCTAACACTGGACGAGTTGTGGTACTCATATGTGTTATCATGCATGTCCAAACAAAATAAGATCTGGGCCTGTAGCATTGAAACACCCCAGCATTGAAACACCACATCACTGTATGGGCCCATCCAATGGCTGGGCTAAATCAATACATAGGCTATTGAAACAGCACATACAGTTTCTCCCCATGAAACACGATTATATTGCTGATGTAATTTAGTACAACAGATGTATTGGGATGATGTAACTGGACGGGCCGTTATATTTCTTTGTGAAAAAAATGCAGAAATAAAATCCGAGAAGAATATTTAAAACATTTAATTATCCACCTATCATTTTGTTTTTAACACCCACACTTAACATTATTTGGAAAACTCAGCTATAATCTCAGCACAACTTCTCTCTCTCCCCCTCCCCCTGTTGCACTATGGTTCTTAGTATGCCAGAAGGGGATGGGGGCATTTCCATATAAAATCACTACAATGCGCGTAAATCGAATTTAAAAAGAGTCCCTAAACACGGAATTTCCGTCTCTACATTTCCCCCTATTTTTGGAAAAGCGCAGAAAAAGACATCTGATTGCTAAATGTCATTACCAAATTTCGCAATGAGGATTTAGGATATGTTCATTCATTTATCCTGAAATGGATGCAGGTCTTCAATTAATTACAATATAATATTTGTTTTCAACGGTATAATCATTTTACCCCCTCCCCGCCTTGCTCACAACACAAGGCAATTTGTTCCCATTTTAAGGGAGAAGAAAATATGTGCTATTTCAATGACCAAATATGTGCCAAAGCTACAGCTGCGCAAACCAAAAAATATGGGTTAAATCAATACCTCGCTGTTATTGGATGGGCCCATCCTACGGATGGGCTGTTTCAATGCAACAGGGCCTGGGAAGAAGAGATCCTGCCCGCACGGAGTACTAATTGCGATGAAAAGGGAGTAACCATTATTCAATATTCCACATTTCCCACAAAGTGCATGCTTGTATGTGAGTGCTCCTTTCCGTCGGACAGCCCCAAGATTCACTGCAACCTCTCTGGTTTTGAAAAGTAGTACACGCCTTCACAGCTTTGTCACATATATTTCTTGCTTTGCCTCGCTTTCAAAAATTCTGCTGAAATAGTAGGGATAGAAGAAGAGTTCTGGACCACCTCCCCCTGACCCCTGAGAGTTCTGACCCCCCTCACCCACGCCTGAAACTTTTGTGATTTTTGCATATTAATCCGTTTCAGACGATTCTGAACATTTTTGGTTTTTGACCTCCCGACCCCCTTCCCCCTCAGCTTGGAAAAATTTTTGTGAGTTTTGCATATTTATCCGTTTCAGACGATTCTAAACATTTTTTGTTATTCTTGTCCTCCCAATCACCCCCCCTCCCCGTTTGAAAATTTTGTGATTTTTGCTTATTTATCCATTTCAGACGATTCTGAACATTTTTGGTTTTTTGACCTCCCGACCCCCACTCTCCACGTCCTCTGTTGGAAAATTTTGTGATTTTTGCATATTTACACGTTTCAGACGATTCTGGACATTTTTGGTGCTTTGACCGTCTCCCCTCCCCGTTGGGAAAATTTTGTGGTCATGATACTCTCCAAAGTTATTGCACTGAAATACATTACAGACTCGTTGTGCATGAGCATAATCCTCGTCACTGATTCCTTCATCAGCCGATTGACTATAAAAGTCTTTTTGTGATAGAAGCTGATGGGAACTTGGTTTCTGCAAAGTTTGATGGTTCATCAACATAGTCATACGGATATACTCCTTTTCGCAAAAGTAAATCTTGCTGCTGATTGTCACGCATATGTGCAGTCATATTCTGAAACCTCTCTTTGTCCTCAGCCGCTACGTTGGATATCAGTTTTTGCAAGGATGCTACCATGAATTGGGAAGAGTCCATGAATGGTAATTGCAATGTACTTTTCAATATTGCTGGGAATAACCGACAGCTTCAACCCTTTGAATTTTCCTATACTCTCCGTAAGAAGATGACTATCATATGCTGGTAAGTTGTTGATAGGACAGGGATGATGAATGAATCCAACTTTCCTTGTTGATCCTGTAGGTTGCATTCACTATGAGCTGCTCCACGTGTTTTCCACTGATGTGATCATGATCTCGCACACGATCCACTCCCATCAACTCATGGCAAACGAAACAATGAGTAGCTTGAGCAAACTGTTTCTTATCCTCAGTGTTCAACCAATTTACAATGCGACGTTCTTCTGACATATACTCTAGAAATTGTTAAACAGCTTTGTCTCCACGGTGAAGCAAGGATTACGCTTCTCGTATTCGCTGACGACAACATAGGCAAAACTATTAGCCTTGTGATGTTGGTAACTCTCTCTCTTCTGTTTCTCTGTACAGCATTCAAAGTCAGCATAAATGACAAAGGGTGTCTTTTGTTGTTTTGCAATACCCTTGAACTGAATATTATATCCTCTGAAATGATAATCGCTGTGCTCCATGCTTTCCATAAACTTCACGATGTTTGTCCAAAAGATCTTGTCGCTTAAATCCATGCAGGCAATTGAAGCAGTAAAACTTTTTATGGTTATGGTTTGCACGATGCGTCATAAGTCTACTGAAGTTCTCAATCGGACAATAATGTCTTTTCTTATTGTCACTGATAAGCAGTAGGTTGATTTCAGTGAAGATTTTTGGTTTTTGACCTTCCGACCCCCCCCCCCCCACGTGGGAAACTTTTCTGATTTTTGCATATGTATCCGTTTTTTCTGGAAATGGAGTGTAAAAGGCAGACCTGCTGCTTTTACTTCTTCAGGACTTGGACGAGTACAAGCCATTTCTTAAATATATTTCTGAGCAACAATCTATCTTTGTAACTAAAATGGAGAAACAAACGGTTCTAGCCAATTTTAAGATCAGTGCTACCTTACGCGTTTATTTATAGTTGTGGTCTAAACACGTACGGTTAATGTTTTTCATTGTGCTTTTGCATCGTTTCAAATGTTATCAACCTTTGAAAGATACGTTAGTATTAAATTATATGAAACGTCGGGAGGAAGGAGTTTGTACCGATAAAGCTCTAATTAGTTTTATCCGCTTCGATATCAAATTAAGGTTTGAAACGCTAACTTAACTTAATTTTTCTCGTTGTGATTTTCTATCCTTTCAAATAATTTCAACCGTTGAAAGAACCTTTAGTATTAAATTGCAGAAAACGTCTGGAGGAAGTAGTAAATGTAGCATGCATTTTGAACCGATAAAGCTCTAACGTTTTTATAAGGTCCCAGATCAAATTAAGGTTTTTAAATGCTATATCCCAATAAAAATTGTGACGTCGATAAAACGTCGATGTAAGGTTGCGACAGTCATTGGTCAAATTACAGCTGTAAATCTGGTTAAAATGTTGTTTTGATAGTTTCCGTGACAAGATTGTAGTAGCACAAATTAATCACATGTAAACACCTTCTCGCATTTTAATAAGTACAACAATACAACAATTCCAACAAATTATGGAGATTGAAAAGGCCTAGTGTAATTAACTGCCCAATGTTTATAACGAAATATTCCCATTTGAGCCAAAGGGCATTCAAATTTGAAATCGCAAAACTTGTTCGTTTCATTGTAGAAAAGGTACAAAGGATTGAGATGTTTCAATCGATTTTTATTAGTTATAATAATGTATGGTGTTATGCCATAGCGAGACTTGGTTGTAAGAAACTACAGGGCTCAGCCTTTCCGACTTTACACAGGAAACTCACAGACAGTGCAGGTGTGCAACATTGTATAACCTTTGAAATGGGACGACAACTAAGGCAGCGACACTTTTTTCTACATAAAAAAAGGAATTTTTGCATCGTAATCAGCTATGATTTCACTGCTTGAATAACACAAGCTAGAATTTGCAGCTCAGAACGAAATTAATGTTCAGGATACATTGAGGATATTTAATGATGGGACTAAAATTGTCACCAGCTGCCCCCACCGTCAATTGACAATCTTGTTAGGTATTGTGTTAATACAATCGCTTTGTTACAATGTCAGAACCCTGATGTTGCATTCCAAGTTTAATAAACCTTTTCACTTGCAAGGGGGTGACGGTTAGCTCAGTCATTAGAGCGTTGGTCCTGTAGTCCCAAGGTTCCTGGTTCGAAACTGGCCAACGGTGGAAAGCTGGGGATTGGCTTTCACTCAAGTTGCCTCAGTTAAACGACTGCACAAGACTATTCACCACCAAATCCCTTAAAAACCTTTTCAATTGCAGAAAATATTCAAAATTAAGACGTTCTGATATGAAATATTGTCATTGTCGCTGTCTGTATGTCCATACTTTTCGCATTGCATAGATCTGGCTTCATTGATTCCGACAAAAGAATTCAAAATAGAAAGCTGTAGTCTTAGCAATAAAGTCATTCTGTCCCTTTGTAAGTAATTTTCAAACCTACCATAGGGTATTATCATCAGGCTTACTACAGGATTAATGGTCACTCCAGCTTTCTAGCATCACTTCTCTGATAATAACATATCTAAATACTTTTTAGACACTCTATGATTTTGAACATTACTTTTAGGTCAATGCCCGTTTTTAGACATAATGTGTCCTATTCTGTCGTTGACAACATTTACCATTTCAGAACAGTTGCTTTTTGAATTGTTCTCTGCCTAATCATTGAAATATCTAATGTTCTATCACAGGCCTGACTTTTCAATTTTAAGTGCTTTTTGTAGATACGCCAGAAACAACTTACAAGAACATTTTAATGTTATGGTCAATCTATGGATTCGTATGTAGCTTTAAGGTCTGTTTTTTTTACCATATGGGTTACATGGTAAGTTTTTTCTATGCTATCCCACATCACTTTCAGTTCTACAAACATATGAATAAATGGGCCATGTGGTTCTTCTTAATCTATGTATTTAATTACGGTACTGTGCTCCTTCGTACATCACGTCATGGTCCACAATAGATGTTAACATTGATAAAATTACATGATACATGGTCATTCTATGCTTCCGTACAAAACTTCAAAGAAATATTTAATATATGCGCTTTCCCTCTGTGCTTGTGTACTTGTCTTCCGAGTTATCAATCCATTATGCGCATCATATAGCCTATATGATTCTTTGTAACTCGCACTTCACTTCCACATTTGACGCCATGCGCCCTGCATGGTTCGAAAACCCTTTATACTTTTAACGATATTTAGGTTCATAGATAACAGTTCGGGAATATGTATGGAGCAAATGCTTTTATGTACTATTCTTGGGATCAAATAATTTGTAACGCTGTATGGTGGACAAGATTTCGCGCCTTTACTAGCATTTCTGGCTTACTTTTAGCAAGAAGGGCATAAAACATGAGAAAGTAATGAATATGATATGCTACATCATATTCAATACCCAAACATATTAAAAAATTGCTTGGTCACCGTATGCCATCGTATATACTAAAGCAATGGCGTATCTCATTGAGGTGTCTTGAAATGTGACATTGCGAGTGGTACATGACTATCGTCATGTGCGCAATATTCTAGGACTGACCATGTTTTTTTCAGTCTGGACAGACTGCTGTGGAGAGAGTCCTGTTAACCTAGCAGAGGATTGTCGTCAACGCCACCAAATTGCTGTTTCGAAACTCATGGAATCGCCTTCAAAGTGACGTCGTTGACCGATTAAATCAGGGAAGAATAATGTATTATTTTTTAAATAATATTGTTTATTCATTCTAAATTTTGATTTAATCTTTTAAGATTTTCTTGATGACACTTTTACCAAATAAAAGGTCAACATTTTTAATTATAATAATGTGTGGTCGCGATATGCAGAAAGGTAGGGAAATAACAAATATAAAGAAATCACACATGATGACTTGGATGCAAAGTGGTCTGTTACGATTGTCTCCAACCTGCACTGCACGCTTGCTTGCTACCAGACCCAGTGAAAGCACACATTCTCAGCAATAGGAATATTGCACAAAATTCAGACACTTAGCAAGAACATACATAGCATCGTAGCGCCATGTCTATTTTGTGTTTTCCCCTGTTTATTGCAGTTTTACTATATTTGGCCATTTTGAAATGCATTTCAATGAATATGACAATGAGTCATATGTTGTAGGTTCTTAAATATATGTAGCATGCTGTCCTTATTATGCAGCCAAACAAAGGCACATGTCATGTCTATCTCATATAAATAACGTATACATACCAGACAAGCACTTTTCAGTGCACATGATAGGACGATTACCACAGTTGGTATATAAAGGTGTATTGTGTTTATTATGTGACGTCGAAATTACAGCGTTCACGTACTTATATAAATGTAAATGTAGTTTGAAGGCGGGGTCACAACAGATCCAGGCTTTTTTTTAGGGCAAGGTTCAACGATCATAAGAAACGAAGAGCTTAGGATGTTTTTTTCTTCGTACATCGCTGACAAAAACAAAAATATGTGGTCAGCAAAAATATATTGATGATCTTTTTAAGAGCCAGTAAGAGATCCCTGTTATCATCAAGATAAGATAGGAACTGAAGCAGTTTTTCACGAACCAGATTGTCGGATGAATTATGTCGGTGGGTTTAATCCAGTTTAATCAAGAGCTGTTACCTAATTATAACTGTAACTAATAAGACACTCCCTTAAGCAAACGGATCATTTAGTGTTAACCCAGGTGGGCATGGTTTCCATTGGCTATACCTATTGATTCGGTGCATCTCTCCTCTGTCCTTTTGACTGCGAATCCGTCTGTAAACTTGTTTTTTTCTTTGCTACTCCTGTGTCAGTTGCCATCGGATCGCAATAAAATGTTGAAGCAGAAATGATGCACTTTGTGTGAAAAACGCTCATTATTTCGCAATTCGCCAATTTTGGCCAACCTACTGTAAATTTTAAAGTTTGCACGAAAATATGCACGAAGGTAGTGTGGGTTAGGGGTAGAAAAAATTGCCGGCGCTTTGATTTCACCAATTTAGCGATTTAACGATATATTAAAGTTTCTCTAATTTTCGCCAAAATTTTATTTTAACATATGTATTCCCAGCGCAATTCTTAACGGCTAAGTCTCGTGTGTACCTGAGTCAATTTTGTCAGTTTTTCACCATGTGCCACATTTGGGAGATTTAGTGTCAAAACTTTGGTCCATTTTTCACTTTGGTAAAACAAAACAAAGCTTCATTTTGTTAGAACAAAAAACAACGCAAAACAAAGAAATATCGGTAGTAATTATAATAAAGGTAATAATAATGATATTGATAATAACATTTATAATATAAAAATAATAAGAGTAATAATATCAATAATGATAATAATAGTATGTTTTAAAAACTTTTCTAATTTTCTTTTTGCAATTTGCAATTTTGCACGTAGAATCGAGAATATTGACGAGATAAGTTCTCTGAATCCATGAGTCCCAGTGACACTATACACACAAGCATATTTATACTGCAGGTGTTGAACGCTTTGACCTTTATATTTGAAATTGAAACAGAAATGGATAACGTACAGTTTTTAAAGGGAGACATGAGAATTTACCAGTTTTAAGAAACCAGCCTTTCCGAGTTTACACCATAAAAGTATACGCATTGCAAATGTGGAACATTGTATTGATTGATCGACACTTTGTTGAAATAGAAGAAAATTTTAGAAAGAGACTGCAAGGCGTAGTTTTCTTGTATTATTTGTCAAAACCGATAAAATTTCGTCGGTAAAATAATTGCAAAAATTACACACTGTGCATACAAACTCATGGTTCTCTAAAGAAAAGTTGTCCAATTTTAAAGTCTAAAACTATTTCAGGAAACACTTCAAAATAGTCATATGTGTGACATATGGACAATAATGTCTTCAGTAACTGCAATGATATGTTAATTCGTGTGGTTTATATGTCTAAAATAAATGTGTTACAAGTTGAAATGTTCCCATTGACAGGCTAATACGTGTTGGCATCAATAATCAGACAAAATTCAGTACTGCTTCTTATTGTACGTTTCCCCAACATCGCAGTTTGGATAGTGTGCCTTAATGATAGGATAGAAGGAAATTAATGTTAAGGATTATAAAATATTTAATAAAATTAAAACTTTTAGGATCTGCCGTATTTTTATAGAATGGTTGTTCTATTTCTGACGGCACCTGGACGTGACGGCCATGTTATTAATTGTATAGATAAGTTATTCCGTTCGCTGTTTCTTATGAGCAGCTGATAAATTTCAACACTTTTTCCATGTTTAACCGAAAGACCCAGTAAACAGCTAAGACAATAGGAGCAAATGTCCGCTACCTATCCTATCTGGAATTGAACTCGAGACCTTACAAATATCAAACCAACACTTTAACCAGCTGGGCTAACCGTCACTACTATTTCCTAAGCGAGTATTATCATGGTTATAACCAGTGTGATACTTGAAGACACCAATGATCGTAACTCCTCGGAAGTCATGATAAATTCGACCAATCAGCCAATACCCATTCATGGTTTGATTTTAGGATAATCTGTATTTTCAATGAATGGTGTGGATGACGTTGTACCTTGTGACTCTTGGTGTCTGAGACAAAGAGGATTTCTGCCCACTGATACTTTGGCATTTAAATAACGGTGAGAGTTTGTTTCACTGAATCGGCTGATCTGATATGTATATCTTCTTCAAATCATTAATATCAAGCTACCATCTTTATATTTATGTTTGTAGTTCCAAACAGGTAACTTAATTTTTCTCGTCGTGATTTTCTATCCTTTCGAATATTCTAAACCGTTGGAAGGCACTTTAGCATTAAATTACAGAAAACGTCGCGAAGAAGCAGTAAATGCAGCATGCATTTTGTACCGATAAAGCTCTAACCGTTTTATACGGTTCAAGATCAAATTAAGGTTTTTAAATGCTGTATCTCAATCAAAATTGTCACGTCTATAAAGTGTCGATATGAGGTTCCGACAGTGACCTGGATAAATCGCAGCAATAGGTCTGGTTAAAAGTTTGTTTTAATTAGTCGTGGCAATGGATCATCGTCTTTGAGATGACATTGAATAAATGTTGGGTAAGGGACAATGTGTAGATGTTTCTTTTTCTCGCAAAACTCCAGTAGGGCAAATTTAGAGCAAAAAAGTATAGAATTCGCCTTTAGAAAAAAGATTTAAACTCATTTATAATAATAATATTTAAACAATAATTCTAAAATAATAATAAAAATAATAATAATAATAATAATAATCAATAATAATAATAATAGTAAATAAACAAATAAATAAATAAATAAATAAAATGATAAAGGGAGAGCAGGCAAACAAAATACTTAAAGTGTCACTCACTAATAATGTGAAAATGTGTTATTACATTAAAACATAGAAGGTAAACATTCCGCTGAGAATTTTGCGTTACCTAAGAGCGAGCAACAACACATAGGATACATGTGCAATATTTTCTTACTTATTTTCCACAACTGATTTATTAATAGACTGGGGTATCATAACGTGTGTGTTGTATATTGGTTTCAATAGCCAAATTTCAATATCTCTTCTTGTATATAAAATGTAAATGAACGCTTTTAGGTTGACAAAATAGACATGCCACAGTATGTCTCTGTCACATTGGCCGCCCTAGTCATAACCGTCTCAGACTAGTTCACGTGGCAAGATAATAGAAGAAAGAATTGGTCCCATGAAAACACCTTCCCGCGTTGATCAATAACTGCAACTGTACAACAATAAACTATAGAGATTGAAAATACCAAGTGTAATTAACTGCTCAATGCTTACCATCAAGTATTCACATTTGAATCAATTTAGTGAAGGACGCTTAAATATCGCAAAACGATATCGCAAAAACTTTCTCGTTTGAATGTAGACAGTCACAAACGCTTGCCCAGTGGCTTTTAATGGATCAAGGTTTTTCAAAAGATTTTTATTAGCTATATTGATACACAATTAGACGATCCTCACGGTTGAATGATAATTGTAACAATAATAATAATAATAATAATAACAATAATAATAATTATAACGATAATAATAATAATAATAACATTTATAATAAAAGAATAATAATAAAGACTAATAATATCAATAATGGTAATAATAATAACAATGTTTGAAATCTTTTCTAATTTCCTTTTTGTAATTTACAATTTTGCATGTAGAATCGAGAATATTGTCAAGTTCTCTGAAACAATGAGTCCCAGTAACACCATACACACTAGTAATATTTATACTGCAGGTGTTGAATGTCTTGACCTTTAACGCAACTTGAAATAGAAATGGATAACAATGCACAGTTTTTAAAAGGAGACTTGGGAATTTGATCCGTTTTAAGAAACCAGCCTTTCCGGTTTTGCACAATAGAATGGCAGGTGTGCAACAAAATTTTGTTGTGAAATAGGACGATAACTCATTGATCGGCACTTTGACACTAGACAAGTGTTCAATATATCAAGGCCTAGCCTTATTGTATTAGTTGTCAAAACTGATAAAAATTACTTTGTCAAAACTGATAAACATTACCTTCTTTGCATAGAGATTCCAGGTTTCCCTCAAGAAAAGTTATCAGAAACTGTTAGGCCACGCTTGTTGAAACAAGCCAAAATTGATGGATCGACACATTATCAAATATTGATAAAAAGTTATATATTTTGGTTTGAAACTTGGGAAATTGATCACGAAAAGTTCTCACAAACTGTAAGGCCTAAATTTAAAGTTTAGCAAATTTTAGGAAATACTTAAAAATAGTCCTTTCAGTGATTTTTCCACGATAAAACCATAATAAACACCAAATAAAATGGGTATGTCATATTGGCAGTAATAACCATAATAATGTCAATGATATATTAATTCGTTTGGTTATATGTGTAAGCTATGTGTGTTGCATGTCCAGGTTTTTTTCATCGACTGCCTAATTTGTGTTGGCATCAGTAATCAGATTGAATTCGATTATGCTTCTTATTGTAGCTTTCACATCAGATTTTGGAGAGTCAGCCTTAACGATAGAATAGAAAGAGATTAATGATAAGGATAATACAAAGAAAATTAAAAAATTCACCAACTGTTGTATTTTGATAGAATGGTAGTGCTATATCGTGTCTTGTTCTTTGATGGCACTGGACACCGTAAAGTGACGGTCATGTCAGTAATTGTACTGATAAGTCATTCCCTTCGGTCTTCTTGTCACGAACTTTTCAATAACTTTTCAAGTTCAGCCAAAAGACTCAGTGGTTGTTAATTGGCCTAGCTGAGGCAATGGGAGCGAATGTTAGTCTTCCGCTTACTACTCCGATATGGGATTGAACTCGGGACCAAATACCAAACCAATGCTTAACCAAATTAACCATCAACATAGCATTATCTTATGTATTTTAATTGTAAATGGTCTGAATATAACTGAACGTCTAACAAAACATCTTTGATACAACGTTGAGTAGATTTTGGGCAAGCTTTGTTATTTAGATATTGCTGTGAAAATGCAACTTTATGTGACTTCGGAAGTAAAGCAAAAACAAACCTTTAATATGTAAAGTGACAAAGATGGCGCTTGATTCTAGATTATATTCTTCCGAGGTTTATGCAACGTTGCTTTTCCAACGTCTTAATCAAATCGCTTTTCTACAACGTCAGAAGATAGACAGTGTTTCGACTTACATTTGTAACCTTTACGGCTCTAATTAGATGTTGGATTATCGAATTTCCAAAGCAAACCAAACCAGACGCTTATCCGGGATCTGACGTCTACTCAGCGTTGATCCAACCTCGCCAAGCTTTCTCTGCAGCTTTTACGCCTTACAGAAAATGTTAATCTTATGCGAATATGATACGAAGTGGCTTAATAACTCGCTACTACAACTCTTGCCTCTGCTTAAAACATGTTATGAAAACAATCTGTTCCCTTTGATGCTAACTCACAAGTAGCAACGTCACAATTATTGCTTCATTTTTGCGTACACCTTTTGTGCAAGCAAGAGGAGCGAACAGACAATTTCAGGAGCACGCGGACAAATCAGAATAGCAGCAATGTGGATTTGGTCTACTGTACACTTGAAGCGGGGTTTCGTAAAATCGGGTGTTACAAAATGGGGGTGTTATTAATTGGGGTTTAAAAACACGGTCTTTTTACCCGAGATTGTTACTTGTGTGATAGCTTTGAGGTCTCATGAATTCCCCGTGTAAATTTGGGAAGCCATAGTAAAGCCGATTTTTTATGAATGCAGCGCTGGCGGTAAGATGTTTTCACTTACAAATAAATCAATTTTATTTTGCTATGTTATTTTCAAAAGATAATCCTTAAAATTATGCAACTCTGAATTGGGGTTCTAACCAAGCGAATTATTCCATACAATTCTAATAACCAACATACTGTCCTGAACAACCATGACGACCTTGCCGTTGATTTACATCTTATTGTTTGTCGTATGCAGTAAGTTTCAAGACACAAACGCCACTCATGAAATTAATCTTTTCTCGAGAAAGTAACATTCTGAGAAATGCTTAAAGAAATTGTTAAAATCATAATACGTCCTTTTGAATCGAATATCATTAAATGACCAGTTTGTTGTGATACATAAAGAACAGCCTGTCAGTTCACTGGCAGTGAATTTGGAAATATTAAAAATAAAAATAACATTTTCTTTCCAGAGAGCAGGAGCATGACTTCTAAAAAGTACAGGAGTTTACGTCTCATTGAAATAACTGATTTAGACATAGCAAATGGTTCACACCATTATACCCCAGAACAACCAGGACTATCAAGGGAAGCTTTGGTTTTGGGTTACTCGGATGCTGATGACGGACTGAAGCTGATTTCCTTGAGTCGTTTGACACGTGAACGGTCGCTCAGTAATGCTGAATATAACGGTACAGTAAATTACCGATTACCAGAGTTTGGAATAGAAGTTGAAAAAGCTGAGATAAAAGTAATACCGCATTTCAGTTATTCTTTCCTGCATATGTCGATTATATCATTATCAAAGGAAAAACTCTATGAAATACAAGACTCGTGCAACAGCATTAGTACCCTGATGCACGATGGGACAATTCCCGTCAATTTGTCCTTTTCGCTACAGAAGAACTTTCCCAGTCAACAAGTTCTGATTCATGGAAAGAAGGTTTTGTCCTTAGAAGCTGCACGGCAACAATTCGTAGTGAAATTTGAAAACCAAGTACTTGAGGGTCTTGGCATAGACTTTGAGGAAAACGAGACAGGTGGATACTCCGGTGCTCTAATCACAACGGATGAGAGCTCCATTATGCAAGCGGCTGGAATATTGATTTTTCGTTACAGTGGCGATAATATTTTATTTGGAATTTCTATTAGAAGCTTATTGTCTCCAAAATTCACAAATAAAACTTTTACGTTACCTCTAAGGAACAGCTGGTATTCGTGGCTGAAGAAGATACAATTCACTTACCACTTCTCTTCATTACAAAAACTGACCGCCGAAATCGAGGAATCAAGTACCGAAAGGGAAACAGATTATTTGAGCGATGTGCAAGATGAAGGAATTGATGTGCCAGATGAAGGAATTGATTTAGAATTTATAGATTTCAGCACAGCACCAAAGGAACAGACAATCGTAATGGATAACAAAATGAAGCTTGATGAAGGAATCACAGCAGGTAAGCTTGGTGAAAGAATCACAAAAGAACATTCTTTCGAGAAACAGCTTCTTAGCCTCAGAGCAAGGAAGTTGGTCGTAGGAAAAGAAGGAGGATTATTTTGCCTTAAATCCCTTGGTTTATGCTTATACGTACCACCGAATGCATTAGAAACGGACGTGCCAATGTACTTAGGTATTTCTAAAAACTCGGATGACTTGCCTAAGAGACGTGGAAAGCGATGCATTGACAACATGCTTAGTCCCGTCATTATCTGCGGACCCCACGGCGTCAAGTTCGCACGAAAAGCGACGCTGTTTTTTCAACATTCTCTTTTACTGAACGATAAAACTGAAAGGAGAAATATTCGCATGTATCGAAGCAATACGAGCCTAGTTGAAGACGTGTCATGGGAAGCTATGGCTTCGACTGTGCCAAGAATGTCTCGCAGATGGTGTAGTGTCGACATAGAAGGATTCTCAAAGTACTACATGGTAAGTGTGTTGTGGATACAAAAATGTTATTTTAAATCATATTTTAACTGGTAAATAATAATAATAATAATAATAATAGTACTACTACTACTACTACTACTACTACTACTACTACTACTACTACTACTACTAATAATAATAATAATAATAATAACATAATAATAATAATGAAAATAATAATAATTAATTTTTAACAATATTCAGCATTAAAGCTTAAGATCTCATTCATTTGTAGGGTAGCATTGGAGACGCACCGAAACGTATTCTTCAAGTTTTGGTATACTGTGACACAGTTTACCCCGGAGCAGCCTCATTTCGAGTTTATGTGATAGATAGTGAGGACTGGGAAGAAACGGTGAGTTGAAAATTGTTTCTAAAGTGATGGATAGAAGTAATTAGGCTTCCTGCCTACACCACTATTATAAAATGAGATCACAGATTTACAGGTATTGGTAACAAATTTAACTTTGTTGGCTTGTTTCTGAGCTATATCTTAAACATTTACCATCGTGTGTGAATAATTTTTAGCAACTTCTATAGATACATGATAAAAATATTATGAGTAGCCGTAAGAGTTTGAAGTAATTGCAAGCTTAGCTTACTCTATAATTATTAAACTTGTAGGAAGTAATGAACATGGAGTCGCGTAGAAATGGTGTTTTGCTGGGTCGAAGAAACTTCTTATATGATGAAACGGGAGAAACTGGCATTAAAATCGAACTTCATTCAACCAGTGAAACACTAACGAATCAAGGAGCAAATAAGGAGGTAACATTTCCATACAATTACAATATATTGCACAACAGAATGCACCATATTAAAAAGAACTATTTCAAGATTATTTCTAATGTGTTATCCTATTGATGTCTGTCTGTTTTCGTACCTAGGAAATACCACATGAGGAACTACAACTGACACGTGTTCAGCCTGTAAACATGGTAATGCAGCAGCAATCAGACTCAGCATCAGGACAGCTCAAAATAACTGTCTCACAGCCCAAAGGAGACTCCAAGTCTATACCAGTACACGTGAGTACCACTCGATTCTCTACACAGACAAACTGTATACCGCTCGCGAGATAGTAAACACCCCACAAACACATGCACAATTAAATACAGAGCACAAAATTTGAATGAATAGGTACTCATCCATAATAATTTCCGTGTTTGCTGGTCCCTTTTCTGATTCTAATTAAAGCATTAAGTATGCGCTGTTTAAACAATGTAGCATGTAACCGACAAATAGATCAGTCCTAGTTGTAATTTATGTAGAAAAAGGTATTATTATACTGGATTTTGTAGATTCTACCAGCACCAGCTTTGCCAAGCCCTGTGGCTGAACAATCGCAAGATCAAAACCAATCCCAGTATGGATTTTCGCAAGTGAGTGCTGCAGCAACTCAGCCAAGTGTTGACACAAGCCAAGACGCCTCTTTTGCGGTTGAAGATAACTCAAATCTCGAATCTAGTAACGACGAATGTGAAGGCGCAGTGGGCGGCATGGCAACTAATACTGTGGAAGCTAGGTGCGATACGGTTGAATCACCGGGATACAGACTAGAACAACAAGTACTCGAGCGATCACCAAACACACCGGTAGAGGAATGTAATATCCCATTGGAAGTAATCGATAAGTTACAAGAAGAGCTATATAATAATTCCAGATTTCGTTATGATTTTGCCGCAACGTTTTGCAACATCACAGAAACAATGACTGATTCCCATAGGGCTCCGGATTTGATACATCTTTTTGATATATATATCGCTTACGACCGACAGGCAAGAAGTAACCTTCCCGACTTCTTTCGTAGAAGACGACACCTATTTCAATCAGAAGGAGGCCGCTATATATTCCACTATTTCGTTCAAAACGATCCGGGTAATTTAATTACCATTTTGACATATCTTCAGTCACTTACTTTACTTACTTTAGCCAATATATTTTCATGCATAAAGTTAAGTGCTTATTTTGTTCATAAAGTTATACATTAGACAGGCAGAATGTTATTAATTCTGCTTGTTTTTTGTATGTAATATAAGCGTATGTGTGTTTACATATTATACCATAGCCTAAAACTTTTTTTGGAATGCTATTATGGAATACTATTATCCTATGCTAATGCGTCCACTATTAATTATTATAGGAAGCATGCTGCATATGTTTTGTTGCAGAAATGTTATCAAGAGAAGCCAAAGCAATACTTGAGAAAAACATGAAACATTTAAGCCAGCACCTGAACACGTCTGCCGTCATGGAAGAATTACTAGAAGAAGAAGTCGTCACGTTTGAGCAGTACATGGATATCGTAGACAAGCTCAACGAGCGGGAACGGAACAGAAAGTTGTTGGTTATTGTTCATGAAGGTACGCGAACGAATATGCTTAAGTTACGGCGTATTTTGCAATCAAACGGACAAGCTGAGCTTTTGCGATTTCTCCCTGAATGAGATATGTACTAATCAGTTCTGTCACTTTTGTGTGAAAACTTTGAAGTAAAACATAACACATCATAGTACCATGTTTTCAGAGTATGCCTAATCTTTGTTATTCTGACTATAGTGGCAAATATTTCTTACCTAAATGGCCTTGACATATGTCAATTTCCTACCTTGTTAACATGCAGTTACACATCTTAGGGCACTGAAATGCGACATTGAATGTGGTAATTATGAGGACAGTTGTATTTCAAGCGGAGTGCCAATATCGTTTAGAAAAGGAGAAATTTTCATTCAATGCACTGCGTTTCCAATAAAAGCGGTTCTTTTAGAACTGGAGTCCAGGTTTGGTTACAAATGGCGGGGGGGGGGGGGCTATTTCAAAATTGATATTCCGTGTTAAGCGATCACCTTAAAGTCATGGATACTGAGACCACCTAACCCCAAACCCTCCAGGTCTTAGCTATATCAATATCTGGTTGTTAAGTTTTCAGCTGATCGAATTTTTTTAAAAGCCACTAAAAACAGTGCAACTGCAACAGTTTTGCTATGAAAGACGATGAATTCTTGACAGAAAAAGCATTTCCTCTCAGCTTCAATCAGAGTACCAATGATTATTTAGACTGTTGTATCACTTTATAGAATTCTCTATGACACTTCATGATGGCATTAATCATGTCACCAATATCAGATAGATAAAAAGATAAGGTAAACATATACCTAATAGTATAATTTACAGGAGTTTCTTGATAATTGTTGAATATTAATGTGTATCGTTTTCAATTTTATACATTGAGTGGCAAAACAGTAGAAACACTATTTTTATAGGACTGCATATAAGAGGAACATAAACACAGATGTTGGTTGTATCGCATAGCTTTTGTGAGGGTTGGAATGCATAAAATTTGCTTTATAAGGATTAAGACGTTACAGTGTGTTTCTATTGGAAACTGCATCTACGGACATACATCCGCTTAGAATTTTTTGTTCTTTTCACATGATTAATACTTTTGTTTTAATGGAATTACCCGCCTTAGAATATTTTATAGTTTTAAAATCAAAATGTTTTAGAATGTTTTGAAATTTATAAATCTTCGATTTCTTGTAAAGTTTAATTTTAGTAATGTATGAAATTATTTTAATTAGTTAATTAATTAATTAATCGCTGAAACGAAATGCTGAAAAACACAATAGAAATGCTCATTGTATCACACTTGTGTCTTCATATCAGCCAAGAGTATACTTATCAATAATTAAAATGGTTGTTTCTGTGGATGACATCTTTGTTGCTAGATTTTCAGAAACACATCCAAATGTATTTGAGTAGAATGGTCCAATATTGTGATGTTTCAGCAAACACACACCTGATATCGGTGTCTATTTGTTAAAAAGTGTTTTAACACATTCAACGTGTGAGCAACACAAGCACTTAATGAATGTGTATATTTAGTGAATAGTGTGTTCAAAGTATTAAACTGTATTATAAACATACAAAGCTGTGATCAGATCGAAAACTGTATGCCTGAGTGATACTGAGAGAAGTTACTTTAAGAGCTATAAGCTCAATTTCACTGTGTTTCTTTGTAATTTTGAAGACTGACAGAAATATGAATTAGAGAATACATTTAGTTGTACTGACTAAGTAGGCATAGGGTGTTATATGATTGATGCTGTATCATACTGACAAATGTGTTGACAAATCGAAGAATACATTATGATTTGTATCTAAAATAAAGGCTGTCAGATAAAGGCGCAATTATATATAGAAAACTATGGTCTCATATAGTATTGATATATATATAAGGCATGGTCAACCTATGACTGGTTTATATATATAAACAAAAAACGAATTACTCTGTAGTATAGTGAATATGAGATGTTTTGTTTTAAATTAAATTTGTGTGTTGCCACTTGATAACAAGCTTTGAATTTGACCCTAAGCTTCATCACAACTCGTCAGAAAATACTTGTCCGACTGACACCAAACTTCCGCAGTATATGGAACTTGACTTAAACTAGTTCTATCAATATGTTTTGTCTATTATTAAGGTTGTTTTCAAGGTCAAATCAATACGAAAACACAGGGTAATTTTTCTTTTCTGCTGCACTGAGCAAAAGGTTGATGCTCGCTGTGAAAAATTTGCTATTGCCTTACAGCTGAGGCCTGCTGTAAACACAGAAATAAGTACATGTGTGTGCATGCAATATAGCTCGAGATCAGTTGAATTTGTATGCAACTGAGCACGGTAAAAAATAGACTTTAAATTTAATAGCGTGCATTTCTGTGTGCATCATTTTAATACACCATTATATATAAAATATTATATGTATAAATCATTAATTGTCATAAAGTTTCCGATGTAGTTTTTGGATGCTACTCATCGAATTTCAAGTTATTACGGTCAAAATGTAAAACAGAAGGCTCAAAAGTCTTTAAGCCTCGCTCGAGAGTGGTTGGATGGAGAGGTGGGGGCTCTGCACCAGGCATGTCAAATGCAAGCCTATATGCAGATCAGTTTTTGGCAGGATACATCGTTATGAAAAGTGAATTATCCTTTTAGAACGGAATCGCACTAAATCCGAATTAGAAAAATAGAGTTTTTTAAAATTTTAATTTGGGCTAAATATTTACCGATTTGACTTCGTCAAATCGTACTAAATCAAACTTAATACAGTTTTAGCAGTTTATTCTATCATTATTCGAATCCCTGGCTTGAATAATTTTAAAGATTAGAATACTGATAGAATAGGGTAGTACAAAAGTGCTAACTATACTTCCGTTTACCTTTTATTCCATGAGAAATATAGTAAGTCGACTTATTATACATTGTACATTATACATTGTAAAAGCTTCAATATGTCAACAAGATATTGTCTAGTTGTGCCTGTATGAATATACTATAGTATATTTAGTTCTAACTTTTTTAGTTTTTAGTTTCTTATATTGAACTTTGTGATTTACCCCAAAACCGAGTGCATTATAAAACATGGTGAGAACAAATGTTTTGATGAAAAAGTTACTTATTTGTAGCCGTGCGTTCAGCTGCTGCCTTAAATTTGATTTACATTTAGTGACTGCAGCACACGCAAATTCGTTTGCTTTATTGTGTGCAGGTAGAATTAATTTTAACGGCTTTGAAGTGATTATTTTAATTTGATGTTTTAATAGTTATTTACAAAATCATTGTACTTGACGCTACTATGAAGCGGTTAAAATAGAAATAATAGAAATGTTTTTGAAACTTTGCTAACGTTTGTAAAGTAACACCAAAACAAATTTAACAATAATGATGTTAACGTTTGGATGATACAATTACGCAACTGTGGCCAATTTTTAAACCCGTCATTTTATTTGTTCGTTGTATGTATTGTCAGGGTATATTAACCATCAAACTCGACTTCATTTGGATCTGAATTTGATGAAAAACTTTGTAAAAACGTGTGAACTTCTGGAAACAAAGGTATATTATGTTGGGGCAAAGCATTTGTAAACAATACCGACAGCCTTATCGTAATTAGTGGTGACAGCCTTATCGTAAAAAGTGTTGATAGCCTTGACGCAAACAGTGGAGACAGCCTTGTCGTAAACGTTTTCGTTGTTCAGGAATATTACATGGGCTTAAAAGGTATTTATACTTAAGTGTAAAAGCGTAAACTTAAGTTTTTTTTAAAATTCTACTGCGTTAACTGATCTGCGTAATACCAAAATGTATAAGAAGGGTACCTAGCTTATCGGGTTTACTGCCGAGCTAACGTTGAAATTTTCCACCTGGTTTGTAGTCTCAGCTTCTTACATGGGCTATAGCGGTCGTTTAAAGTATGTTCTCAAATGTGTTGGTACGTTTTTAAGATAAAACATCGTATCCCTGACTATACATTTTTCTGTGATTGGCCAAAATTTGGTGCAAATAATGGAAAAAATTTCAATAAAATCGTAACTATATACACTGTTTATACATTGTTCGCCATATATATATATATATATATATATATATATATATATATATATATATATATATATATATATATATATATGTATATATAGTTCGCCATAAATTGGACGCAGTATAGACGAAACTTTTATAGCACAGTCTTAACTGACGCCGTGTCACAAAATGTAGTCTAATCCTACTGCTACTATTAGCACAATGTAGAGTAAAATCCAATTTTGATTGAAGGCAGGAGCATAAATGTACAGCTAGCTATTTTGTCGAATCGCTGGAAATTGGAGAAAATTATGAGGAAAAACCAATTTTCTTAAGAAACTTATAGATGTCCTCTTAGTTTTTACTGAAAATATCATAAAATATTAATTGAATGGTTTAATATTTGTCTACCTGGAAATTAGTATTTTTTGTAATCTACCAGAAGTTATTGAAGTATTAGCGAAAAACCACTTTCTCATTGCGACCTTAACTGGCTCTAGGATACAGTCTTATTGTCTTGTGATTTTGTTTGAAGGCAGCAAATATTGTTACCTATATGGCTATTACTTTTCTTGGCGATTTGCCAAAAATTGTTGGATATACTGGCGATAAACCATTCTTTGTGTTAGAATCCTGACCGATATAAGGTACATAGCATCACTGTCTTGAAATTTTACAGGTTATACTCATAGGTCATAAATCTGGACATCTGTATTCGTTAGCTGGGGCGTTGTCCATGGACAGTCTTATGTAAAATCTTTTCATAGTTTTACAAAGATTCTTTAAAACTTTGTTGCTGAAAGAAAACTAGACGGAATGATTTTTTCTTAAATTGTGCTGTTCTCAAAAGCATAGAACCATAAATATTTCAATGCTGCGTTGTTTGAATGCTAATAACACTTGAAGGTTCCATAATGTATACGTATGCTACAGCGGTTTTGTCAATCGGGGAGCTTTATAAAGCCCATGGAAATCTCTGTGGCTTCATAAACCCGTTCATCTGACAGATTTACGGTAATATATATCCTGATCTAGCAATTTCAACGAAATATTCTTACAAGTGGAAGAAGCAGGAGTGCTATATTTTCTCGAAACTTTCGGGGTTAAGTTGGGGGTAGGGGATTCGATGTTTTAGGATTAGGGTTGCTGCACATCTCAAATTACTAAGGGAACTTTGCAACATACAACATTTTTGCGCACATAGGTATATCATATATAACGTGTAAATTAGGTATTAGAAATGAAAACGGCTCTAAAATCTGCAGAATGTGAGAAACTACCAACGGCATTATGCTGAGATGTAAGGTTGGTCGGTGGTCATCTTTGTAGCGTTTTAAACTATCACGATGTCAATCTGCAGAATCGAAAAAAGAAATATAATTGTAACTTTGCCTCGAGCATGTAGTAGATTTTGAGTGAAGGCGTTTGTTAATACTTGCCTGCCGTATCCCTAGAACTGGAATATCCCTAAAATTAATGATCATAATTAAACCTGCCGTTTCCCTAGAACTGGAATATCCCTAAAATTAATGATCATAATTAAACCTGCCGTATCCCTAGAACTGGAATATCCCTAACATTAATGTTCATAATTAAACCTGCCGTATCCCTAGAACTGGAATATCCCTAAAATTAATGATCATAATTAAACCTGCCGTATCCCTAGAACTGGAATATCCCTAAAATTAATGATCATAATTAAACCTGCCGTATCCCTAGAACTGGAATATCCCTAAAATTAATGATCATAATTAAACCTGCCGTATCCCTAGAACTGGAATATCCCTAAAATTATTGATCATAATTAAACCATTATTTTCAACACAATTATCTCCAAACATTGTGAAACATTTTAAATATTATGAAATCCACGAGCAAAAAATCACACTAATACCACCTGTCGGTAAAAGAATGATAAGTAAATAAGACACATTTTTACACCTAGGCCTATTGTAATATTTTTAGGGGCCACATTGTCCTTAAATAAACTGCAATAAACTGCAATAAGAAATTAGATTTCTTTTTCAGTGTAACGTACACTGAACACTCTGGGCGTTGGTTCCTACATAGGAGTCGCTACATAAATATTATTTTGGACACATTTTATGTCATTCATGATTCTATTTTTAAGTTCCACCATGTGCAGCTCATTCATCCGACACTCCGTCCTCAGTCTACGATCCCCTTGACACCAACCCGGCTCAATCTGATATTCCAATGCGCAAAAACCTGACTCAGTGGCAGACCGAAGTGATGACCACCCACTTCAAAACGTGACACCGCCAAGATGTCGGTGGTAATAAACTGCCTCACCCGGGAATCAGGTTACGCCATCATGAATCCTACACACCAGTGAGACCAACCAAACTCACTCTGAGATCCCGGTGACACCAGATTAATATAAAAAACCAAGTAAAATTAATCCCAAAAAATGCTGAACTAAAACACGGGTCGACTATATGTATGGCAACTTTTCCCAGCCTTAGTTTTCAAATGATAGCAATAAAATAATAGCTGGAAAAAATACCTGGTAATTATGCCATCGTCGCGAGTCACATGGTAAGTAGCAGAGAGTGAGTCAAATGGACAGTTAAGTACAACTCCATAGTTATGTATTCAGTGAGTGACTCAAATGAACAAACGAAGTACAACTGGTAGTTACATAATCAGTGAGTGAATCAAATGGGCAGCGAGGTACAAACGGTAGTTATGTCATCAGTGGATGAGTCAAATGGACATCGAAGTACAACTGGTAGTTATGTATCATTGAGTGAGTCAAATAGACAACGAAGTACAGCCGGTAGTTATATCATCATTGAACATATCAAACAGTAGAAGGCAGTGCCGAACATCGGTTAATTGTGCCACCAGTGAATGAATCAAATGGCAAGTAGCAAGTTATAGTAGGGAGTATATTCTCTAGAACTATACATTAGGAACATAATCAATGGTTTGTTCGTCCATGTAAGTACTTTCAATGATATTGGATAATCTACATGTTTTATTTAAATGTTAGGAACTTATTCATAACATAATTTAATGGGCTCCATTTTGGATTTGAAACAACCGTTTTTTATGCTTCTTTACATTAAAGGCATAAAACAGTTGCATGCAATTTTATGGCCCATGTATCACACGAATGTATTGCATCTGCTACTAGTTTACATTTCTGGATGCTCCAGACTATTATCGTTCTTCACGTCCTCCAGACTGACATCTGAAAAATCCTCTTCACATATTTCTCCCCGTAAAATCGGCATTTTTAAACAACTTCTCTCATTTTCTTCTTTCAACTCGCAATGCGTGGTTTTCTCGCTATCATAAGCTGCTTTCACCAATCGTGAAATACTATATGTTAGCTCTTTACCAGCTATTAGGCCTCTTTTTACCTAATGCATCTGGCCTTAACATTGTATTACAATTTCGTCCGAGCACTGCAAATTCACGGAATGCAAATTGAATTCAATTTTCCTGTGCTATTCTGATTTTGAATGCATGAATACACTCTTGTTTTTACCGTTTTCAGTCGACTTACTTGCTTACTGTCAATCGAGGGTGTCTCCTCCGGTATTTCCCTTGTAGACTCAGAACTAACAACGTCGCTCTCAGATTTACCGTCTTTACCTTTTTATTCTAATTAAATAGTTTAACATCTCTCTTTCTAGAAAAAGATACGCAGTTATTTCGTACAAGTCATCAACACGTGTCATACAGAATTTAAAATGCAAATATCAATGTTCACTGTTCTTCACTGTGATTAAAAAATTTATGATCTCAAATGACACGAACTCCATGTTTCTAAAGTAAAACCTTTACAAACTTATCCCAAATAGCACTGACATCACATCATTTCGGCACCAAACCGCCCCATTATATTTCAGGTTCAAAATGTATATTGTAAGAAATATACTAGTTTATACCCATATTAATTTAATTTTATTACTTCTAAGTTTCAGGCTCGAGCTATGTGAATGTTATTGTTACATATTTGCGTCTTTATGTCTTTATGTATACTAGAAATTACTTAATATCGTCTGAGATTTTACAACGGCAACGTTTTATACCAAAAAAACATAAATGCCATAGATAATGTTTACTCGTAGTTGAGACGAATGACGTGATTACCCTATACCACACCAGGATGGGAATTGGCCATATAGTTATCACAAAACAATGTCATTTCTCACCACTACCAAAGGTATGCGGCGAAGAAAGCATATGCAAGTACTTCTGCCCAGCGATGGCTTGATATAGTTGACATCGAATAAAGCACCACACATGGAGACGAGGAAAGCATATGTTAATACCTGTACCCTGTCATGTCTTAATAGAGTTGACATGGAATGACGCCACCACCTTCTACCACACATCGAGTCTAATACCTGGTCCTTGCGATATATCGACACAATTGACATCAAGGTACACGAAACTATCAAGCCGAGTAAAACCGTCGTGTGTCACTTGGCTAAAATGGTAAGTTACATTAAAGTAACATATTACTTAATATTACATGCACCATTAAATGACATATATATCAGATCAACACGTTTACTAATTTTACCCTTGTCCGAATAACAAAAACATTGCACAGACATGTGTTGATTTTTATGGATGCTAAAACTTCGACTAAGCAATCACACATCCATTGACTTATTCTATAGGTATATCTAAAGTAAGTGTTATTTATACGTGGATATGTATATCGTACATGAATAACTGGATAGAAAACAATATAAATGGCAAACACATTTAAAACACATTGACCTTTTTTGTTCGTTTAAATGGATTCCCGTTTAAATTGGTGTAACTGTAATGGCCAAAATTGATGTTTCAGTTTTATAAAGCATGGTTTAATGTTTTATAAAAAGTTAGAAATTACAGCTCTTGCAGTATAAATTTACATATAATTCTGAAACAGAAGTTACAGTGCTTCTGACAAAAAATGGAAGCGTCAAAATCACGACTGATCTCGCCACTGATTTCCTTGTTCTATTACTTAATTCTGGCTTGCAATGTCAGTGATACTACTATTTTTCCGTTCTCTATTCACACTTTTAGCTTTGGCTATGTCATAGCATGCTATTTGTGCTAGAGCCTATTAAATTAGTGATGCTCATATTACCTGTACCATGCCATCATTTGATATTGAAGGAATCTGTATACCGAAAAACTATCAAGCCTTTGAAGTACATTTCTCCTCTCCTACATGAAAAATTAGTTGTTGTTACCTTTAAAGAAACATCACATAGTAATTCATAATTACATGCAATTTATATTTGTGTTCGCTTAATACAGTATTGCACATGTATACATGGTTTTATAGAGATGGCTATGAATGCCATTATTTGGCAGAATTATTACCCTATCTTGTTGTTAGTTATGTTTATTCAATATCAACAATTTTCTACAATCTTCATACACAGGATTTGGAACATTCAATGCCTCATGACGATAAAGTAGTTATGAACCATTTTTGCTTAAAATGCTGATATAATGCACTGTCATAGCTCAATAATGCTTAAAATGTCACACCTCTAGAGTAAAATTATATATGTTACAGGCAAACTGTCAAATCAGGCAGATTATAATCTGCCTGAAAATTTCAGGCACATTGTAAAATTCCTGGTTCGACCAGACACATTGTAATCTGCCTAAAAGCTTTAGACAGATTGTAATCTGCCTGATTTTGGAGCCTGAAAATTTGACAATTTGCCTGAAATGAAAGGAACGTTTGTAATCATGATCCCCCATGTGATTTAGTTGTCGTCTATTCAAGTATGTGATCGTAGGAATAAAAGGCGACTGATGTGATCAGTTGCAATTAAATGGGAGTGAACAATGGGTCTGCTCGCGCGTTTCATGCGATTTGATTTCCGTGTCTTTTCTATTGTTACTTTTATCGCATGTCTTCATTGACAACTGCAGTCATGTATTTAAATGCAATTGTATCGATCTATGGGGTTTTTGAGATTGCAGTTAAACGCAAATATTTTTTCTATTTATTGTACTAACTAAACATATAAATATGTAACACTGTAAATGTATTTATTAGGTATCAATTTTTTACGCCTCTATTTATAATGTGCACAAAAAATCTCATCAAATACCGGAGGAGTAAGAATTAGGAAGCTACATTGGCATGTTGATCTCAAAATATAATACATCATAGAGGTGTGGGGAGCTGAATTGATATTTATATCATTGCATTTATTTTATCGAGAAATTGCAATTTCCGATTGCATTCAATCACATCAATGCTATTGTAAAAGTGTGACCAATCACGACATAAAACAAAGCAATTAGCAAAAAAATCGCTGATTTACTTAATCGAGAAATTGCAATTAGAAACTGCATTTAAACATATCAATAGCATTATGCAGGTGCAATAACTCAAGGCATAAAAGAAAGCAAGTGGTAAACAAATCACATGAAACGAACGAGCAAACCGACCACTCACATGTATTTAATTACAATTAGACAAATCACTCGCTTTTTATCCCTACGATCACATATTAGAACAAATGACAACCAAATCCCATAAAAGGCGTGAGTAGATACCAAAACACTAGTGCTATGTATGATCATAACCGAATAGTTTCCTCTTTTCGATTGCAATTGATCACATCAATCGCCTTTTATTCTACGATCATGTATTTGAATAGGTAACAACCAAATCGCGTGAAACAGCCGGTTGCGAATAAGTTGGAACATGAGTACAAACGTTCCTTTAGTTTCAGGCAATTTGTCAAATTTTCAGGCTCATAATCAGGCAGATTACAATCTGCCTAAAACTTTTAGGCAGATTACAATATGCCTGGTCGAACCAGGAATTTTACAATCTGCCTGAAATTTTCAGGCAGATTAAAATCTGCCTGATTTGACAGTTTGCCTGTAACATATTTAAGGTTTATTGTAAATGTACATTCTATGCATACCACTTTAGGGGTTTCCTCTTCTTGAATATGAAAAATACTCACTAAATCTGAACTCTATTAAACTTTATTTAGCAGATCTAAGAGAGCGCATGCTTTCATTTAATAAATACTGGCGCACAGATTGACCCTTTTGCTAATGTATAAATGTCTTGAAACTGAGTTTGTCACGCACATAAAATATATAAACTTGTAGTAGGTATCTTGTGAATAATGTATATCCTTCTAGCAAACCTGGGTGGTATTTGGACAGGCAGTTTAAACCCTTAACTTCATTATTTTTATTACTGTTGAATTTGTTTAACTTATTTCATTCTTATTTCATGCATCCAAAACCCTTTATTTTGTGCAACAAGTGCTTGTTAATGCATTGTATTAAAAACAAAAAAATCGTCATTGCTATATAGTGCAGAAACTGAATGAAGCCATAGTTGTGTAAGTGGAAAAGCGAACGGAGGATCATGTGTCTAGGGTTTTGTTTGCGTCTTGCTGTTATTACACAGAGGAGTGGAACTGACTACCACTTGATCCGTGCCGACTCTAGTTTGCTTTTACCTTTATCACCGATTACCTTCTTTACTGATCACACTTCCGTTTCGTCTTGTTTACACTATCGGTTTCTTGTATGTGTTTGTATGCAAAAAACAACAGCATAATCATGTAGTCCGTCCTATTGGTGTGGTTGTGCTTAGCCTGGATTGTAACACTGACATCAGCATCCTCAGTCACGTACTTGAACTATGTACGTACATGGTCGTCTTATTTACTTCATAATGTGCTCAATTAGCTACTGTATGAGCGGAATTCTACATGCTTTTGTCTTCGTCACGTGCCTATGTATGCATGTGCTGGATTGCGTAAGTGACATGATAATCCACTCAGTCACGTATAGTATGCGTGTGTTTGATTACATATGTGGCATCATCATGCACTCGTTCATATTTCTGAGGATTTATGTGCTTCATTATAAAACTGTCATCATATGATCAGTTACACATTTATAAAGTTGCTTAATTACACGAGTTAAATCATCATATTATCATTCACATATACACCCTTCAAATCAAATTATTAAAACACACATACACAGAAACACGCAAACTGACATCAAACCAATTTTACAGAAATACAATGGATAAAATGTACAGAAAAGGAATCAGGCGAAAGTAAAAGCTTATGACCGGTTCGTACATTACTTATGTATATAAATGTGCATTATTTACATACTGATCAGTTACAAAATTCAAACGTTTTCTAGTTATACTAAAATTGAAAAGCATGAACACTAAATAAGATCCAGATTTAGTTAAAGTAATGAAAAATAGCTTAGAGAAAACACTTTCAATGAACATGTGATCATCTCATACACTTTGCAAATGAAAGTAAATGAAATAAGTGTTCAGTTTTTTTTACTGAAGAATATTTTACGTCTTTTATATTTTGAAGGTAGAGTGTTTATGTCGTGGACAATAAGAGCTTAACGTTTTTCTAGTATAAACATGTACAAAATAACATACGCGCATCAACGCGTAATTTTTGCACAACTTAATATAAACATTTAATATACATATTTAACTTAACTTTGCGCGTATATAGCAAATTAGCCATCTGACTTTGACACAAACCCCTGTTAAGTTGGATAGATGGACAGATTACTCAGGAACGTGAGTTGAGAAATGCCCACTTCGGTTTTGAGTTGTACGACTTACATAAGTTATAGAACAGAGGCCAAGAAATACCGTTGTGGTAATAGTGCATTTTCCTAATAAGTGGTGTCATCAAGTTTGCGCATGGACCTCTTCATTTACAAACGGATCAAAGTCAAATTGGAAAGATCATATGAAAAGTCAACAAAGTGAAAAAAAGAATTCAAAGATACTTTTTCTTGGGTATGGACAATACATATTTGACAAATCATCAGCAATTATTAACCATACGAAACACAAACGTCACGAATTATTCACACAAAATACCAATGTCAATTGAAGACAACAAATTAGATATACTCACAGTTCACAAGTAATAAAAGGTTTGGCATGGTTCATAAATATTAGACCAGTCAGTATCCATCGTTATCTTTGCCTTTTTTTCTTATAACAAAAGAATCAATCAGAATATTGAAAGTCATATGGATTGAAAGTCAAATGCAAACTCGATTTTACTCGTTTTAAACTTCGAACATCTCGATGTGTTTTTTTTATTAAATAGTGTAATTATATCTGAAAATCATAGACAGCTTTTGTTTGCATTTATGCTGCCAGCCTATTATAAAAGTATTCCAGTTTTCTATAACTTGCCTGTACAAGTGCCCAAATCTAAACCTTAGAAGAGAGCACTTTCGTTATCCTCCCAGGTGTACCAAAACTAAGCTCCCCACCCTCAGGTGCCGCTTCAGGTACCGTTTCTCAAAGTTACTGAGCATTTCTGATCTCATAGGAAGGCCATTGTTTATACCACAGACTTGGAATATTTAGACTTGAAATAACCACAATATCGAAACTGCAACGCATATACTTTTAAATAATGTTATCACTATCTCCAAACAAGCGGAAGTTCGAAAACGCACACAACACTTCTGTCCTACTGATTTAATCAATGATGTCGGTCCTTACTGCAGTACACTGCATATAACTCAAATTAAAATCTACTTACTCTGTCCTCGTAACGCTGATGTTTACCACAATGTAGACATGTGCTAATGCGATATCATGTGTAACAATAGCAGTATGTATCCTATATCCAAACAGAAATAAACAGAATTCCCAAAGCAACGCAAACTCTGATTGACAAAAAGTGTAATTTCACGCACCAACAACTTTGCACACAAAGAAATGCAATCCTCGATATCAATATGCATAACTGCGCGGATACCTCCGAATCCATTGCAGATATATTATGAGCACTGTAATAAGGAAACGAAATGAGACTCGCAATCCAGTGTTATACAGTCGCATGGCGTCTCTATTACTGATACCAGGGTAAGGTGGCGAATCAAAAATTCCAAAACTCAAACCGGAGCGGTTTTGCGTTACTTCCAAATAACTCCAGTCGTGACCAATTTTTCACAACAAAATAACAATTACAATAATAATCAGTTCTGATGTCATTTGAAGTTAAAAGCTACTGGTTATTGACAACAAAATTCAGAAACAAGAATTTAAATCTGTTGTTAAATAGAGATGGGTAAAACCACATAACAGGAAGAGTTTTTCTGAAGGTGCGGGTAAACCGATAAATAGACTGATCAGACTGAAACATTCTTTCAATAACTGATATTGCATTCTATGGTCCCATTCTACATGACCGTGATTTTCAGCACATTTGTATAGAAATTCCTTATAATAATTAGCGTATTAGGTGAATAACCTGATGAGATACTTAATATAGCACCAACAAACTACAAACCCGTGGTGTGGCGATGCCTTCTTTTTGTCAAACATATGCAATTAGATTGCATTTCAATACCGTTTTCTACTTTCAAAGTAGGGGAAAATGGGTGTTCTGGAACATATAAAATGGGTGTTCTGGAATAGGAACTGACGTCATAATGGCGCATAGGGTATTCCAGAACACCCATGGGGGTTCTGGAACAGATGGTTTAGAACACCCATGGGTGCTCTGGAACAGGAAGTGACGTCATAATGACGTCATAGGGTGTTCCAGAACACCCATGGGGGTTCTGGACGGATGGTTTAGAACACCCATAGGGGTTCTGGCACAGATGATTGATAGAGCGCGCGCCCGTGCCAATGACGTCATTATGACGTTAAAATGACCTGATCAAGACGTTATTATAACGTCATAATGACGTTATGACGTCATGACATTATACTAAGACTCTCTTCAGCAGCATAGCCCTAAGTAACCTGTCAATCATCATGACGTCATTAGTCACATGATGTGTCAATCATCGGTCATGTGACCCTAACCCTAACAAGACTTCAAGACCACTTTCTGACGTCATAATGACGTCAGACCGCTAGGAGACGTCCTTTCTACAATCTGTCTATCATGAGGAAACGAGAGTTAAACGCCACTTTTTTTCTAGAACATTCTATTGGTCCAGAATCCCCATAGGTGTTCCACGCCACTTGTGACGTCATACTGACGTCAGACCCCTAGGAGACGTCCCTTTTACCATCTGTTTATCATACCTTCATAATACACATTCATAATGCACTCTATGGTTTAGGGTTAGGCTGCTCATACCCGGGCTCGAACCACCAACCTTCCGAGCATGGGTTCGACCAGGAGTCCCACGCTCTAACAACTGAGCTATTCAGAACTGAACCAGAATGTTTTGTGAAAACATGCCATATAAGGCTATAATACACAATGCACGATAAATTTCAGATTGCACTAGTTCAGAGCGTGGGGGAAACCGATCTATAAATTTCAGAGTGCACTAGTTCAGAGCGCGGGGAAACCGATCGGTAATTTCAGAGTGCACTCGTTCAGAGCGTGGGAACGATCAATAAATTTGAGAAGGAATGGGCTTTTCCCTACGTTAAGTCCAATGTTATGTTTTATGTTATAGTAGTGGGAAAATGGTAGTTCTAGACCAACTTTAACAAATGTAGTTTTTGGAAAACATATGTATATGATATATAAAATAAGTTTTAGCATTTTACCATGCTACTTATTCAAATGCTCTACAGTCATAGTAGTAGGAAAATGTTGGTTCTAGACCAACTCTTACAATGTAATTTTTGATAACATATGATACATAAAAGTTTGAACATTTTAGCATGCTACTTATTTGAATGTTCTAAAGTCATAGTAGTGGAAAAATTGTGGTTCTAGACCAACTTTAACAAATTTTGTTTTTTGACAACATATGATGTATAAAATAAGTTTGAACATTTTACCATGTTGTAGTAGGGTAAAAATCAAGGTTCTAAACCAACTTTAACAAATTTTCTTTTTTAACAACATATGATGTATAAAATAAGTTAGAGAGAAGAGCACGCCATTCAAACATGTATTCAAATGACAAGCCCCATTCGAAACATGTGTTTGAATTATTTTTGGAACATATTACGTCATGGTACTATTCAATAATTTTTTTAACAAGTTCAACAATTGTTCAACAAGTCGTTCAACATGTTAAGCATGTTCCATATGTTCAACAAGTTGTTCAACATGCTCAGCATGTTCAACAAGAAGTTGTTCAACAAGTTGTATATAAAGCTATGTTTAAAGACTTTCTCATCATTTGAATAGTGTAGGTTGAACCGAAAGGATGTATAAATGCAACATTTGTTCGAAATCTTACAATTGGCCACAAAGTCTTAAAAGACACTTAAAGGTTGCTCACACTTTAGAAGTGGATGAAGAATCGGATATGGAAAACCCTGTAAAACTTCCTTTCACAGAAACTTTAGATGAGTCTTCTATGGAATGTCAAAGCGTCAACATGGCTGAAAAGAATGCACATGCTTGTACAGAATGTGGTGGATTATACAACAGCGAAGAAGCTTTGCTCAAACATATGGAGCAGTGTGGCAAGGATGCTGATGACAGGAGTTCTGAAAATGAGCCAGAAACAGACTCTGAAAGTGACTCTGTTTGGCATGATATGGTTCAAGAAGTCTACGATGACTATGATGACAAATTTCAAGAAAAGGTTTCAGAATATGAAGAACAAGGACTTGAAGTTGCGCGTGAAATAGCAAGTTATGACCTTCGACCCATTTATAAGCATGGACTAAAACAACTGTTTATGAGGCTATTCAAATATACCCAGCGTCTAGAACAAAGCCAACATTATCAAAAGATTTAAGAGGACTTTAATTACTTTGTTGATGAAAAACATTATAAGTATTCAAAGGCACTAAAGGCGGCTATAAGGAAAAACAATGCATTCTTTGAAGAGCCACTAGATATGGAGGAGGAGGAGGATGGAAGCAGTGACGAAGAAAGTGGCATGGACAGTGAACAGAGTGAAACAGATGCAGAAGAATAGTCTTATTTGACTAAACTTTATAGTAAAGACTTTGTAAATGTTGTAATATTTTATTAACTTAAGCGTTTTGTATTAATATATGTCTTGCTTTACAACATATGAAGTCCCGAGAGGCTAAGGTCTCTGGTGTGGTGTGAATTCACCCGTAGACCATATATCATATATTATGTGTTATAATTGATTTTGTATCATATTCAAGTATTGTATCATTATGTATTTTATTCAAGTATTTTATTATTATGTATTATATCCAAGTATTGTATGAGAAAAATAAATAAGTTGAAAAGCATCATATGTGTTTTTTTATTCAATATTACAACTATTTATAATTATGATAAAAACAAAAATATTTCAAATACATATTATGCTAATACATGTACCCACTCATAAGAACTTAAATTGAGAAGTTTACAAATGTTATAAAAACTAACTTTATATCAACATAGATAATGTTAATTCATTTCATAGTCATACTGTTAAAATTGCATACAGTCACATATGACTTTCTACTCAACCATCTTCTGACAGTCACTACATTTGTATACATCCATTTTCTGAAGTATGAGATCCACTGACGTCATTTGCTTCTTCAGCATGTGCCAGTCTTTCAATGACAACAAAATTCTCTTCTTGGTAGGATATAACCTCCCAGATGCATGATTCGTAATATATTTACGAATGTTAACCAACACTTTCTGTTGATATTTCACCAATTTAATATATGTTTCTCCATTAATGGGTATCATAACCGGTGAATCGTCTACACGTATCTTCTTCATGGTGGTTTCAGCTTTACGCTCCGGTTCTCGCTTCATATTGGGCTCTGTCTTAATTTTTCGTATTTTACACGGCGCCGTCTTAGCTGGTAACTCATCTCGTTTTATCTTTCTAAAATGTGGTCGCTTTTGACGCTGCTGACGTGATTCACCTTGGACTTTACCATGGGCATTGCCTTAGACTTTGCTGTAGGTACTGTCTCCGGCTTTGCTATAAAATTTTCTGCAGGCATTGCCATAGATGGCAGTTGTTGTTCACTCACTGCAGACATGTTCACTCTTCAGTATCTTGACACAGAATGTGCGTTATGTCTGAGGATAGGTGCCTTTTATGCTCTATAGGGAGTTGTCACACTCGAGGTTGGACACACTGTGTCCTAATATGTTTAGAAATAACTTTACCATATTGACTGTGGCCAATTGTAAGATTCGAACAAATGTTGCATTTATACATCCTTTAGGTTCAATCTACACTATTCAAATGATGAGAAAGTCTTTAAACATAGCTTTATATACAACTTGTTGAACTACAACTTGTTGAACATGTTGAATAGCTTGTTGACAATGTTGAACATGTTGAACATGTTGAACAACTTGTTGAACATGTTGACCATGTTGAACCTGTCGAAAATGTCGAACATGTTGAACATTTTGAACAACCTGTTAAACAACAACTTGTTGAACATGTTGAACATGTTGAACATGTTAAACATGTTGAACAACTTGTTGAACAATTGTTGAGCTTGTTAAAAAAATTATTGAACGATACCATGACGTAATATGTTCCAAAAATAATTCAAACACATGTTTCGAATGGGGCTTGTCATTTGAATACATGTTTGAATGGCGTGCTCTTCTCACTAACTTATTTTATACATCATATGTTGTTAAAAAACCAAATTTGTTAAAGTTGGTTTAGAACCTTGATTTTTACCCTACTACAACATGGTAAAATGTTCAAATTTATTTTATACATCATATGTTCTCATAAAAGCAAAATTTATTTAAGTTGGTCTAGAAATACCATTTTTCCACTACTATGACTTTAGAACATTCAAATCAGTAGCATACTAAAATGTTCAAACGTATTTTATATATCATATGTTATCAAAAATTACATTTGTTAGAATTGGTCTAGAACCAACATTTTCCTACTACTATGACTTTAGAGCATTTGAATAAGTAGCATAGTAAAATGCTAAAAATTATTTTATATATCATATGTTTTCCAAAAACTACATTTATTAAAGTTGGTCTAGAACTACCATTTTCCCCCTACTATAACATAAAACATAACATTGGACTTAACGTAGGGAAAATCCCATTCCTTCTCAAATTTATTGATCGTTCCCACGCTCTGAACGAGTGCACTCTGAAATTTATCGATCGGTTTCCCGACGCTCTGAACGAGTGCACTCTGAAATTTATCGATCGGTTCCCCCACGCTCTGAACGAGTGCACTCTGAAATTTATCGTGCATTGTGTATTATAGCCTTATAGGGCATGTCTTCACAAAACATTCTGGTTTAGTCATCTCAGTTGTTAGAGCGTGGGACTTGGTGGTTCGAGCCCTGGTATGGGCAGCCTAACCCTAAACCATAGAGTGCATTATAAATGTGTATTATGAAGGTATGATAGACAGATGGTAGAAGGGACGTCTCCTAGGGGTCTGACGTCAGTATGACGTCACAAGTGGCGTGGAACACCCATGGGGGTTTCTGGACCAATAGAATGTTCTAGAAAAAGTGGCATGGAACTCTCGTTTCCTCATGATAGACAGATGGTAGAAAGTACGTCTCCTAGGGATCTGACGTCATTATGACATCAAAAAGTGGTCTTGAAGTTTTGTTAGGGTTAGGGTCACATGACCGATGATTGACAGGTCACGTGACTAATGACGTCATGATGATTAACAGGTGACTTAGAGTTATGCTGCTTAACAGAGTCTTAGTATGATCTCATGACGTCATAACGTCATTATGACGTTATTGTAACGTCATGATGACGTCATTATAACTTCATAATGACGTCATTGGCACGGGCGCGCGCTCTATCAATCAACTGTGCCAGAACCCCTATGGGTGTTCTAAACCATCTGTTCCAGAACCCCTATGGGTGTTCTTGAACACCGTATGAAGCCATTATGACGTCACTTCCTGTTTCAGAACACCCATTATATATGTTCCAGAACACCTATTTTTACCCCAACTTTTAAAAACTGAAGACTAGGCTAGAATAAAAGCATTTTGATAAAGAAAACAATCTAATCTATAACCAGCAGATTATTGTTTAGTGCAAGTGCCAATACATTCAAACAGAGCAGCAAAACATCAAAAATCTTCCACATTTTGAATTAATTGTTGAAAAGTTGTTTGACCCTTTATGCCTCGCAACGATAGTTCCTGATAAACCTCTCAACAAAGACGCATTTGATTGTTTTCTTTAGGCAGCATTAAAATAAATTTTATCTCTTCGAAAATGGACTGATAGTAAAAGTAAAATCAGATGCTAGACACAGGATAAGTGAAATCCCTCAAGCGCGAGTCTGCTGTTAAACACATTTTACTGCGTATTTTTAATATTCATAATTGCTTTATCTATATTTTCTTGAATAGAGATTTCGATGCATCATTGCACACTGTATCCAAATATCTCGCCCTTGCTATGTGGTACAAAAACGACCGATTGATTCTTTCACTGATGACGTAAGTACGAACTGTCCTTTACTGTTGCCGACAATTCAGTTCATTCACTGAATTCATGATTACTAAACGGTACTGCACAGCTATTGGCCAGTACACCCGCTTAGTGATGACATAATTACAGCTGTAATTTAGTACCACCGACCACTTGATTTGCTCTGAAAAACTATGCAGACATAACAGAAATATGAGCATTTATAAGGAATGTTTAAATAATGTAAAGTGGTCTTTACTTGCTCAAATGAAAATACATTTTCACCTACATGGTTCTAGGATTGTTGCACTGTGTAAGAGTATGAAAGTGATCTGAGGAGAAGGGAGATCACATACCAGTCCTGGAGTCGTTCTCAGGCAATATTGCCTCGGATATACTTGTTTGTGCTGTCAGGAATTTTTCTGGAGGTTACACTCCCATTGTACATTAACATATAAAACAGAAATCTGGAGAAAATTCAAAATTCGTTATTTCTTAAATTTAATCATAGCTTCTTAAAAGCAATTACCTATTATCCTGCAAATATATTTACCCATATATTTCTAGCAAGGTGAAATCTTTAAATTTGTCTCCCTCTTTTCTATAATTTCTTTGTTGAACATAACATGTTGCAGTCGAAACGACAAAAAACTTTTGAAATATTTCTAAGTGCAAATTTCTTAATACGGTGTTTTATCAGTCAGCGCAATATTAGTTTTATTCATAGAGTCCTTTCTCATTCACTAGAAAACATAGAAAAATTTATTCTATTTTAGTTTAAATTTTGCATAAAAAGGCATTTTTTTTCAATCAGAATGTCATTCTTCCATTGATAAATCATTTGCACGTTTGCTGGTGATGCCAAATGCAGAATGGAAAAGGACTAAAACTTTCGAAGCAACATGATTAGGATTTCTGCTTACAAACTTGAGAGCATATGACGTAATGGCTGAATAACAGGTAATAGACACAACAGATCCATCTAATTAATTTTACACATTATCTGAACAATTAATCATGAATGCGATACATCAATAACGTGATAGAAAACACAAACAGTATATAATTAAAGCAGGTGATATTCCACTTCCGCTGACCCTTTCAGGAGCGACAAATACTGTACAATATTTTCATTCGATAAGTCTGTCTTGGACTACATCAAATGTGGGTCTTCGTTTGGGGTCGTGATAATAACAATGACATCACCACGATCACACATTGGAGCTTTTGGTTCAAGATGATTCTTTTAGAGAGCACGGGGAAGTAGTGAAGGGCTTGGTAGAGAGACAGAAATTCTATATCTAAGAACCTGTGTATAATTTACCTGGCCTTCTATTACACTCATGTTTTACAGAAAAACAACCTCCAGGTCACAAAAACATTTTTTTTGCTATTATTTATACCAAAGATATTAGAAAAAAATACTAAATTACTGTTTTCATAAAAAATACAACGACACGTGTGTAATCGTGTATTCATTTTTTTATAAAACAATATTGAATCAGACCATTATTCATATCAATTTAAACTTATTCATCAGCACAACTTGGCAATCGGAGAAATATATATCTAAAACAGAAAATAACTCCTCTCTCTCCCAGTGTCCTTCTCTCAATCTCTGCCTCTCACTGTCCCTCTTGTTTTCTTTGTCTCTGTCTGTCTCCCTCCCTCTGGCTATCTTTCTTTCTCTCCAAAATCCTTGTGTTTGTCACACTGTCTCGCCGTCTTTCTCTTTTGCCACCCCTTCTCTCTTCCTCTGTGCTCTGTCTCTTGATATTTGATTTTTAAGCTTGGTAATAATAGAATTTGCTTTAAAACTAAAACATAATTTTGTGGTTTCTACCACCGTTTTCCTTTTTTATGAAGGTAGTAAAGGTGATACTAAATACAACGCCCAAAAGTAGTATTTCCGTTTTGTCAACAAACGTTTCTGTCATAGTTAAATAGCAATGTAGCTACATAATTCCATGATTTAAATTGATCTATTTGACCATTTGAAAAAAAACTTACAAGAATTATAAAAGTATGTAAATTTGAATATGATGATGTCAAATTACATTGAAGGACATGTATACCTGACAGAAATGGTGATGACAGTGATTCCTTCCATTGCATCCATACGAAAAGTACTTGGATGGGCGCATGATGATGTTTTTTTTTTTACAAGCAAATGCCTGCACGCATGAATGAGCACATGAGGAGATCGCTTTGACACACAACCACGTGCAGTCATAAGAGAATCTTGTCACTTTTGCAAGGGAGCTGACATTTGGCATTGTGCAAGTGAACACTCTGAGTCGGATAATTAAGTCATAAAAAAAGAAAAAATCAGTGCTCTATCGGCTTAGAAATTAAACTTTGGTTAATGTAGTGTTGAAGCAAACTAGAGGCGACATGAAACAAAACCGCAGTCCTTCCTAGCACTCAGAGTAATAATAGCAAAATGCCAAAAAGACCAAAAGTAAATAATCCCACCTTTCTCTTCATATTAACACCACGCTGCCATTCTTATTTTTAGAAATAACGAACGCCATATGGAGCAACTCTTACGTAAATGAAAAGGTCTTCAGGGTTGACTCCTTCAACATGAACCCAATTACAAATGCGTACAAGGATAACAAACTGAGTGACGTTAAACGCTTACTTATATATGTTAGGCCATAACAGTGGGGTTAAGAACGAGAGCGTTCATTTTATGGAGTGAACATTTTACCAAGCTCAATAAGTAACAACTAATTCAACTGTACAACTTTTTTGTGTCCAATTCTTACATGATAGAAATGCGGAAGTAAATAATTTCATTTTATCCAAAACTCATGTAATACCATTAACTTGCGGCAGCGTTATTAAAGTGGCCAATAGTTAGAAAGACATTGTAATCACTTTTTGTAATTTATACAAAGAATGGCTGTGATTGTCGTTGCCCTTATATTTGTTTATGCCAAAAGTAATTTAGCACAGTTGACAGGAATCAACGCGGACGTATGTTCTTACAGTTTCCATGTTCCTCATCACAATGCTGAAGAAACTTGTGCACAAGGCGCCACAGAGGATATCAAAGAAAGACTTCTTCCTTGGAAGCTACTATTAGGAATAACTCTCTATAATCAGTGATCAACAGGCCTTAACAAGCGATCAATAAATATTGAACCAGGACCTTAATAAAGGATCCAGCAATTAGAAAGTCGGGTTAAAACAGGTACGCAGGATTGAACAACCATTGATTCAGCGAATACGATGGGTGGTACAACTGTTGGTGAAGATAAAGTGGGTTCCACAAATATAGAATGGGGACGAACAGTCTGCCAAAATATCGCTCAGCTTGTTTATGAAGGTACACGATTGTTCAACATTAGTTATGTTTTATACGTTTATCAACTATGCTTTAAGACTTCTTATTGTAAACCACATTTTCTTAATTTCTATTTCCTAATATGCTAATAAGGTAATTTAATAGATATTAGATGATTCAGAACTGCTGAAATCTGAGTCAAGATTCAAGATTTGATCAAGTTTATTTAGAATCACACTTTCTTAATTTCTTTTTCCTAACTATGCTAATAGGGTAATTGTGTAGATATTAGATGATTAAGAACTACTGAAATCTGTAGTACAGTCAATTATTGGAAATATAGTGTATATTCTTTTATTCTGACACCGTAATCCTATTAAGGTCTGGAGCAAACAATCAATTTGTCTAAAATTTCGTTCGTAACTACTTCACTTTATCTGCCTTGATTTTACTAAGTAGATTCTGAAACTTAAAGGCCATTAAAACAGAACAAGAACCCAGGACAATAAATCCCAACACCCATCTGAACAAATAAAGAAATATTAAATACGTTTTGCTGACGCATAGACGGTAATTCTATTACAGCTATTACGGTTATGTCGATGGAGGTACTTGTAATATTGTTGGGGGATAAAGAATATGGAGGATGAGTTAATTATCAATGTCTCTCAAAAGATCCCGAATGGCCGGATAAGTCTATCAATCAACTAGTTATATATTCGGTGTTGAATATGAACAGCATGGGTCTCTTATTTTCCCCGTGTGGCCTAGCGACATGGACGACCAGAATGTGCCCTGCGCCGTGTGCCGAGTCACTGGTCGCACGTCGCAGTTGATGATTCCAGCGAAGAAGACCTTTTCGAATGACTGGATCCGCGAATATATCGGAATTGTTGTGTCTCAAAAGCACGACCATCACGGAGGAAGCACATTTGAATGCGTAGATGCATCGTTTGAAACCGTCCTTGGAGGAAGTGCAGGTGATAATGGTGGAAGAATGGTTGCTGTAGAAGCAAGATGTGGCTCTCTCAAATGTACTCCATATGTAGACGGTTATGAGCTGGCCTGCGTTATATGTAAGTGCACAGCCCTGTGGCACTAAAAGCATTGGCTGAATTGATGATGAATGGTGACAAATATCGAAAATTGAAACATAATCGGATGACTTAAAATGAAAATACATGTATTGAAATCCGGTATTACATTGCATGAAAAAATTGAAACACCTTAATATCGGCACGAAAACTGTATAAAAGAACGTCACATTAAGGTTCTAATTTGCACGATTTTAAAACAATTAATCATATTTTATGAAGAAAACGAAGCATTAATGTTAGCCAACAAAGTTTCAACCATTTAAGCAATTATCGACTTCTGTCATTACTAAGCTGATTTCATAGCTAACTCTATACAACCATGTAATACAGATACATGTAGTACATGTAGTACACGTGAGCTGATATAAATACTATTTAATGATGTGGTGCCATATTATGTTTTAGTTAAAGTAGCTACAACAATTCACACAGTTTAACAGGGGAGTGTTATGATTTGTAGTCTATATTTTTTATAGCTTGTTTTGATGCATTGATTTCATCTATATCAAGACACCGTAGGCAAAGCCATCCTCGCCTTAATCACGTCGCACTACGTTGCGATTAAAGCATGGCCAGTCCCTGTTCTGCTCTGGTATATGGTGGTTTGGTCATACGAATTTTCGATATTTGAATTTTATTTCTTATAATACTGGCATTTCAACCATATTCTGTACTCTCGAAATAGCATGATAATGGATTTTGTTAAAGCATATATAATGCTACTTCTGTAGCACGCACTATTTTCGTTTATATGAAAGCAAACAAACATGGGCGATGTTACAATAAGAATGTGATGATATGATGATATGAATTCATTAATTACATGCATATACCAAGTGCGTGAATGAGCCCAAGATGACGCTAGTTTTACGACCAAACGCAAATACGCCAGGATCATAAACGAGCACAGGATGAGATCGCTTTAAAATACAAGCACATGCAATTGGCCGAGAATCATATCATTTATACGGCATAGGTGCCATTTGAAAATTATTGAAGACGTAAACACTTTGATTCACACAGGATTAAAATGACGTTCCATCGGTTAAGAAATGGAAGTTTTAGAAATAAAGAAGATCAGTTTTGAAGTCATTCCTAGCGCTCCGAGCAATAATAGCAAAACGTAAAGCGCAAAAACGAAGGCAACTAACATACATACTGCACAGTGAGGCGGGAGGAGATGTAGGGTTTTTGAAAGGGATAGAGAAAAGGTAAACGTTAGAAAATACAAATTAAACTAGATCGATTTCGCCACCGGGTGACGGAATTAACGCTTGGAAGCAGTCAATTAGAATGTTAAGGATATAATTTTTCGTTAATATACTTTTGTATGGAGAGTTTTCAATATTGTGCTATTTATCGAGATTCATTCCCATTGTTAGGCATAACCTGTTCACTAATTACTGCGTCCCTTTTGTTTTAAGTCCACACTCGCTCAGCTGTGACAATAAGCATGCCAGTAACGTCCCGTCGAGATAAACATTAATATTAAGAGATTCAAAATTGGTACTCCATTTCACAAGGAGTAGGATAGATGTTAAAATAAATGGGATCAGGTGATGTATTCATTCATAAGCCGTTCATTTCTATTGAAAACTTCTTTTGGGATCGTAGAAAGTGTTCACAGTTCAGAGATGTTCACTAACTAGAATTTCTGTTCAAAAGCAAATGGCTAAATGGGGAAATTTGGGGCCGAGAAAAGTTGTTCATTGCAGGTGATTTTCACTATTAAAAGGTTTTACTGTATTTTGACAACTTTCTTTGTCTCATTATATATTTTGTTCTTAAACTCTCTGAAATTCAACAGTTTTATGTGTAAAGCTTAACTCTTACAGGCAGTATCATAAGAGATATGTTGAAACGATGAGCGTTTCGAGCCCTCTAAAGACAGAGTGGCTGTAGTTGCGTAGATGTTCACCAGCAATTTAACCTCTAAGGGTTCACTAGCTACAACGAGTACAACAAAGCGGAATTGAGTTACATAGCAGCATTAGCCTACTTACAGAAACCATTACAGAAAATATTTGTATTTAATTATGACAAAAAACCCCCAAGTCACGCAGTACCCCTTCTTTCTTTATAGCTGCTTTGATGTAACCTTGACCCAGAAGGTCAAGGTCACCGAGGTACCTCTTATGTAACGTTGTTTAGGTCCAAAGGGTCGAACATAAGCTCGAAATCGCTCTGTCTCTAACCGCTTTCGAGATAATAGTCAACTTCTGATTTTTGACCTTGACCTTGAGTCAGGTCAAGGTCACCGAGGTACCTCTTATGTAACGTTGTTTAGGCCCAAACGGGTCGAAGATGAGCTCAAAATCGCTAACATTTTAGGTAATAGTCAAATTCCGGTTTCTGACCTTGACCATGACCCAGAAGGTAAAGGTCACAGAGGTACCTCTTATGCCATGTTGTTTAGACCCAAATGGTCGAAAATGAGCTCAAAATCACTCGGATCGTTTTCGAGATAATAGTCAACTACCGTTTTCGAGATAATAGTCAACTTCCGGTTTCTGACCGTGACCGTGAACCAGAAAGTTATATTTTGAATAACCCCGTAGAACATTCAATCCTTTAATTTAATTGAAGTTAACTACGCCCTGCCTCCCCCCCGCCCCCACCCCCCCCCCACATACACTCACTGTAAACAAATTCCTGTTTCAATGGCATTTTAAATTTTTAATTAAGTCAACGAATACCTACACTTCGAGTGGCTCTTCCTTGTCCTGCACAGAATTTTGTAAAATACCAGGACAAACAGCTTTTATAATCAGCTTTGTCACATAAATAACTTGCAAAAGGCTACAAAATTTAGGAAGCAACTTGTTCTCTTTGTAATCAAAAACGCAGTCAGCTGCTTTATGATAAAAAAACACTTAAGTACACTCCAGCGATAAGCGAAGCGAAAATGAGTACCATGAAGGCAGCACTGCATGCACGAGGCCAGACGCAATGAGCACAGTGATGGGAGCCTTTCTGTATCAGCCAATTACAGCAAGCATTGCTTATTTATGCTTATCCTTATTTGACACACATACAGCAAATGGCTACTGTGAGTACTCCAGCATCTGTTTACTTGCTGGCCTTGTGATGGCGGCATTTTGTTTACGTTTTTGGGGTAGGGGTGGGGCGTTTTCAGGGTGTTGGGTAGTTTAAAGTTACTTTGAACTGTCAGACATAAATGGCTTTGGCAAGATGAATTCCCTTCATCATAGTAATCACACAGTAACCCACTTAGTTTCCGTGTTTGTGCCCACAATGAGTTTCTTTAAATCGCTTTGATACGAGGACGTTGTTTACACGCAAAGGGTCGAAAATGAGCTCAAAATCGCTCTGATCGTTTTCGAGATAATAGTCAACTACCGTTTTCGAGATAATAGTCAACTTCCGGTTTCCGACCTTGACCGTGAGTAGGGAGAAAACGGGGGTTTGAAAACAGGAAGTGACGTCATAGTGACGTCACGTGGTGTTTTCAAACCCCCACGGGGGTTCTAAAACAGTGACGTCATATTGACGTCATATTAAGGTCATATTGACGTCATATGGTTATCATATGGTTATCATATGGTTACCATATGGTTACCATATGGTTACCATATGGATGTCATAATGACGTCACGTGGTGTTTTAGAAGCCCCATGGGGTTTCTAAAACAGTGACGTCATTATGACGTGATCTAGACGTGTTATGGAGGTGATATGGAGGTGATATAGAGGTGATATGGAGGTGATATGAACGTCATATGAACGTCATATGAACTTCATATGAACGTCATATGAACGTCATATGAACGTCATAATGACATAATATGGAGAGTGGGCGGCCATTCAAACGGGCGGCCATTCAAACAACCATTCAAACGGGTGACCTTTTTTTTTTTTTTTTTTTTTTTTTAAGCATTTCCCACACTCTCATGCATACACATACATACTAACACCATGACACGATTAGCGCTTATTTCAGTATCAGTGGTGGGCTCTTAAAAGAGCCAGGAGATGTTAGTTTTTCTCCTGCTGCTGCCGGTCCCGGTTTAAAAGAATGTCACAATGTCCTGCACTGGCCTACTGCAATGTGTGAGCTGTTGCCCGTTGAACAAAAAGTGGTCCCCTCGCATGCCGCAGGTAAAGCACCTCACAGAGTAGCGGTCATTTAGCGCCAGCAGTTCAGTCCACTGCGCCGCGCAGACCAGACACATTTGATGGTTGCACTCAGACAGCACCCGGTCTGGGGAGATCATACACCCACATCCTGGGCAAATATCCAAGTCTTGCTGGAGGAAGAATGTCCCCCAGGCCGGGTACTCTTCTTCTTCCATCCGCGAAGGTATTGACTCCCCTAGCATCATCGTTCTAAAGAACGCTTCTTCATAGTGACCAGCCTCTATATCTCTGAGCCTCTTTCCAATCGTGACTTGACGGTTGTACAGGACGGGCACGCACAGGACGGATCCATGAACCGGGTCTGGCAGCAGCTGGAAGAAATAGACTCTTTCTGGCGGTGTGTGTGGCTGTGTGACAGGCAGGTGAAGTTCTCTAACTTCAGCAATGGTGCAAGCATCCTGTAACCCGAAGAAGCACTCCATGTTGACGGAAGCGAGTGTGAGCCCAAACTGAAATGAGCATGGCTTATATACCACCTGAAGTCTGGATCGGACCCCCCCCCCCCCTAGTCGAGCAAAACTCGGGACCCCCCCCCCCCTAGTCGAGCAAAACTCAGGACCCCCCCCCCTAACCGACCTAAACTCAGGACCCCCCTCCCCCCCATCAGCATATAATGCGAGGATGTTCGCTAGTAGTATATAAAGGTGGGTTACAGCTTCATTATCCAACACAAGCAGCAAGATGTCAACAAATCGTAAAATCACAGTGATGCGAAACGGCAAGGCAGTGACGCTAACGACAGAATGTTATAAGTGTTGGGTCTGGATAGAATATCCAGGTCAACCACACAACTGCCCGGTGCACCACAATGCACCACGACATTACTGCTGCAAAACTTGTGGTGGACTGCTCTGGTACAAGTTTACTGCAAGATTGTATGGACAAGAGGAATGCACGGACTGCTGGTGGTGTGGAGCTACACTAAAAAACTTTGGCTACTATAACCGTCATCCGTTCAAGTGCTCGCGACGACCGTTCTCCATGGAACAGTTTTACAGATACCAGTGCGACTGTGGCAATCCGACTTGCTGGTGAAGCGTCAAATTACTAACATCTTTCGGCCCTTTTAAGGGCCATCCTCTGTTATGAAATGAAAACGCAAATTCTGTCTATGTATGAATGTGTATAAAAGGGGATGTTTGAGATTACATTTCAGCATTTTAGTTTCAGCAGTTGACGTAACAACAACTAGCTAAGATGGAACGTGAAGAGCATGGGAAAGGAGCAAAGAGACAAAAAATGGAAGAAGATGACATTTGGTCATACGGTCCAGTTCAGTGTGCGGAATGTAATGTAGAATTTCCATCTATGGATACTTTTGAAGCACATACATGCAAAGCTGAGATGAAAACTTTAGTGAAACGTGAAGGAAAAGGAGCAAAGAGAGAAAAGATGGAAGAAGATGACATTTGGCCATACGGTCCAGTTCAGTGTGCGGAATGTAATGTAGAATTTCCATCTATGGATACTTTTGAAGCACATACATGCAAAGCTGAGATGAAAACTTTAGTGAAACATGAAGGTAAGGAGCAAAGAGACAAAAGATGGAAGAAGATGACATTTGGCCATACGGTCCAGTTCAGTGTGCGGAATGTAATGTGGAATTTCCATCTATGGATACTTTTGAAGCACATACATGTAAAGCTGAGATGAAAACTTTAGCGAAACATGAAGGGAAAGGAGCAAAGAGAGAAAAGATGGAAGAAGATGACATTTGGCCATACGGTCCAGTCCAGTGTGCGGAATGCAATGAAGAGTTTCCATCTATGGATACTTTTGAGGCACATGCATGTAAACCAGCTGAGATGGAAAATGTGTCTCAAGAACATGTTTCAAAGAAACAAAAGACAGGACAAGTAGGGAGAGGTAGAAGGGTTAGTCTTGGTGAAAACGCGCAGGAAAAACGGTTTGAATCTGAGGATGGATCAGATTTACTGCTTGAAATGCGACAGCAAGAGAACCGTATCAAGGCACATTTGTTGGAGACCTTAAACCATGGAATGAAATGGTACATTGTCGTGCATGCACGTTTCAAGAAACTAACAGCAAATGCTGAAGGTGTTATGGTAGAACAAGTGGATAATGCATTTATCAGCAGTCCAACATATACAGCATACAATCCAGCAGATATTGAGCAGGACCTACCAGAAGCCTATAAAGACTTATTTACCAAGTTTGACGAACATGAGCGACAAGGCTCTGGCTGGGTATTGGATAACATACTGTACATTGAAGTACATACAGCTACGTTGGTTCCTCTAGAAGCGAGCAGTTTTATTCCACTGCCGAAGAAAGTGAAGAAAACAATGGGTGTGATAAACATTAAGAATGATGATAACAAGTGTTTCTTATGGTCAGTATTGGCTTACCTTCACCCTCATGACGACAACCCAAATCGCGTGAATCATTACAAACCATTTGAGAAGGAATTAAAGGTAGAGGGTATGACATTTCCGACACCAATTACTGACATTCCAAAGTTTGAAAAGGAGAACGATGTAGCCATCAACGTGTTTGGATACGAACAAGATGTAGTTGTTCCAATACAACTTAGTCGAAACGTCAGTGTCAGAGAAATCAACTTACTTCTGATTAGCAATGACAAGACAAGGCATTACTGCCTCATCAAGAGTTTTAGCAGACTTATGGCTTATCGATCAAAGCATAAGTGTGCACATTTTTATTGCTTCAACTGTCTTCACGGGTTTATGCGACAAGAGCTTTTAGATAAGCATCGTGAAGTGTGTGACAAGAATGGAGCACAACGTTTATCATTTCCCAAGGAACCATTCATCAAGTTCAAGAATGTGGCTAAACAACAGCGAGCACCGTTTGTGGTTTATGCTGACTTTGAATGTTTCACGCAAAAGCATGAAGAAGGAGACAAGTATCAACATCATCGTCCAAACAGCTTTGCCTATGTGGTTGTGAGCCAGTACAACACACGTGCACCAGTTGTGTATCGAGGAGACAATGTCGTAAAGGTCTTTTTAGACCATATGGTGAATGAACGCGATCGTATTGTACGTGGTTTAGAGCAACCAAAGGAAATGGTGATGACTCGTGAAGACAAAGAGAATTTCAAGAACGCCACTGATTGCTACATTTGTCATGAACCTCTAGGAGCAGATCGTGTGAGAGATCATGACCACATCAATGGCAAATATCGTGGAGCAGCACACAATGAATGCAACTTACAATTCCGACTTAGAAAAGATCAGCAAGGGGATCAAGATTCTTTTATCATTCCCGTATTTTTCCACAATTTGCGAGGCTATGACAGTCACCTTATCATGGAGGAAATTGGAAAATTCAAAGGTGAAACGATTACAGTCATTCCCAACACCATTGAGAAATATATTGCATTCACCCTGAGCAATCTGAAATTTACAGACAGCTTTCAGTTCATGAGTACCTCTCTACAGAAGTTGGTATCCAACCTTGCAGCAGAAGGGAAAGATAACTTCTACAACATGACCTCTCACATTCACGATAGTGATCAACAAGATTTGCTGCTGAGAAAGGGTGTGTACCCCTATGATTACGTGGACAAACCATCCAAGTTTGCTGAAACACAGCTACCATCAAAGGATAAGTTTTATAGTCAGCTTAGCGAAGAGGACATTAGCGATGAGGATTATGCGCATGCACAGAAGGTGTGGGATACATTCAACTGTACAACATTTGGTGAATACCACGACCTGTACCTGAAATCAGATGTGTTATTACTAGCTGACGTGTTTGAAAACTTTCGTCAAGTATGCCTCAACACGTATGAATTGGATCCTGCTCATTACTATACAGCACCAGGACTGTCGTGGGATGCAATGTTGAAAGCGACAAAGGTGAAGTTGGAATTGATCAATGACATTGACATGTACCAAATGGTTGAGCAAGGCATACGTGGAGGAATATCTGTGATCACACACAAGTATGCGAAAGCGAATAATCCCTACGTAGCAGAATACAATTCTGAGATACCAAACAACTACCTGATGTACCTCGACGCAAACAACTTGTATGGCTGGGCCATGTCACAAAGCATGCCACAAAGAGGATTTATGTGGGTGAGCGAGCCAGAATCCCTCGACTTCATGGATGTGGATGAAGATGATGACATTGGATTCATTTTGGAAGTGGATTTAGAATATCCAAATTCAATCCATGATCATCATAATCACTACCCAGTGGCTCCAGAACGGAAATGTGTCAAAGTTGAAGAATTGTCAGAGTACAGTCAGAAGCTGCGGAAAGATCTAAACATGAAAGAGAAATCCAGTGAAAAGCTTATTCCTAACTTGTCTGACAAGAAGAAATATGTACTTCATTACAGGAATTTGCAACAGTACGTCTCACTGGGGTTGAAAGTCACTAAAGTACATCGCGCCATCATGTTTGAACAGAGCAAATGGTTGGCAAAATACATTGCCTTGAACACGGAAAAGAGAAAATTGGCCAAGAACCCATTTGAGAAAGACTTCTTCAAACTGATGAACAACTCGGTGTTTGGCAAAACCATGGAAAATGTGAGAAAGCGAATCAATGTTGAACTTGTTCACAAGGAAAAGCGGTTCAAGAAACTTGTAGCCAAACCTTCTTTCCACAAATTCAAAATTTTCAACGAAGATTTGACCGCGGTACATTTACGCAAAGTGGATTTGCTTCTGGATAAACCCATTCAAGTTGGTTTCACCATTCTCGACCTCAGCAAAGTGCTTATGTTCAACTTTCATTACAACTACATCATGGTCAAGTATCCCAATGCCAAGTTGTTGTTCAGCGACACCGACAGTCTATGTTACGACATAGAAACGGAAGATATCTACAAGGATATGCAGCAGGATGCTGACCTGTTCGACACAAGTGACTATCCGCCGGATCATTTCCTACATTCCAACGTGAACAAAAAAGTGCTTGGGAAAATGAAGGATGAGACGGCCGGCGTCCCCATTGAAGAGTTTGTTGGACTCAGACCGAAAATGTACAGTTTATTGTGCGGTGGGAAAGAAAAACATACAGCTAAAGGCATCACTCGAGCTTGTCAAAGACGCATTAAACATGTGCAGTATAGAGACAGTTTGTTCAAGAAAACTCAAACGATGGCTACAGGACACATTATCCGAAGTCATAGTCACCAGCTTTACTCGGAGAAGTTGAGGAAAGTAGCCCTCTCCCCATATGACGACAAGCGATATGTGCTGAATGATGGCTATTCCACTTTAGCGCATGGACATTACAAGGCTGTGGTATAAAAGGGGGAGGTCCTCCAACGGAAGAGTTATTTGAGGTGTGAACATTGAAGCGTTAACATGGAACGTGAAAGTCGTAAGAGATCTACAACTGATATGGATACTCTTGCAGATGCAGTTAAAGACTTAAAAGTGAAAAATCCTACCACTACCATCAAGAAATTGAAAGTGGAGACAGCACCAACACCACAGTCGTGGGATGGAATGCTTTCTCTAGGAAATGGAAAGTATATCAAGATTATGAAACAAAGCAATGAAGGAGTGGTAAATATTCGCAAGTACCTGAGAGATGAGGGGACTGGAAAAAACCGTCCAACGAAAAAGGGTATCTTGCTGACAATACCTGAATGGAAAATGTTGAAGAAGCAGGTGAAAGAAGTGGATAAAAGGCTTCGCAGACAAGAAGGTGGCTCATAACAAGGTAAAAACATGAATGCACTCATGCTGAACGGTGGTGCTTACCTTACTGTAAATGATAGGAATGAAGTGATACTAGATTCTCAGAGAAGTTATCATCGGTTTAAACCTGAAGTGTGGAAAGACTTTAAAAACATACCACTTGAACATGGGTTTAAACGTAGACTTGAAAATAAAGTGGAAGTGACGGTGGCTGAATATGATTCTAACATACGTGTAGAAATCTGTAGAAATCTTTTACAGGATTATCCAGAGGATTATAAGGGAGTTGTGCCAGATACACCATATACAGATTTGATCATCTTTGATATCAAGAACTGGCGCGCAGTCTTACGATTCCTAGAAGTGATACAACATCCACTCTTCACCATCTTGCGAGCATAAAAACGTCTTTGCAGACAAGGAGACAGCTCATAGTTCATCTGACTGTTGAACGAGATGGAAGACTTTTTATCGGAATATGAACCCATTACGCATGGATTCTCATATCTGAGAAACGTATATGATGACATCGTGCTAAAACATTTTGGAAAGTATATCATTCTATCAACTGACGAACAATCTGTGTTGAAAGACCATCTAGAGAAGCTGAGGATACCTGGCTTTCTCCTGAAACTCTCAGAGGATTTAGAAGTGCGTGTGACTGAGAACTATTTAGACGTGTTTGTACGATTTCGCCAATATGACGAGCTTACAAAATGCTACGACTACATCACCCTCAACACAGTGGAATGGCATGCTCTGTTACAAGCATTGGATTGGAAAGAACCTGACGCTTGAATTCAAAGAGGAAGGAGTGCAACTCATGCGAGGCACCAAGTCCATTGAACTGACACATCCCATGTGTGTTATGGTGATGAACATTGACATGAATGATCATGGATATGAACTGAAACTGTCTGAACATAAAGATGTTAAAATAATAAAGTTTGGTAATGGACAGTGTTATGCTAGTTTTCATAACATTTACAAACGTGGATGTAATGTCTATGATACATATATTAATTTAGATTGGTATGAATGGCATGTGTTTATTGATGTATTGAATGTATTTGTAAAATAAAAGCTTAATGTGAAATAATTGTGAAATGTAAATAATGTATAACACAATAAAAAAAAAAGAATGTTGTATAAAACTGTCTTGTTTATTTACAATATTCATAATACAATTCACAATTACCAACAACTTAACTAATGCAACTTAACTAATACAACATCAATAAAATAATGGTTTATAATGTCTATATACAAAATCCTTTACAACAAAATCACCATCACTTCTTCTTAATACATCAATGATTTCAAAAGGACTATGTCCTCGAGCTCTTTGAATTATATAATACACACAATAAAATCCACATGTAGAGGATATCGGTGTTTGTAATGGAACTGAATTATAAATGAAATTAAACTTTAAAAACTTATTCAAACGACTGTCTATAGGTAAAAGTCCATAAGAGTCAAAATATTCTGCAGGGTCTTCGTCATAATATACTGCCACCCAATGCTCTCCTGGCTCATCATGATCGTCTGTGTTGATGACATAGGCACCGGGTTGTAAAGATGGTAACTGGTCCATGGCAAACACACCTTGAAACAAGTCTTTTGTCGTGGCATCATGGGATAGGATGGCTTCTATCTGCTTCGTGTTCATGACTGGTAGTCGAATTGAATGCTACGATTTGCACTTATTTCAACAATGTTATCAAATTCAGCATACACTATAACATTGACTGTATTTTGCAAGGCACCAGCAAAATTCATTTCTAGTCTCAAATTCCCATGTTTGATAAGGGCATAATGATCAGCACCATCATAATCAGGTGTTAAGTCAAAAGAAAACAACGAATAACCTCTAGGCCAATCTTCCCGTTTTATAATGGAACTTTTCTCGCCATCCAATCTGTCAAAAGATTTGTAAAGAGTTTCAAAAGCATCAAGATATTTGCCTTGATTTATATCAAGCTTGAGAGGTTTGGATAGGACTGGTTCACCATCAGAGTAAAGCTGCATAAAGTTAAGATTAAAATGTTCAAAATTGTATGGATTTCTCAATACTGTTCCAGCAAAGGATTCATTATGAACCATTCCAATGACAATACGTTTTGGTAATTGGCCTAAAAAGATGCTATCTTTCACAAAAGATTGAAATCCAGTTGGAATAGCTAAAACTTTACATTCTTTTCTATTAACAATAAACTTAGCAGGACTTTTCATCAATGCATCTGCATGTCCCAACTGAATACCTGGACTAACCCTCACTTTGCGAATGGTTAAAAACGCTTCTCTCACTTCTACTTTAAAACCATTATTTGCAGCCATTAATACATATCCATCTTTTTGTCTATGTAAACGTAATTTCATACTAACACCATTGGGAAGATAACGATCCTGCTCAAACAAATCTACCCTTAAACCACCTGTAAGCGCAAACTCACGGCTTAGACGTGTATACAAATAGCGATTATGTAAACCATTATTTCCTGTTTCAGCTATATCACCACCTTCAATATTTACATGAAAACCTGATACATATCTTTCATGATTAGGTCTTTTCACCTCATAAGTATTCATTGATCCGGCAGTATCTTTAAAGATGAGACGCATAGATCGCTCAGAATGGAGACTTTCTTCCGAGTCATGAATGAGATGAGATATGATGCTAGTATAACCATGGGTATTGTTACTATGTGATATCAAACGATCATTTAGAAATAATTCAATATTAGACCATAGCCCATTAAACAAATCATTGATACATGACACGTTATCATCTACACCACACAGTGTTCCATCAGCCTTGACAATGCGACATACAATATGGAGTTTACTGTTCTTTAAATCTAGATATTCTTCTGTACTCGCAGGAATGTAGAATTCTATTGGAGCACCCTCTCTAATGGTAGTCATTGGTTGATAGTCTACATTATAACTTTTTTCTACAGCAGTTTGCGTTGGTGGTATGTGAAACCATTCTAATGGAGAAAGGCTACATTCACAAGAATGATTATGAATTAAAGACATGATTAAAAAATATCTTTCTTATGTTTTTTTGATGTTATCCGTTTAGCTGCCTTTCGCCTTCTGACACGTTTTGCTCGTTTCGGTCTCTTTTGTCCTCGTAACCCACCACCAAACATACGTTGTGCTACTCGACCTGTAACATCTTTCGCGATATCTTTTGCAGCCCTTTTAAGATGTGGTGCAACGATTTTAGCCCCTGTCTTAAGCAGTGGAATAGCTTTTCGAGCCAATGATCCCAGTATTGAACCAATACCATCTCCATATTGTATTCGCGCTCCTTTAAATCCTGGTAATTCTCCACCCACTTGACGAAGAAAATGGTTGCGATATATAGATGGATTGTGTGTGTATGCTTTCATAATGCTTTTGGTCGAAAAGGAAGTTTACAGATCACCTTCCCAGTTTGAAATGGAACATTATAGTCTGTGTCATCCTTAATATTCATTTCTATCACGTCAAATTTGGATGTGTTTACAGGAACATAATGAGGTTCTCCATAAGTTTTCATGATAATGTCTCCATCATGTCCTTGTATTGCAACAGAACGTAGCAAAGGAACATAATAATCACCAACAACTTGTGGCTCGCAAATACTACAGTACACATAAAGTGTATAAAACCCCTGTTTCACATCAGCTTTATATTCAGCTGTACACGTTTCAGTATACCATTGATTTGGGATAAATCCTAAAATCTCAGCTAATCCAGTGGAGAATGACACTTCAAAGCCGTATTTTAGATATAGAAAAACGCGTCGTCTAATTTTATCATACTTTATCCGAATACCTTCTTTAAGGTCATCTTTCATAGAATTAGTTGCTTCTTCATTAACTGCATGACATATTTCTTGTATGGATCTGTAGTAACCATAAGGAATATTGATTGTGTCAAGAACAATATCATTCAGTGGTTGTTGTCGATACTGAATAGAATAGTCCATTCCATGTCTCATGGTTGTCCATGTATGTGGATATTGAATTTCAGCTAATGCCACTTCATATTTTCCGTTCAGATAGATGGTTCGAGGCATACGAATTTGATAATTCGAAGTCTTGTTGTTGGGATAATAGTTCATACTAGCATTGCTGGGTAAAGTAATGTAAAAACTTGTTGACTCCATGGCAGCTAAATCGTTTATGTGATGTAGATAGACTAGATGTGTATATACATTACTTCATGTTTGACACTCTTCATCCTCACTTTCTACATTGCTGTCTACATTATTGTCTAAATTGCTATCTACATGATCTAAATTGGTATCTACTACTTCTCCCTGACAACAAGCACTAACGCACCTAATTTTTACAGGAATAGTATTTTTATTTCCATTTTCTTTACAACAACAACACCATAGCTCTTTAATCCATGTTAAAAAGTTTCCCATCCTTCTGGAAACAATCTTTGTTGACGTTGTTGTTGCTCTTTTTTAATATCTTCACGAGTTGTCTTTTTGCCAAAAACAGTTTTTGGAATATTAGCGTCTACAATTTCCTCAATAAACTGCTTCCAACCACGCGGTGGTTCTCGTCGTTCTTTTCTTTTTGTAGCAACCAACGCTTCTTTCAACAAATCAATAATGTTAGAATTTGTAATGACAGTACCTGTTTTTAAAACAAGTTCATTTTTATCTGTCCATCTCGTACCATATTTCTTAAGTTCTGCCAGAAGTTGTGTTAGTTTTACATGATAAATGGGTTGAAAATGGTTTAGAAACTGTTGAGACTTTTCTGATTTTTCTGCATTAGATGCTGTAACAGACTTTTGTCGTTGTTGTTGTTGTGATTGAATTGTTCGTAAATGACGTCCAAGCACTTGAGACATTTCTATTGCTTTTTCGCGAGTTCGTTTCCCACGTAAAAGTTTATTCACTTTCGTTTTGATTTCAACATCTTTTCCCTTCTTTTCTAACAACATTTTATATTCATATTCAGGAATGAGAACCATTTTCAAAGTATGTTTCATTTTAACAGCAACTGAGCTAACAAGGGTAATGCAAATTTAGCAATAGCTCCAATAAATCCTCCTTTCTGATTAACCAACTTCTTTTTTCTTCGAAGTGATATCTTCTTATTTGCCAGTGTACGTAGGGTATGACGTTCACGCTTGAATAACTTATACCTTTTTGAGCTTAAGGGTAAATGTCCTCGCAATATATTCAAACAAATTTCAAACAAGCTAGTTAATTCCTCCTTAGTAGCTTGTTGTAGTAAGGATTTACGTCGTTTAGGCCCGCTGCGTGCAAGCAAGTGAAGGAAAGGTTGATTCGCTTGAATACGTTTAGACATCTTGGCTGCGAATGGTTAAGTGACTTGGTTCTTGTTCATACACCACCTTATCAACATATACGTAATGTGTATCTTTTGGTAAAATGCCTGTACGAATACGTAGTTGATCATTTGTCTTCGGCTTCAAATCAATGAATAAATAGCCGTGAGGTTTGCTGGTAGCATCTTGATAGGCTTCTATGAGAAATTGAGATTTTCCAGGATACATTTGTCGCGCTAATGTACTTATTTGTTGACTGTCTCTAGGATTTTTAAACAGAATGATGTAATGTGTATTCAAACTAATATTACGCATTTCTCTACCATGATGAAACAAATTATGCACAATAAAAATAATGCTTAGATTTTGATGACTGCTGCCAACACTAAATAGACGTGTCATGCGTTCATCACTATGACATTTGGTCATTAAGTCATCAATGATGAGTAAGTTTGGTTTTTTCGGGTTAAAACGCTCTTCAATGTTATCTGGAATGCCTTGGTAAAATTCCACACCTTTCATTCCCTTATACAAAGGCTGATCTGCTGCATAGAGCCATAAAATGGTTTTTGGAGAGGGTTTAATTAACTTTTGTTCTAGAATTTCTCTAACTAGAGAAGTTTTACCACTGCCTGTAGGTCCAGAGACCAAACACGTGAATGGATGCTTCATTTTCGAATATCTGTTTCTTTCACCCAACTGTTAAACTTCTTTGGCCAACCTAACCACTTCACAAATAATTCTTTAACACCTCGTCTTTTTCGTGTTTTCAAGACCTTTTCAATTCTGTAGACTGATTCAATATCTTTTGTCACTTTCTGCAGTTCTTCTTCATAAAAATGTCCGTCAATATCTTCATCCAAAAAGTCTTTCACACGATACAAGTGTATTCCTTGCTTCTTACAACGATGTGTGATAATGAACACTTCTTGCGTCCACTTTATATGATAATCCCGTTGAAATACATATTTCATGTGAGAAATGCGAACCTGATCACCAATTTTAAATTTGTAGGGTTTTTTCTTCTTCTTTGGTTTTAATTTCAATTTGTCTACATACATATACTTCCACACTTTCGATTCTATGTCTTTACGAATATCTGCAGGAGCATACTTATTAGGGAGGGAGCCATGAGGTCTATGGTTATAATTATACACTAAGTCTGGAAGGATGTCCATATATCGATACGTTTGATTATGAAGGAAATATCGATACATCATTCCCTTTAGAGTACGAATGACTCTCTCAGCAAAGTTGGCTTTGGTTTCATTCTTTGTCGTATAGGCATGTATTCCCTCCTTCTTCAAAAATGCTTTTACCCATCTGTTTTTAAATTCAGTTCCTTTATCTGACCTTAGAGTTCGTGGCCTTCGTTGTGTTTCATGAAAAATCTTTTGAAAGGCTTCTATGACGCTGGTATGTGATTTATTAGGCATTGGCTGCACCCACAAATATTTGGAAAACACATCAATGACAACTAATAAAAAGTGGGTGTCATCATTATAGGAAGCTATGTTTCCCATGTCAGCTAAATCAATATCCCACATGTCATCAATTCCACGTGTAATGACACGTTGCCTTTTAAACCTGTATTTTACAGGTTGTAGTAAACTGAAGGCATCTTGATCCTGTAACCATTTCTTCACTTGTGAATGAGTGACTGGTTGATCATGTTTTTTTAATATGTGATATAGTTTGTAAGGACCAGCAAATGCCCCGGGTTGACCAGGTTTAAAGTAAATATTGGTTAAGTAGTCTTTCCACGTCGACATGTTAACACTAAATGATCAACACTTGTTAACATATCTTGCATTTTATTTTATCAACATATCTTGCATTTTATCAACACATCTTAAATTTTATTAACATATCTTAAATTTTATAAAAGCTCAATCAACATATCTTACAAATCAAGTATTGATACAATGGTGTGAATAATTGGAGTCCATTGATCTTCAATGAACATTAACCAACAACTTAATTCATCAAATGTGATAGCATCTACACCATATTTTTCACAGCGTTGATTTGCATTATCTAACACTTTATCTAAATGAATGTAATATTTAGCTTCATTCCAATATGTATAGACACATGCAGAATGACAGGTATGTTCTGAACACTCTTCATTTTGACAAGCAGGACATACTAAACATGCAAACTTTTTTACAGCTAATAACATTTCTTCACAATATGTCTTTTGCACAATATATTGTCTCAATGTAATGTCTGTCATTATACTGCAATGTAGATTAACCACTCTCTCACTTCATCAAACAGTCTTGGATCAAATCGAGCGAAGTGATATGCTGCTTCCACATCAAACTCCTCAGCTCCGTCAATGTTTGAAAACATACACTCTTTGATGAAATCCTCACGTAAGTTTGGTACACTTAACGTGGAATGCGCAAGTTCCCAATAAATGTCAAAGTGTTGCAGTTGTTGTTGAATAGATCCAAAACGCGCCAGTTCACTTATCATGTAGTCCACATACTTGTCCTTGAAACACGTTTCTACATCCATCTTTCACATATCCATATAACACGTCTGCACACTGTGACGGTTGGCAAACAAATGACTCTCAGTCTTACTCCGCAGAAACAGTTAGTGAGCCACACTTGTTGCAGAAGTTGTCTGGTTCACACAACTTGCAATTGTACTTGTGGCAGTGACAATCATAATCCTCAGCATATCCGTAAGCACCACAATATTCACAGGTAAGTCCAAGTTGATTTTGCACATCCATATTCTCCAATTGAACTTCAGCCAGTCTTTTCTTGGATAGCTTCGACACTTTCATCCGATTGTCCTTTTGCAGCTTAACAGGAGTTTTCTTACCATGACATTCCGTACATGGCAATAAGGTTGAGTTAATGTTATCCATCTCCTGAAGCAATGTCTCCCATTCACCATCATTCATGTTGATGTAACGCGTATATTCTTTCCCTTCAAGCAAGAATGTTTGCACAAAACTCACATAGCGCATGTCCAAGTATGAAATGACTTCAAGCCATTTCGTTTGCGTTAAGTACAGTTTGAAGCCAATGTCACGTAATCTTGGTAAGTTCAGACACACAATCTTCCACAAGGATGGTGATAAAGCAAGCCATCTCTCTCCACGTTTGATTCGAAGAAATAATCCAAATTGCCCATGCTCCACAGTAATTGTTAAGTTTGCATTAATTTTAAAGCTGCTTGTCTTCTCCATGGCTGCGCGTCGAATGATGACTGCACTTGACACCTCACTCCTTTTATATGGACATTACATGTATGTTTTCATGAGATGTTTGCTAAATCGCGGAGTGATCTCGTTGAAACCATCCAGAAAGGCTGTTGGTAAACCGTCTGTTAGAGATTGTCTCATGACGATCACTAAAAAATCTCCTCGTTTGCGACTTCCAATTATCCATTGGAAGAGCATTGACATGGTGAAATATCCTTTTTCATAGAGGTAGGCCATCATCTCGTACACCTTAATACGTTCTTCAAGGTACTTGAAGCCATGTAGCATGACCTTTGCATATTTGGAATCGCGATCCTCATCAACACACTTTGGCGCCGGTAGACATAATGTCTTAAAAAGTTCCTCATGAAGACTTCTAATAAGTTGAACGAAACGTCTGGTCATGGCTTCGGAGAACTGTGGCTCTGACGCGGGAACATGCTCTATGTTTCCTTCTAGCATGTAGATAAGCTGAATGACAGTGTTCACTTCTTCCGTTAGGTATATGTATGTGTGTTGGTCGAAAAAGCCTTCTTCACATAAGCACCATAAAATGTTACAATCTATCAGAGGAATCACTGCTTGAAAGTTCCGTTTCAACAGCGTGACGTCTTCTTCAGTAACAGGAATACTTTTGCTCAATTCGAATTTAGATTTGAGCTGCTTTTCATCGTCGTCGCTGTCGTCATTGTCGTCATTGTCGTCATTGTCGCCATTGTCGTCATCGTCGTCGTCACCGTCGTCATCGCTTGACATGACCACTTCTTCCTCCTCAAGATGCTCTAGATGAGCCTGTAACTTTGTACTAAGTGGCTTGGCGCTACCATTTACAAGCGCATTGGCAACCCAGAACGGGTAGTCAGATCCCTCGGGATCGGGCATTGCTTGCTGTACTGGCTGTACTTCTTCAGGCCTAGTTTGCTGTACTGTAGACACGGTTGACGGAGCCCCTAATGCTTCCTCCAAGGCTTTTTCAGCTTCTTTTAGTGTACTTAGGAAGGCAGCAGTCTCCTCTGCAGTTAAAACTGCATCTGTAAAAGCCATTGTTTCATTGCTGAACAGGCTATCAATTTCCATGTTGCTAGCCGTTGTTGCGTTTCGAGACGTCTCCATGATGGTTTGGCAATACAATGATTAGAGTGGTGTCGACCCGACCTTTTTATACTACTGACGGTGAGCCGTGAGCCAGCGGCGTAAAAAGTAGCCGGGAGGGGGGGGGGGCTCACTAGGTAGCTGGGCCGGGGGGGGGGCTCACTAGGTAGCTGGGCAGGGGGGGGGGCTCACTAGGTAGCTGGGCAGGGGGGGGGGGGGGGTCGATCAGTTTGCTTTGCAGTCTGTGTGCAGTCAGTCTGCTTTGAACCTTTGAAGCGAACACATCGAAATTTAATCATGCAGTACAAGGACGAGTTTTTTTCTGATGAGCTTCGAGGTCGCTACTTTCTATCAGCGAGGGATGTCAACTTCTGGGAGGAGATATTTATAGAATATCAAATTTTTCTGTTTCGGAAGCGAGCACATCGAAATTCAACCATGTTGTATAAGGACGAGTTTTTTTCGGACGAGCTTCGGGGCCGCTACTTCCTATCACCGAAGGATATCAACTTCTGGGAGGAGATTTACATTGAATATCAAACTTTTCTGTTTCGAAAGTGGAGAAATTTCCTTGCGAACAGACCGGAGGAACGGTTCAACCTGTTTGGCAGGGCGGCGGAGGAGAGCCATAAGCGACTACGCCATCGTTCGCCGCCCAGGGACCCGTCGCCCTGCCAGGAAGTGGCCAAAGTGACCAGAGTGACCAGAGTGACCGCGGCAACGATGACAGAGACTCCTCCAGCCAGAGTGATCGCAGCAACGATGACAGAGACTCCTCCTGCCAGAGCAACTCCTGTCAAAGTCGCTGCGTCAACGATGACGACCCCGTTGAAAGTGAATCAAAAGGAAGCTGATGTGACTGTCCGGAAGGTGCTGGCGGCACCAAGCGCAACCGTTACAAGACCGGACAGTCCGCCACCAGCTCCTGACGATGAGCTTACAATCGCTGTCGCCAGTATTTCGGATACAGTCAGCTTCATACAGTCACCTTCAAACACTGACCGCAACAACGAACCTGCTCAGGTGAAACTGGAGAATGTCTCTAGAAAAGAGTCAGATTTCCAGGAGGTCATGCAAATCTTGGGCACTTTGGATAATGTTAATTATTGTAAATTCTGCCATTTTGGCTTTCCGGTAGAATATTCAATGAGATTGCATGAGCAGCAATGCCCGGAGGCTTTGAAGTCCGAATATTATTTTTGTAGTGTCCAAGGCAAAGGATTCACCTCGAGCAGGGTCGCGGTTGCGGCACATAAGCGGAAGTGTGGCTGTGGCGAGGTTGGTGGCGGCAGCGGTGCCAGCGGTGGCGTCAGCGGCGGCGCCAGTGGCGGCGACAGGAGAACCGATGGCGGGAGGCAGTGACAGCGGCAGGAGAACTGATGACAAGAGGCAGTGACCAGGACCAGACTACGGAAATCCCTCCAGGGCTGCTTTTTAGCGGCCCTCCCATTATTACGAAATGAAACGCTTCATCAGACAATCTTAGTATGAATGAGAGTGTGGGAAATGCTAAAAAAAAAAAAAAGAGGACTATAAATCATTGATTTATAGCTCCATCTGTTCGTCTGACCGTCTGAAAAAGCTAAACAAATTGCTGTCTGGGTTAAAAATACCCTGGCATGAGAAATGAAACGCTAAATCTGTCCGTCTGCCTGTCTGAGAAAGCAAAAAGAATTTGCTGTCTGGGTTAAAAATACCCTGGCTTGAGAAATGAAACGCTAAATCTGTCCGTCTGACCGTCTGCTGTGGTGTTATGTGTGTTTGGAGAATGAGAAAGGTGAATAAAGAAAAGAGTGTATGGAGAGAGAGCTCCCATCTCAATGCTTGTTCGGTTTTAATTGCTTCTACGGCAAGCTATTAGCGAGAAAGCAAGAAAAAAAATGCTTGCTCGTTTACCCCGTCTCCCATAGGTCTTATATGTGTAGAGAGAGAGATAGAGCAAAAGAAAAAATGAGGGAAAAAAATCATTGTTTGTTTGCCTGACTGTCGTGGATTGACAGAGCAAAAGAAAAAATGTGGATAAAAAAGATGGGCACCGTTTGAGAAAGAATGAAAGAGAGGCTGCGTTTGCTGACGTAACCGCCGTGGATACGACACTCGTTTAAAAGTGAAAGAGAGAGACTGGGTAAAAAAAGAATGGTTAAAGAAAGGAAAACGCTAAATGAGTCGTGTGTGGTTGGTATATGTAATGAGAGAGAGCGAGAAAATCGAAACAACAAAAAGACTGCCTAGCCACCCTTGTGTGCGTGTGCATGCGCAGAGAGTTCTGGGTTAAAAATAGTTTCATTAAGACAGCAATGGCTGCCCAGTTTTAATTGCTTCTACGGCAAGAAACGACTGAGAAAGCAAAAAAAAAAAAGATTGTCCGTTTGCCCCGTCTCCCATAGGTCTTATATGTGTAGAGAGAGAGATAGAGCAAAAGAAAAAATGAGGGAAAAAATCATTGTTTGTTTGTCTGACTGTCGTGGATTGACAGAGCAAAAGATAAAGAATGGATAACTAAAAAGATGGGCACCGCTCGAGAGTGAAAGAGAGGCTGTGTTTGCTGACGTAGCCGCCGCGGTGTGTGTGTTAAAAGAAGAGCTCTGGGTTAGAAATGACGTCTCTTATTTAGGTCACTTCCAATTGCTGCTACGGCAATCCATTAGTGAGCGTGTGTGTGCTGGAAGAACGGTAAAAGCCCTAAAAACACTTGTTTCCGTGGTTTGGTTTGATGTGGGTGAAGAGGGATAAAAACTAAAAAAAACAAAAAAAAAAAGGACTGTCTGGGTGTCCGTGTGTCTGGGTGTCCGTGTCTGGGTGTCCGTGTGTCTGGGTGTCCGTTGGTTTGGTTGTCATAGGTGTTAGAATAGTGAGAAAGCTTTAAAGAAAGGATTGTTGCTTGTATATGGTTGCAATGCATGGAGACACCTCTCTTCCTTAAGGAAAAAGAGTGCTCATTTACTAATTGCTGCTGCAATGGCTTGGTTAGAGAGTGAGAAAGCCAGAAAAAGACTGTTTGTTTGTCCCCAGCTACCGTGGTGTGATGGAGAGAGAGGTAAAAAAAAAACAAAAAAAAAGACTGTCCGTTTGCCCAGCAGTCCGTTTGTCCGGGTAGTCCGTTTGTCCGGGTGTCCGTTTGTCCGACTGACCCGTTACCAGTCTGGTCTGGCGTGTGTTTGGAGAGAGAAAGCTAAAAAAAAAGAGTGGCCATTGCTTGTATACATACAGTGGCATGCGGCGGTGAGCCGTGAGTCAGCGGCTAAAACCATCATGGGCGGGGCTCACTAGGTAGCTGGGCGGGGGGGGGGGCTCACTAGGTAGCTGGGCGGGGGGGGGGGCTCACTAGGTAGCTGGGCGGGGGGGGGGGGGCCCACTTTTAGGCCACTGGCTCAACGACTCACCGTTCTCCCGGGGCACTCTATGCAGGCTTAAGTCAATCTTTGCAATTCTGTGTGACGTCATTGATGGGTCAAAATACACAGCAGGCCAGCTCTAACCATGTCTCTATGAACCCTTTGCTGTCCGGGTGCTTGGGTGCTCAAGTGCTCGAGTGCTCGAGTGCTCAAGTGCTCGAGTGCTCGAGTGCTCGAGTGCTCGAGTGCTCAAGTGCTCGGGTGCTCGGGTGCTCGGGTGCTCGAGTGCTCGGGTGCTCGGGTGCTCGGGTGCTCGGGTGCTCAAGTGCTCGGGTGCTCAAGTGCTCGGGTGCTCGGGTGTCATTTTGTCCGTGTACCATTTTGTCCGGGTGTCATTTTGTCTGGCTGCCCGTTTGACTGGTCGTTTGAATGGCCGCCCGTTTGAATGGTTGTTTGAATGGCCGCCCACTCTCCATATTACGTCATTATGACGTTCATATGACGTTCATATGACGTTCATATGACGTTCATATGACCTCCATATCACCTCCATATCACCTCCATATGACCTCCATAACACGTCTAGATCACGTCATAATGACGTCACTGTTTTAGAAACCCCATGGGGCTTCTAAAACACCACGTGACGTCATTATGACATCCATATGGTAACCATATGGTAACCATATGGTAACCATATGATAACCATATGATAACCATATGACGTCAATATGACCTTAATATGACGTCAATATGACGTCACTGTTTTAGAACCCCCGTGGGGGTTTGAAAACACCACGTGACGTCACTATGACGTCACTTCCTGTTTTCAAACCCCCGTTTTCTCCCTACTACCGTGACTTAGAAAGTTATATTTTGAATAACCCCGTAGTACATTCAATCCTTTAATTTAATTGAAATTAACTACTCCCTGCCCCCCCGCCCCCACATACACTCACTGTAAACAAATTCCTGTTTCAATGGCATTTTAAATTTTTAATTAAGTCAACGAATACCTACACTTCGAGTGGCTCTTCCTTGTCCTGCACAGAATTTTGTAAAATACCAGGACAAACAGCTTTTATAATCAGCTTTGTCACATAAATAACTTGCAAAAGACTATAAAATTTAGGAAGCAACTTGTTCTCTTTGTAAACAAAAACGCAGTCAGCTGCTTTATGATAAAAAAGCACTTAAGTACTCTCCGGCGATAAGCGAAGCGAAAATGAGTACCATGAAGGCAGCACTGCATGCACGAGGCCAGACGCAATGAGCACAGTGATGGGAGCCTTTCTGTATCAGCCAATTACAGCAAGCATTGCTTATTTATGCTTATCCTTATTTGACACACATACAGCAAATGGCTACTGTGAGTACTCCAGCATCTGTTTGCTTGCTGGCCTTGTGATGGCGGCATTTTGTTTACGTTTTTGGGGTAGGGGTGGGGCGTTTTCAGGGTGTTGGGTAGTTTAAAGTTACTTTGAACTGTCAGACATAAATGGCTTTGGCAAGATGAATTCCCTTCATCATAGTAATCACACAGTAACCACTTAGTTTCCGTGTTTGTGCCCACAATGAGTTTCTTTAAATCGCTTTGATACGTAGACGTTGTTTACACACAAAGGGTCGAAAATGAGCTCAAAATCGCTCTGATCGTTTTCGAGATAATAGTCAACTACCGTTTTCGAGATAATAGTCAACTTCCGGTTTCCGACCTTGACCGTGACTTAGAAAGTTATATATTTTGAATAACCCCGTAGTACATTCAATCCTTTAATTTAATTGAAATTAACTACTCCCTGCCCCCTCCCCCCCCACCCCACATACACTCACTGTAAACAAATTCCTGTTTCAATGGCATTTTAAATTTTTAATTAAGTCAACGAATACCTACACTTCGAGTGGCTCTTCCTTGTCCTGCACAGAATTTTGTAAAATACCAGGACAAACAGCTTTTATAATCAGCTTTGTCACATAAATAACTTGCAAAAGACTATAAAATTTAGGAAGCAACTTGTTCTCTTTGTAAACAAAAACGCAGTCAGCTGCTTTATGATAAAAAAGCACTTAAGTACTCTCCGGCGATAAGCGAAGCGAAAATGAGTACCATGAAGGCAGCACTGCATGCACGAGGCCAGACGCAATGAGCACAGTGATGGGAGCCTTTCTGTATCAGCCAATTACAGCAAGCATTGCTTATTTATGCTTATCCTTATTTGACACACATACAGCAAATGGCTACTGTGAGTACTCCAGCATCTGTTTACTTGCTGGCCTTGTGATGGCGGCATTTTGTTTACGTTTTTGGGGTAGGGGTGGGGCGTTTTCAGGGTGTTGGGTAGTTTAAAGTTACTTTGAACTGTCAGACATAAATGGCTTTGGCAAGATGAATTCCCTTCATCATAGTAATCACACAGTAACCACTTAGTTTCCGTGTTTGTGCCCACAATGAGTTTCTTTAAATTGCTTTGATACGGTGGGAACAGGAGCATAACACCAACAAAAAATACACTGTTTTCTTGTCCAAGGATCAATGACCAAGTTAGTTAGATTTTAAAATTCTTTTATTGATAGTTGCTAAAACTGTAGAAACTGTCTTGGTTAAAATTAGAAATGAAGAATTTCTGCTTGTTGGGTAAAATGATTTTAAAATCCCCAAACCGTTGATTTTTTCTTCTGTCACCATCTAATAGATGTACATCTAATTTCATTGACTCACTCGTTTCATTTCTAGAATATTCTGTCATTAGTGCTTATTTGACGAGGTCAATTGTAGTAAAGGCGTTGTACTACACTAAAATTACGGACGATTAAATCTCTTAAAGCAACATTCGTCAATGTGCATCGAAAGGCAGCGAAATGCATTGCAATGTTACAGTGCTAACTACTTCGTACAGACAACGCAGGTCAGTTCATAACTGTCCACATATGGAGAACATTTGAGGTAGCCACTGCCTCCAACGACGGTTTCAAACACTGCATCTACACATCTGATCGTCTATGTCTCTCGGCCACACAGGGGAAATAAGAGGTTCTTGCAATTCATATTCAACACTGAATATATAACTGGTTGACTGATCGCTTGCCCTGGCATTATCCAGCCAATTGGAGTCTTTTGGAAGACATTGATAAATAAATATTCCTCCATTGTCATTTGCTGCCCACGATAGGAAGACATTGATAAATAAATCTTCCTCCATTGTCATTTGCTGCCCAAGATTTTCCTGCGAATCCTACAAAATGATGATATAATTATAAAAAATATAATTATTGATTAATGGAGTAAATATTTTAATACCACTGCATTTATTCCGTAGAGTGTTGTTACTTATTGTCTTGTTCTGTTTTTCGAGTTTAGTGCTATTAGCTTTTGTTGTTTTATTTTTGGAATTTACTTGGTAAAGTCAAGGCAGATGAAATAGTTATGAACAAATTTTAGTCAAATTCAATTTGCGTTTCACCTAAACCCAGACCTTACTAGAAATACAACGTGATTCAACACATGAATGTGCCACAGATTTTGGCAGTTCTGAATCTCCAAATATCTATTAAACTAGCTTATTACGGTACTTAAAATCTGAGACTAACTAAAATTGGCTGAATTTTAGTCAATATCTAATTACCAAATACAACATTTCTCCGAACATTTATCCTTCTATTACAGCATGAAGTCTGAAAGCATAATTTATAAACGCATAAAACGCAAATAATTTTGAAAAATTATGTACCTTCATAAACAAGCTGGATGATATTTGGGCGGACTGTTCGTCCATATGGGATATATGTGCTACCCACTTTATCTTCACCAGCAGTTGCGCCATCTATCGCATTCGCTGAATCAATAGTTGTTCCATCCTCCGTCCCTGCTTCAACCCGACTTCTAATTGTTGGATCCTTTCATTAAGGTCCTGGTTCACTACTTGCTGACTGCTTATTAAGGTCTACTAATTACTTATTATTGAGAGTTGATTCCTTATAGTCGCTTCGAGGGAAGAAAGTCTTTCTTCGATATCTTCTGTGGCTGCTTGTGCACAAGTTTTCTAGGCATTCTGACGAGGAACATGAAAACTGTAAGGACATACGTCGGTGTTGCTTCCTGTCAACTTTGCTAAATTACTGCATAAACAAACCTAAAGGCTATGACAATCACAACCATTCTTTCTAAAAATCGCCAAAGTTGTCGAAATTTAATTTTATATATAATTTTTGATAAATTGCCTCTGTATTTACTTCAGTATTTCTCTCCCTCATCACTGAACACAAAAGAGGTACGTAGTTGAAGAAGCAATCTATTGTGATTGGTCACTCGGTGAAATAAACCTTACCGTTCTCAAATTCCCACTTGTTGCAAACATTTTATAAGTAAACCTTTATGCAACACTGACTTCGTTAGTCTTATCCCTGTTACATATGCCTAAGGCATTTCCTGTTGAATCATTAACGTCTGAGGACGGTTTATTTCCTTTGGAAGGTTCTCTATTGTGCACTTTGTTTATATATGTAGTTATAAAAAGACAATAACGGCAGTGTGGTGCTAATGGAAAGAAGAATGTAGAATTATTTGTCTTTGAGCATGTTCGTTTTTTGTCATTATTACTCTGAGTGCTTATATTGACTGAGATCTTGTTACATGTAGACTCAAGTTTGCTTCAACACCGAATTAATGTCTTCAAGTTTGTTTCAACACTGATTTATCATCTTCTTTGATACGTTTCCGTTTCTAAACCGATTGAGCGTTAATTTGTTATCTTGTGTAATATTACTCAACTGTAGAAGGGGACGATTTTTTTCTCTTGAATTTTTTCAAAATGACATATATCCTGTATAAACGACATCTTCTCATGCATGTGCGTGTATGTCAAAACGATCTAATCATGTACTTGGTGTATACTTATGTTTGATCGTTAAAGTGGGACACTATTATTACATTCATATCATCGAACAATGCCAAAAAAGTAATATTTTACATATTACACTCAAATCCATCACCAAATACAAGAGGCAGAAATAAAGAGTCAAAGGAAGAGAGGGAGAGGGACAGAGAGGTAGAAAGGGAGGGGAGAGAGAGAGAGAGAGAGAGAGAGAGAGAGAGAGAGAGAGAGAGAGAGATAGATAGATAGAGAGAGAGAGAAGAGAGACGGAGAGAGACAGGGAGAGAGAGAGAGGTGGGGGAGATAGGCAGAGAGAGGGGAGAAGGACAGAGAGGGAGAAAGGGAGAGAGAGAAAGGGGGAGAGGGAGAGATAGAGAGAGAGATAAAAAGAGACAGAGAGAGGGGGAGAGAGAGAGGGAGAGAGAGAGGAGAGAGGAGAGGAGAGAGACTGACAGAGGGGGAGAGGAAGAGAGAGGGGAGAGAGGAGAGGGGGAGAGAGGGAGAGAGAGAGACTGAGAGAGGGAGAGACGGAGAGAAAAGGAGAGAGAGGGAGAGGGAGAAATGGAGAGAGGGAGGGAGAGTGAGGGAGAGAGAGGAGAGGTAGAGAAAGTGAGAGAGGGAGAGAGGGCGAGAGAGAGAGGCTGAGAGAGGGAGAGGGAGAAATGGAGAGATGGAGGAAGAGAGAAGGGGAGATAGGGAGAGGAGAGAGAGGGAGAGAGAGGGAGAGAGAGATGAGAGAGAGGAGGAGAGAGAGGGAGAGAGAGAGTGAGAGAGATAGATAGAGAAAGACAGAGAGAGAAAGAGGGAAAGAGAGGAGAGAGAGGGGGAGGACAGAGAGAGAGAGAGGAAGAGAGAGGGAGAGGGAGAAATGGAAAGAGGGAGGGAGAGAGAGAGAGGGAGAGAGAGAGGCTGAGAGAGGGAGAGATAGAGAGAGGGAGAGAGAGGGAAGGGAGAAATGGAGAGATGGAGGGAGAGAGAGAATGGGAGATAGGAAGAGGAGGGAGAGGGAGAGAGAGGGAGAGAGAGAGAAGGGGGTGATTGAGAGAGAAGGGGTGATTGAGATAGAGAGAGAGGGGGAGGGAGAGAGAGTTGAGAGGGAGAGAGAGAGGGAGGGAGAGAGAGAGGGAGGGAGAGAGAGATGGGAGAGAGAGAGAAGGGGAGAGAGAGTTGGAGAGAGAGGGACAGATAGATATGGGGTGAGAGTGAGAGATAGAGAGATACAGAGAGAGAGACAGAGAGAGGAAGACAAAGAGAGAAAGAGAGGAGAGAGAGGGAGAGGGGGAGAGGGGGAGAGGGAGAGAGACGGAGAGAGAAGGAGAGGGGGGACAGAGAGAGAGGAAGAGGGAGAGAGAGAGGGAGGGAGAAGGGAGAGATAGGGAGAGAAAGAGGAGAGAGAGGGAGAGAGTGAGCGGGGGAGAGAGAGGGAAAGAGAGAGAGAGAGTGAGAGGAGAGAGGGAGAGTGAGTAGGAGAGAGATAGTGAGAGAGAGAGAAACTTTTTGCATATAAAGATAGGACAGAAGGAGAGAGTGAAATGAGCTATACGAAGGTTTATTCAATGGTGTTTTATAAAATCTAAATGTGATGATGCACGTGTCGTATTGTTTTAACGCAAACAAAAATTTAGTAGTTTTATGCTAGTATCTTTAGTTTAAATAAAACAAAAATAGTTGTTTGCCAAGGAAATGTTTATTTCCTACAAAGTCTCATTAAAAGAGGACTTATTCTGCAAAATTGAACTAAACGCTTTAATCCAAGATCTTGGTGATGTGTCTGTTAATATAGTGACCCAAACCAAGATTTACATTTGATTTATTCCAAGAAAGGTCGTATAATAAAAATATTTGTACGGGATATGTCAGCTCTGAAAATATACAGACAAATATGTTTGCAGAATAATATGTACCCGATTTTAAGTAACTCTGATTGCATTTCAGAAATAATGAATTTCAATATTTTCCTAATTTTTTCTTTGCATTTTAATTTTCAATAGGAGTGTAGCCTCAATCAAAAATTCCCAACAGTACAAAGTGAATTATTCAAGTTAATGATGCAAAAGGTGGAAGCTGATTGAGAGGCTCCTGAGGACTGGCCTGTGACTTCTTTACTCCACCTTAATTCACTTCAATTCTTAGATCCGTATAAGCAGAAATGTCTATTGCTTTGTTTATTGGGCAAGTAAACACCATTTTGTGTTCTTTAAACATTCCTTAGAAAATATTCAATATTTATATTGTGTCTACAAATTTTCCATATATATGTGCATTTGTGTGTGTGTGTGTCTGTGTGTGTATGTGCATACATCTGGGTTTTTCTGTCTTTTTGATTATCTGTTAATTATCAATCAATCAATCAATCAATCAATCTATTTCAAGTATGCCCTTATTATACTCATCTTGGCATGTTCATACAGATGGTGATCTGAAAAGTCCTAGGCGGGATGGTGTGATGTTATTTAACCTGCGATTAACTGGCGTTAACCAGAGGTGCAGCGCCTAATGGCGGGTTTTTGTCATGTAGCCTATGTAAATGTAAGTTCATACAAGGGAGTTAGCGCAGCTAATATCGTGTCTCTCACGCTTCAAAGAGTGGCTAAATTTATAATAGCCTTTTTGGCAAAAGTTTGGCTTATTTGAAAGGTTCACATCATTTAAAGCTATATCACGGAATCTAAGACACAATTATTCAATATGTCATTTTTGTAACTGTCATTTTCAGCAACATGACAATATGAACAGGCATCTGCTAAAACATATCACTATCTTTCCTTATCCAGCTAAGAAAATGAGAAGTGCAGGTTTTGATCAGGGTGGGGGGAGGGGGGTTCAACCCTGAATGCCCTCTCATTCCGTGGTTCAGCAACTGGCAGTTCAGAACCCGCGTTTAGCTTTCAGATATAGCTACCTTTCAAACCAAAATATCCAAGTCAAACGTTAAACGATAACTCTCGAAAATAGAAAGAGCACTACAATCCTTATTACATGAGAATTTTAAAATTGATACAACCCATTTTAAAAGGTGATGTCTAGGTTCACTTACTGCATTGATTTAGATTCATTTATAAAGACCGAGACCTGTATGACACGAATTCAAAACAGAGATACGCTCTGCGGCACCCGTGCCATTATGACAACCAAAATTGATAAACATCCCTTAAACGAGGCTTAAACGAGGTCGAGTTATTCAAGAAAGCTAAGAAAATGGAGAAAATGAAAAGGCTTGTGTGACTCTTTATTTTCGTTGAATAAAAACAAATTTAACCTAGTTAATCCCTTACCGTCGTGAGTTCATTTAGTGCCTTTCTTATTCAGGTATCTAGGCATAGAATAAGAATTATCTGTTTATGCATAAAAATCACTATGATGTCATTATATCTACGGCGGCCCTTTCTCAAGAAAATATTCATGCACCAACTGTACCACAGCGTATTGTACACAAGAAAACATAGATATGACTTGTCGCAGATATCCCAAAATACACGCAACATCAAGCCAGCAAGTGCCCAGGGCACTTTTCTAAAATAATTTTCAAGGGCAAATGTGTTTGGTTTTCATAAAATGATGCTATATATAATGTAATGTCTGCGGTTAGTTGATTAACCAACGATGACATAACAATATGCACAAACGTTGTGAAATTTGCTTGAAAGGACTATTTTCCTCTGGATATGAATATTCGCTGTAAATATCTAACACCAACCACGACCAGAAAAAAGGCACAAAGATATTCTTTGACTTAAGTGCACGCAAGATCCAATGTGAGAAGGGCTTCAGTGGGGTTGGAAATGCACCATTTATGATAAATCTGTAGCATTCTACACACAAAACTTTCCAAATTCTATTACCCAAGTTTAACATCCTATACCTATGCCCCAACTTTCCGTCACCTTTATGAAAGCAATCAGGTGAATGAACCATGTCTGAAAAGCTGCAACCTTGAACTACAAATTACAGGTAAATCATGTTCTACATAACAAAGTTTGCTATTAGAGATGCTGTGCGCATGAATTTCAAGCTGCGCTCAAATATCAGTTACTTTTAGATTTCTAGATTGAAAAGACATGTTGATTAAGGATAAGGCAAATATTAGGTAAGTGCCTGAAGTTCATATTTATGTTTTTAAGAACTTATTCCTATCGCCAATACGATCATTTTATTTGAGATATTTTAAATACAGTAAAACCCGGCTAATCTGAAATACGTAGGGACAGACGAAGAGGATTGTACCGTTCACCGGATTACCCAAGGCCCTCAACAATTGCTGGTTTTCTACAGATTTACTTACATTAAAGCTAGAGTGGTGCAGAGTGAGCTCTAAGGTGGTGCAGGGTGAGCTCTACAGTGGTGTAGGGGACTCTACAGTGGTACAGGGTGAGCTCTAGAGCGGTGCAGAGTGAGGTCCTCTAGAGTAGTGCAGAGTGAGCTCTAGAGTGGAGCAGAGTGAGTTCTGGAGTGGTGCAGGGTGAGCCCTACAGTGGTGCAAGGTGAGCTCTGGAGTGGTGCAGGCTGAGCTCTAGAGTCGTGCAGACTGGGCTCTAGAGTGGTGCAAAGTGAAGTCCTGTAGAGTGCTGTAGGGTGAGCTCTAGAGTAGGGCAGAGTGAGCTCTAGAGTGGTGCAGGGATAGCTCTAGAGTGGTGCAGAGTGAGCTGTAGAGTGGTGCTGGCTGAGCTGTAGAGTGGTACAGGGTGAGCTCTAAAGTGGTGCAGAGTGACCTCTGGAGTGGTGCAAGGTGAGCCCTAGAGTGGTACAGGGTGAGCTCTAGAATGGAGCAGGGTGAGCCCTGGAGTGGTGTAGGGTGAGCTTTAGAGAGGTGGAGAATGAGCCCAAGAGTGATACAGGGTGAGCTCTAGAGAAGTGCAGGGTGAGCCCTAGAGTTGTGCAGGGTGAGCTCTAGAATGGAGCAGAATGAGCCCTGGGGTGGTGTAGTGTGAGCTCTAGAGTGGTGTAGCGTGAGCTTTAGAGTGCTGCAGGGTAAGCTCCAGAGTGATACAAGGTTTGCTTTAGAGTGGTGCAGTGTGAGCTTTGGAATGTTGCAGGATGGGCTCTAAAGTAGTGTAAGGTGAACCCTGGAGTGGTATAGAGTGAGCTCTAGATTGTTGAAGGATAAGGTGCAGAGTGGTGCAAGGTGAGCTCAAGAGTAGTGCAGGAGAAGCTCCAAAGTGGTACAAGGTGGGCGTAATAGTGAAGCAGGGTGAGTCCCGGAGTGGTGCAGCGTGAGCTCTGGAGTGGTATAGGATGAGTTCCAGAGTGGTGCAGAATGAGCTCTAGAGTGATGCAGAGTGAGGTTTGGAGTGGTGCAGAGTGAGCTCTAGAGGGTTGCAGGGTGAATCTAGAGTGGTCCAGAGTGAGGTCTGGAAGGTGCAGGGTGAGCTCCAGAGAGGTGTACAGTGAGCTCTGAAGTGGTGCTGGGTTAGCTCTGGAGCGGTGCAGGGTGAGCTCTAGAGTGGTGCAGAGTGAAGTCGGGAGTGGTGCAGAGTGAGCTCTAGAGGGTTGCAGGGTGAGCTCTAGAGTGGTGCAGAGTGAGGTCTGGAGTGGTGCAGAATGAGCTCCAGAGTGGTGTAGGGTGAGTTCTGGAGTGGTACAGGGCTAGATCTGGAGTGGTGCAGGGGGAGCTCTAGAGTCGTGCAGGGTGGGTTCTAGAGTGGTGCAGTGTGAGCTCTAGAGCGGTGCCGGGTGAGCTCTAGAGTTGTGCAAGGTGAGCTCCAGAGTTGTGCAGGGTAAGCTCTAGAGTAGTGCAGTGTGAGCTCTAGAGTGGTCGAAGGTGAGCTGCAGAGTTGTGCAGGGTAAGCTCTAGAGTGGTTCAGAGTGAGGTCTGGAGTGGTGCAGAATGAGCTCCAGAGTGGTGTAGGGTGAGTTTTGGAGTGGTGCAGGGCTAGATCTGGAGTGGTGCAGGGTGAGCTCTAGAGTTGTGCAGGGTGGGTCCTAGAGTGGTGCAGTGTGAGCTCTAGAGCGGTGCAGGGTGAGCTCTAGAGTGGTGCTAGGTGAGCTCCAGAGTTGTGCAGGGTAAGCTCTAGAGTTGTACAAGGTGGGCTCTCCACCCTATCGGCTTCTTGCTGTGTAGTTTTGTCGAGCTGCTTCAAATTCACTTTCACCGGCATTTAAATCGTTCCTTATCTCACCACTTTCGATCTCGATCGACGATATCATTCAATTAAATCCTGTGAATATTTATATGAGATAATATTAGGCACTCGTATTTTCGGGATTAAGAGTTTGTAAACAGAAGAATTTATATTTGTTGTGGCACATTCCTATTGACATAATATGTCATAACAGCAAACAGTACTCATAGCTGATAAAATCGGACGGTTCACAACACAGTAGAATCTACAGTAGTTCTAAAACATTGTATCCGTTGTCGGGAATAGGAATACGTCCGAATTATGCATCTTGTTACATTGAAACCAATCGAAAATTTTAAAAGACTGAAGTATTTTGTTCAAGTTAGTGAGATTTACACATTATACCGGTTTTGCCCTAGAAGGATTAAAGATAATTGAGTTCAATACTATTAAAATGTGTTCAAAACGCTTTGAAAGTACTCTTTTATAATTTATTTTACACAGGTTGTTGTAACATCTTTATAACTTAAATATTTTAAAAATATTCCAAGACAATGCAGCAAACATTTTATTCAGAATAACCTCGAGTTGACGTCGCGACCCGCCTTTTTTTGACGTCAGATTGACGTAATGGTTTGGTTGTATATGAAATGGAACGTTGGTAGGTTTTTTACGTCTGAATGACTGCAGATTTCCTACGTCAGTTTGACGTCAATTTTGGTTTGGAAGTCAACACAATTAAACTCAAGACTCCAATGGGTTGTTTGACTCCTCTTGACCACCTTATTCAACATCATCCAACACCTCTGTCGTAATCTGTTTACTAATAAACGCGCCACCTGTCTTTCACCGAGTTTAGCAAATCTGACCGTGACATAGTTAGCAAAACTAATTGTGATATGGTCCATATTTTTTTATTGCAAATCCGACATCCAACAGCGTTCACCATCCGACATATTTAAAATGTTTACGAACCGTCAAGAATTTCAAAGCTGTCTTTAAACTTTGCTTTGTATTCGCCAATAAAAAATCATACACCAAATTTTAAAAAGAACCGGTTTACAAGCCTGAAGCAATGCGTAACGGGACAGAAAGTATTTTCTTGCAATGTTCACAAGTACTCACGGCCATGAAGAAAGCCAGTGACGTAGTGAGCGTCGCATCAGCGAAGTACTTAATTGACAACATAGCACAAATTCCTTAATTTAAGCTCCTTCACCCATAACAACTACAGCAAAACAATTATGATGTAGTTAGGAGGATTACATGCAGTTTTGTTTAATCTAGCTATACATAATTTTCTATTGATATCTATTGTTACGCTTAACTGCCTACCGAAGCGTTTTGTTATTACAGCTGTCATCATAACGCGTCGTACCACTTCACCTTTACTCCTCCAGCGGTAATGCTTCGCTATTCACCTCCCACTATTAGATTTCTAATCGAACCTTAACTATACAGCTTAACCAAGGCACTGTTCTTCCCCTCAGCATCCGCGAAAGCTCCGAAGACAGGGGCAGAGAACTTACTGACAAACAACGTAAGTACTGATTGTTGGTTGTAGTGACGCCGTGAACAATTAAGCATAACCATATTAAAACCCCAAATGACTTAGGGTGTTTGCTGACAGAAAGAATGTACACCGGGGCACGCATTGCATACAGCAGAGCAAGTATTGTGCACTTCGGAGACAGAATTGATGACCCCCCCCCCCCCCCTATGTACTTTCATATTGTTCAAGCAAGGATGTGAGGTTGCTAAAATGCTTGAGATATTTTTGATAAAAATTGACATTTTTTTCATGAAATTTGTCAGAAAACGTGGATTTCAATTTGCATGACACTGGAATTAGTGCCTCTTGTATTACATAGAAATTGCATAGCTGTTTTTATTGAGCAGCAAGAAACGTCTGAAAATTCTCTGTTAATGTGTCATGTAAAACTCTCTGACAATATCTGTTATTTCAAAGCAAATTTTCCATTCCCGATTTCGACATGGACGAAGTATCTCAAAGATTAAGTTATTTAAACTGCCTAATTTAATTCATGACTTTTGAAGTAATATTGAGCGATAATATCAATGTTCTCTGTTGACAGGATTTTTGTAATTTGTAATAAAGTGTTTTTTATTGCAATCTACACTTTCTTTTCAACGATATTAATTATTGTTTTGTTAACGCGATAAAGAACAACATGTTTTCTTTGTCAGATATAAAGATACCAACTTTCTGAAACTTGCCGTGGTTTATGTCAACATCGTTTGTCCTCTCGACAGTCGTAGGTCGTAATGACCTCACACACAGAGGTTGTCATTTCTGGTAAGCCTCACATTAGACCATAAATATATAATTTAACATGTGTGTACATGGCATGTGGCCTATGTAATTGTATACACGAGGATGAATGACAGTAATAAAAAAACAAGCCTGTTATTTGGGAAGCTCTCGTCATGCAGTAACCTTGGATAACTCTAACATCAAATACGAAATAAAGTGAAAACTTTAAATTGATTCACCTCTATAATGTGGAACTGAAGAAGTTTTGTTGGCTTGCTTTGGTCAACACCCTAGGGTGTTTACTGCGTAAATTTAAACTTTGTTATGTATTCTACAACCTAATAATATCATCGCCACTCAGTCAGATATTTTGATACATTTATTCATTCAAACGACTCAGTGAAGATTTTAGTAGTATGAGAGTTTTGTGTCACTCATCCTGTGGTGCCAGTCATTGTGACATACACAGATAGCTAAAATAATAATGTGACAGCACAGCATGTGATAACAGCCATTAAGGGGAGAAATTCAGTAATCTGGGTCAGGAGTTCAACTACCTAGTTCAGGAGTTTAGCTATCTAGACCAGGTGTTTAGCTGTAATTTTAACAGTGGTATGAGTTCGTCAACAAAGTAAATTTGAAAGTAGATTATGAAGTAGAATGTTATTAAAAATAAAGTGTTGTTACAGACATATGTGAGAAATATAACCACAGGAGCCAACGGCATCCCATGTGCGATCTTATCATTTTGCAATAGAAACATTATGGTAAATTTACTGCACTGATACAGAGAACCTAGTAATGCTAGTGGCACTCATTGACCCTTTACAAGGAATACAAACCTTTAGGATGGAGGTTATAAATGATTTTGTTTGCATGCAAAGATCGCATGAAATGTTATCGCAACAAGTTGGCATCATATTATTTCGGCTTAAGATCGGAGTAGAACTCCACAACCATACCTGCCATACCTGCCACTGGGTGTTTTCTTTCCTAGATTTGGTAGTTTAAATCAATAAACTGTCATAAGCACTACACATATGCAGAAACATAGCAAAAATATAGACCCCATAAACAATAGAGAAATGACAATATTTGGGAAAAGCAATAGAGATGTCTGTCAGACTTTTTGATACTGCAGAGAGAAGCAGGGAATTAGAGTTATCTGTACATACATGCTTCTCTGACCACCTTTTCTCAACAAAGACTATTCTTGCACTGACTGTAACACACAGGGTATCGCATACAACAAAGCCCATTTCTTGCACTGACTGTAAGACAGATTTTCATATACAACAAAGCCTATTCTTGCACTGACTGTATCACAGCCTACCGTATTTGCTTTTTCCCAGGTCTATCTGGCAGATTTCCGGAATCAAGCTCTGTGCAAGAGTTCCGCGACAATCTGTTCAATGGAGTGGATATGGTAACAGAGGATGACAGGCGTTGGCAGCCAGGTTAAGTATTACAGTACAGTGTGGTTTTCCGGGCCGTTGTGGGCTGTTTTTTTTATATAATCACCGTGCTGGGCGTTTACATCCTTAGAGAACTGGTTTATATATGTTACAGGGAATCTGTGAAATTAGGGATTTCATGAAATCCCTAGTGGATTCGGGTAATAACTTGCTCAATCAATTTTGATGTTTTTATTGAGAATTTTCATGTTTGCAATGTATTGTTTTACCGAAATTAATAGTAGATTTTGAAATAATATACTCAAAGCATTCGACTGCCAAACTATCATCCATGAGATACTTCCTGTGTAACCTATATTATTCTGTGTAACCTATGTCACATTTCACGCCAAATTCTGTTATTTTGGATGGTAATGTTATAAATTCCAATTTCTTTCGATGTGAAAAGGGATACACAGTTTTGAAGAACCACTAAACCGCCTTCCTGAATGGATAAGTTTTCAAAATAGTTTTATAATCAATATGAGCTTATTCATTACACAAATTCCCTAGGGATTTCATGAAGTCCCTAATTACACAGATTCCCTGTAACATATACACCCATTTGGGTTAGGTGTGGTGATCAGATTTACTAATAGCTGGCCTGTTATTTTGCAAAGAATTTCACGTTTGTTGCCTGATGAATCGAAAGTTTCTGTATATCACGGAGTTTTAGACTAGCAGTAGCGCCATGGTCAAGGCAATTAATGTTTTATTCCTGGCCATGGTGACGTCATATTGAAGCTTGCACTTTGTTTCATTCATCTTGTATGTAAAGCTGGACCAGCAAACTAACCCGCATTGGAATAAGATTATAAATATAATATATATATATATATATATATATATATATATATATATATATATATATATATATATATATATATATATATATATATTATATTATATTATATTTATAATCTTATTCCAATGCGGGTAATCTTATTCCTTGACCATGGCGCTACTGCTAGTCTAAAACTCCGTGATATACTCATATATATATATATATGAGTTTAGCAACTGGCTGCTCTTATGCGTGCTACTGAATGTTTAGTTACCATCGTTAAAGTACGAATCCGCATTTTGCGTTGCATATGATGGATAAATACTTACATTCATATCCCCTGCTGTTCTTGCATCGAAAACCAAACACAGAAAGTGTGCACTTGAAATCACCATAACAGCGTAATTGAGCGATAGAAAACATGGCTGAGAAGCACAAAAATGGCATAATTACAACAGTAGATATATGCACCGAAAAAGTGAAACTACACGAGGGGGAAAACTGATCGCACGAGCATCAAAGTCGATGCTACAGGCTGCAGGAAGGTTTTCTGATCAGTCCATCGACTCTTGTAGTTTTATCATTTTATCCTTTTTGTCATTTGAATGAGGTATATTCGGGTAGCACATCACCATGGAGTAACGTTTGTGTAGCAATAACAAAAATGAAATGTACATGATATGCCATATTACAGGACTGTATGGTATACCCCCAAGACAGGGGAAGCTGAAAGATCTTGATAGGTTTGACGCTGCCTTTTTCGGCATTGCTCCGATACAGGCGGAAAACATGGATCCACAACTGCGCTTGTTATTCGAGGTGTCGTACGAAGCCCTTGTGGATGCAGGTAAGCATAAAGTCAATCTCTAACCTGTTTATAAATATAAATTCCCTGATGTTTAATTATTATCAATATGTAACACTGTGGTATACTGACAGTGATTTGTGCAAACAATTTTACAGACTTTTATTTTTCAAATGGGATAAAACGGGATCTAAAATAAGAAAAATCTGGCCTCAAATGCAAAAACAAAAGAAAACACCCAGCATATTTATATTCACTTGAGACGACGTGACTGGCATATTGTTAAGGAAAGATATAAACGTATACATTAAATTGCTTGTTCAGATTATAGTAATGAATTATGAGACTATTATTATTATTTTTCTCCTCCTCCTCCTCCTCCTCCTCCTCCTCCTCCTCCTCCTCCTCCTCCTCCTCCTTTTTCTTCTTCTTCTTCTTCTTCTTCTTCTTCTTTTTATTATTATTATTATTATTATTATTATTATTATTATTATTATTATTATTATTATTATTATTATTATTAATATTAATATTATTATTATCTCTGTCAAGGTGTTAGTCCGCAGTCTATTCGATGTTCTGCCATGGGGGTGTTCGTGGGAGCTTCTTTCTCCGAATCTCATCACACATTGGGGAGCGACATGGAGAACCTTTCTCGTTATTCACTCACCGGCTGTTGCATGTCTATGTTTGCAAACCGTCTCTCTTACTTCTACGACCTAAAAGGTACGGTCAACAAGGTACATGTAAGAAATTTAAGAAAATAAATATTATTTCTAGATAAACTGATTTTCACGCTAACACTTTATTTAAAATGCTGCTTAACATTTCTAGTTCATGGTGTTGAAATATAGAAACTTGATTATGTATAGCAGCACAATTGTGTAGTACGAATTACTTTACATGAGTTCACTTTGAGAAACAAACGTACAAAAATGTGCTTTGTAAATGTGAAAATAAAACAGTTAAACGTTGCAGGGAAAATTTCATATTGCATATTGTTTAGCTGTTTAACTGTGAGTTGTAAATACACAAGGCGATGGGAATATATCCATTAATTGTAATCAGCTGTATAACTGAAAATAATATTTATTATATCTCTATACCTGAGGTATGACAACACCAAGGACACGGACAAACTTTTAGTTACAATTTCTATTTCCATAATACCAATGCAGTTATATAATCATGACACAAATTTCAACCTCATGGTAATGTTAATGTCTTCTGGTATGAATGTGTATATATAACTTTCGAGTTGCATAGTGTCCTCAAAATTTGAAAGTTGAACTGAACTAAAATGTTTTTTTGCCTTTACACTATGAGTGGAAACAACTACTTGCTTGGAACTTTGACTAAAATTTTCAAGCACTTGGTAAACTGACCGTAGCATATATACCATATACATATAAATATAAACCAGTAAATCATTTTGAAGGTCCCAGCTTTGTTGTGGACACTGCTTGCTCGTCTAGCCTATTGGCTTTGGATCAAGCACTACAATCCATTCGAGAAGGTCGCTGTAATGCCGCCATTGTCGCGGGAACACATATCTGCCTTCAACCTGCATTATCGATACAGTTTAACAAGCTCAGTGAGAACATTGTAAAACTTTAGAATACAAGTAGAAAGACCTTAATTCTTTATTACAGCCATTTCTAGAAACGTTTGGGTGATATCACACTCATTATACTCTAATAAACAATATATTGAGTTCAAGACGACTAGAGAAAGTCTTAAAACAATTTCTGAATTTTTGTTGACAGTTTATAGTTAATTTTAGGCAATTAAAAGTAATTTCTTAGTTGATAACAAAAAAAAGTTAGGTATCGAGGAAATGTACAAGGGAGACATCCATTTGTGCTTTTGATAGCACTGAATGCAATAAAATTGATAATTAACTAATATATTAGTTAAACATTAAAAGATGTGCTGGCTGGCGATGGCGCCTGTCGATCTTTTGACGCTAATGGGAGTGGCTATGTGCGAAGTGAAGCGGTAGTGGCTATTTACCTACAGAAGCAACAGGACGCACACCGCATCTACGCTACCGTGTCACATGCAAGGAGTAACTCCGATGGTTACACAGAAAATGGTGATTATGAATACTCCACTTACTTCAGTAAAATGAACACTTAATCAAGTTTCCAAGTGTGCCTTATAGTACTTGAATGATTTTGAAGCACAGTTAAATTCTAATGGAGACTATGGCTGTTTGCAGGTATAACATTTCCTTCTAAAGCAATGCAGAGGGAGTTACTAGAAGACGTATACGCGGAGTGCGGGGTAGACCCGGCAGACGTGTTCTACGTGGAAGCTCACGGCACGGGTACGAAGGCGGGGGATAAACAAGAACTTGATGCCATCGCAGACGTGTTTTGTAATAGCCGCCGCACCGAGCCATTACTTATTGGGTCGACGAAATCAAACATGGGGCATCCTGAACCAGCTTCAGGTATGTTAACTGTAACAAACAACCTTAACATGATCCAAATGAAATAAGTCAAGGCTTTAAGCGAGATGATGAACTGGTGATGCATTGGACAGTCATAAAATTCACATTCCATTCGCTTTTAATATTTGCCGTTATTTTTAAATACATTATTGTCCAAGGATTTACTGTTTTTTGGTTTTATGTTTTACAGAAAGAATATTTTTCTTCCTTACGCAAAGGACTGATTTACAAGTCAAGAGTCAAGAGTCAAGAGAGAGAGAGAGAGAGAGAGAGAGAGAGAGAGAGAGAGAGAGAGAGAGAGAGAGAGAGAGAGAGAGAGAGAGAGAGAGCTGTTGAGAGAGTTTGATGCGTTTGAAGTCAGTCACATTAAAAAGAAATATGACTTTTAAACCAAACCAATTGGCCATTCAAGCTAACTGTTAAGGCGGAAAAGATTAAAATGTAATTTGTCAGGATTAGAGACACTCGCAGTAACTTGAGCTTAATATAACTCCTCTTAACTTCAGGGTGAACTTCAGACTTTGTCAATTTGAGAGTTTTTTATTTCAATTCAAGATTATATCTTAGTTCTTTCAGTTCGTGGTTAAGTTTAAACCACATTGTAGGGGGAAAACAGATAGAGTAACACTCAAATTAGGATTAAATCGAAGAAAGATATTGATTTAGGAATTACTGACTGTATTCTACTGATATGTTCTGATTAATATATGATGTGGATAAAGTATTTAAATGCATTAATTTGATACATCGCTTTAAAATTTATGCAACCTTTGTAACATATATGTCGCCTTTCCCCGATCCTGTTTTTGCCTGGATTGTTAGAAATTTAAGGTTTATATACAGAGTGTTGATAACAAGGAGATCTTATAACAGAAAGTCATATACCACACAGGTTTAGCCGCAACTGCCAAAGTACTGATCGCAATGGAGGAGAAGAGATTACCAGCAAATTTACACTACGTTAATCCTAACCCTGACATAGCCGCCCTGACAGATGGCCGTCTGCAAGTTGTCAACAAGCACTGGCCCTTCACTGGCCAATATGCTGGTGTTAATTCTTTCGGATTTGGAGGCTCTAATGTTCATGTGATTTTGAAAGCAAACACTGAATGCAGAGAAGTACCTAAAGCTGCTACTGACAACGCACGCTTGTTTATCTGCTCCGCGAGGACTCAACAGGTACCTATTGCCCATTTGATTGTTCTTAAGGATATAAGCATGATCTGCTATCCTCGAGGAATAAATTAATTGCAGCTACCTATGAATCTACTCACATAATTAATATAAAGAGCACAGAATACTAATCAAACCATAGAATAGAAGCATGGAAAATTAACAATGTTGATGTTAACGCTTTAGCCTATTTAGAAGTCATAATCCTAGTGTTTCTTTGGTACGCAAACTGGCAATCATGAAATGAAATATTATATGTGTGACGTGGTGTCACACATAATCGGTTGTTGTAAGTAGCTTCATAGCTTACTAATTTAATTAATGGCTGTGATTCACGTGGTGCATGGTTGTAAGTAGTTACACAACTTGCTAATATAAGTTATGGCTGTTATTCCTTGCAGTATTGCAACTGAGACAAGGTAAAAGTATTACAGTAAAAAAATAATGCAAACAATTGTATTCAGTAAATCTGGTCAGTTTTAAAACCATAGCAATATTATTTATATTCTGAATTAAAAATTGAATATACAAATTAACTTAAAACAACAAAAATCATCTGAAATGTTTGTTTTATAGGAAACAATGAAGCATGCCCAAGAACATGACATCTTACATGAAATAAATCGTGCCTATTCTTACGAAGGAAAAAATGTTCTAATTAGGAAAACATGTGTTGCAAATTACGCACAATAAAAAGGATTTCTCATATACGGTGTAGACAATTTTGTCTTATTTTATTTTATTCAGGGATTAGAAAAGGTGCTAAGAAGTATGCAGGAGAAAAGCTATGAAGTGGGCATGCAGGCGCTGTTGCAGTCGAATGCCCACTCCTCGGCCTTGTCCCACCCGTATCGTGGGTATGCGGTACTGAACGCAAAGCAACCAATACAGGAAGTAAAGGTATCTGTTGAACTGATCGAAATCTTTGTTGAGGGTGTGTACAGATTAAACGATTGTGTAATCTCCCCATATATTAGGCGTGCTTGAATCTTATAAAATAAGTGTGCATAAACCTTATCAAAGCCATTTTATGATTGAAAGAGAGAAGAGAGAAAGAGACAGAGACAAAAAGAGAGACAGAGAGAAAGACAAAGAGAGAGAAAGAGAGAAAGAGAGAGAGAGAGAGAGAGAGAGAGAGTTGCTTAACAATATAACACTATTTTGTTCATTGAGATATTGACCCTTATGAACTTTCTTGGGATTTCAAAAGAACACTGCAGTTAAACACACAAAAGTATAGAATTTTATACCATGTGTGTGTTATTAGCGTTGTCCAGCAGCGAGACGGGCTGTGTGGTTTATATTCTCCGGTATGGGTGCACAGTGGCCAGGTATGGGACGGGACATGATGCACGTAAAGGTATTCCGCGAGAGCGTAGAAAGAAGCGACGCAGTCTTAAAGATCCATGGTATCGAGCTCATACAGATGATCACGGACGGTACAGGCGCATCCTGTGAAAACATCATCAACTCTTTTGTCTGTATTACTTCAATTCAGGTGATCAAGATTCCTCAACTTTAACATTTACTTCAACTGAATAAATGTGGCTAAAAATAACGCAAATCTGTACCCTGTGACAGAATATCACATCAGAGATTAATAATTAATACATTCATTATTTCTTACAAGTCTACAAAAAGGAACACGCAAGCATAATATTCAACATTAACGACTCTTTTCCAGGAAATTTCCATGAAAAAATAATTTAAAGAAATTAAAATGTACTTTTTCCAGAAGAAGTCTTTGTTTTTTTCAATATTCAAGACTCTATACATTGCCTTCCTTGAAATTAAAATGGAAGCTGGCGGCTTTATATTTAAGAATATTTTTATGCACATCTTCGTGTACATAACATGATTGGATCTCATAATGAACAGATTGAATAAATTCTAGCAAAAAGAAGTCAGGATAGCGCTCTTGTTCTGTAGACATTGAAGAGATTGAATAAATTTTAGCAATAAAGACGTCAGAATAGCGCATTCATTGTATTGCACAAATGAACATTGAGTGATGAAAATCCTATTGGTGAAAATTGGTAACTTAACGAAGCACTTAAATCGAAGAACAGTGTTGGAGAATTTCTAATCTGCATGCTGGAATTCTTGCCCAAGCACAGTATATTCGGTAATTGTATTCCGGATTAATACGCAGATTTGATGTACAAAGCTTAGAACCAAGGTATTCAATCATTTATCAATGAATAGCTGGCTTTTGCTTTTGAATAGTTTTTGTGCGTTGAACCTTGGATGCATTCAAAACACAGGATTAATCTTAAGATTAAAAAAAGCAACACAACAAATAAAAAAAGCAGAAAGGGGGTGTGATTAATCTTTCCATATTTGGTCATATCGTAACTCTGGTGGCTTACCACAATGCCTATATGTTTCCTGTGGTACTTATTACAAGTTTGTCCTATACTTTGTAACCACTGTGCAACGAAAAATTGATTGATTACAACCTGTGTTTATTGTGGTACCGACGTTCTCCACTAGATAGCCCAAGCGTGTGGTTGAATTGTGATGTTTATTTTCGCAACCAGGTGGCGTTGGTAGATGTTTTGCGCTGCATTGGAGTAGAGCCCGACGGGATTGTGGGTCACAGTATAGGTGAATTAGCCTGCGCTTATGCGGGTGGAAATCTTACAACAGAAGAAGCTGTATTGGCCTCTTACTGGAGGGCACGCTGTATCCTGGATGCCAAACTCCCTCTCGGTGCCATGGCAGCGGTTGGATTGACGTGGGAAGAAGCTAATGAACGCTGCCCAAAAGGCATTGTTCCTGCTTGTCATAACGCCAAGGATAACGTGACCATTTCAGGCATGTCTCCATATATTTTGTCAAATTTGTCAGTAATTCTCATCTTTAAAAAGTCAAGTATCATTGACTCTGATTAATTTCAATTAAGCATAAATAAATCATATAGACGGATATATGTTTTGGTGAAGGAGGAGGGGGTTATTTCAAAAATTTCAAACAAAGCAGCAATTTTAACAGTTCAAAATTTACAACACTCTCTGACACTCTCCATAATCCCCCTGATTTCGTCACTAACACCAACAAACGCGTACGAGTATTGCTGTCTTCTGTGATAAAATTAGACCCCCCTCCTCCCCGAACCGCGACTGATATCCCTATGTGCATAGTCTTACTGTCGTCTGTGATATATCCCAAATTAGGTCCAGCTGGTAAAGTAAAAGAATTTATAGAGCAGTTGAGGAAAGAAGACGTTTTTGCAAAGGAAGTTAATAGTGCTGGGATTGCTTTTCACAGTTATTTTCTACAGAAGGTGGCCCCTCTGTTACGCAAAGCACTCAATCAGGTGATATACAAAACTATACACTTACAAAAATACTGGTATACTGTGAATGCCGTTATGTCATATATATGTGTGTGCGTGTATGTGTGTGTGTGTGTTTGTGTGTGTAAGTGTGTGTGTTTGTGTTTGTGTGTGTGGGTTTGTGTGTATGTGTGTATGTATGTGTGTGTATGTTTGTGTGTATGTGTGTGTTTGGGTGTATATGTGTTTGTGTGCATGTGTGTGCGCTTCATTTCCAGGTTATGATGGATGTTTTTCGTTTTGAGTATTGCCACTGTGATATCTGATATTATTGCATTAAAATATGTTTATATTAACGTAACCATTTCTAACATATAAGGTTATCTTAACGTAACCATTTATAACATATAGGTTATAAAAGAACCTAGGCCACGTAGCATCAAATGGATCAGCAGCTCTATCCCAGAGAAGGCGTGGCAGAGCGACTTGGCCTTGACCTGTTCTGCTGATTACCTCGTCAATAACCTGCTAAGTCCCGTGTTATTCTACGAGGTCCTGCAGCACGTACCTACGGATGCGATTGCAATAGAGATCGGGCCGCACTGCCTGCTACAAGCCGTGCTGAGGAGATCCTTGAGTAAGACCTGCATACTCACTGCATTGATGAAGCGGCATCACCAAGACAACTCGTTGTTTCTAATGGAGAATCTAGGAAAGTAAGTGAAACGCCTGCCTTTTAAATACATGAATATTTGACCAGTTAAGACTCCGTTGTCCAGAATGTAAACAATTTATTAAATTTTAAGAAAGGCTTATTCCAAGTTATATTTTAAAGGCTTTGAGGATACACAAACTAATCTAGAATGTGTGAGCCTAAGAAGCTTTCTCTTAAAACTACATATATTAAGTGCAGCTACGTTTCTGTAGAAGAAAAACAATTGTAAATGTAAATATTAATTTGGCAATATAGCTGTAGCTCAGTTTTGACAAAGCAAATCCCACGTAATCTCGAAAAAAGGTTGGAAAAATAAAATACAGCATCTGTGGTTTATTTTGTGCTGAAGTAACACACAGATTAGTCGTAATCTCGCATTTGAATTGTCCATGTACAAGTAATAACAACAAGTGTCAAGTATTAACAACATTATTAGTTGCAATATATATATATCTCCTTTCCCTTACGACCTCTCTTTGTCGCTCTCGCTCTCTCATTTTAACTATTTATCTATATATATGTGTGTCCTTTTATCCTAGACTGTACACGGCTGGGGTTGACGTGGATCCTCTAACCTTGCATGAGCCCGTAGTGTTCCCCGTGGCACGTGGTACACCGATGCTGTCTTCTCTGATCGAATGGGATCATTCTCAGTTATGGCCAATCTTCACTGCTGAAAGCAACTCTTCTGGTAATAAACTATATACCACTACTTATTTCCTTGAAATTTATTCATTTGCAGCTTGTATATTGCAGCGTACATAGTACAACATTATTTTAAAAAGTTTTAGCAATATGATGTAATTATTCTTTAAAAGTTATGTGTTTATATTCAAAAGAATTGGGCGCCCTTCATGTCAGGTTAAATTAATTAAGGATCTCTTTATTTGTTTAGCAAAGAAGAATCAAAGTGGTTCACAAAGCGTTACCTATGTGATTGATACGACACCCAGTGGTGAAGATCGGTATTTAATGGACCACAAGATAGACGGCCGAGCTCTTTATCCAGCCATGGGATACTGCGTACTTGCTTGGCGTACTCTTGTAAGAATAATGCTTCCATCTATAAAAATAGCATGTGGACTGAACTGAGACACCTCCCGTGGCCCGTAGCACCGCGAGCACAAGCCTGTAAGACGGGTTCCAAGGGAGGTTCTTTGGATAACTTCAAACGCGAGTGTGGCTTTATTTCATGATTTCAAAGCAATATATCCTCTTATAAATTAGCTATTTTGTGTACTCTATGCACTGCCTTTTGTCCTGCTTAGAGTATAAGTTAGCACGTTTCACATTTTAGTCGGTAGCTCATAGATGTAGGATCCCGCTAGCATTTCTCGCTTGCAGGTTAATAACTATCTCGCAGCACTTACTAACTTTCCTGTCCTGCTAGGTCTAAAGGAAGGACACATTACCGTAGCCTGCTGGTCAAGCTGCAAGCTATCTGCACTTCACGCACTCCACCCTGCATATAACTGATGGAGCTGTGGCGTGCTGGTCAACAGCTGCCCTTAGGTGCGTCCTTAAGGCCCGCCGGCGTGTGCGCACGCCTTGAAGTTGCACTAGCTGTTGCTCAGCTATGGAATAAATAGTAGGTCCTGGAGTACGGCCTTAAACTGCTTCACAGGTGACATAGAGATAGAACCTTGTTTCAGCTAAGGCCCTTTGGCAACAGACAAGTCCCTGCTGGTAGAAGTTCGTCCTGTCGCCTAGTGATATGAACAGGAGTAGGTACCTCTGATTTTAATCCACCTGCTGCCTTGTATGACAAGTTAATTCAAGGTAAGGCTAGTAGAAGGTAACTGACTCTAAGCTGACTCTAAATCCGCCTGCTGCCGTGCAGGATGTGTCTATTTTAGTCAAAGGATAGGAGAAGGTAACTCGGACTTCAAATCCCCAGGAGTCATTCAATACATTGGGGAGGGGACTTAACAACGCTTCCCAAACGCATTGCTCTGCAATGGCCAGGAGTCAAGACGAGAAGAAATCTCCTAAATGAAATCCTTATTTAGGGACACTGTTCAGGTTGTGATCAATTGGACACCAGCAGAATAAATAAGAGAGACTTCAGATGAGAGAGTGTATAGGCACATGCACTTAAAGCTGTGCAGGTTATCTCGGTAACCAAACTGTGGTGATGGGGAAGTAGCGACGGGAGCAGCCCGAGGATACTTCTTCGAGTCCCTAGTCACAGCGGTGCACTTCGTCCAATCATTAACGATCTTTTGACTAAGAGGCAGTTTATCCTTCAGTATCCTCCATAGATGACAGAGCAGTCTTTTTAGGACCAGTAGTACCCTCCTCTGTCAGGTCAGAGGCGAGGAAAGGAGCACTAAACATCGTCTGTCCCTATCGACTCTACTGGGTAGCCTTGTCCAGTTAGTCATACAGATCTGCGGTGGAAGAAGAGGAAAAAAGAAAGAAACTTGAACTTTGTTCTGGGCTCTTGGAATTTGTGGACAATGACCGACAACGAAGACAGAGAAAACAGTGTATTGCAGTCGTGTCTACATCTTCTTTTGAAATGGATAACAAGAAGGCATTCCAAGCACGCTTGGAGTTTGCGTTACCATCAAGAATCACTGGCACGTGACGTATCTCGGATAAGCTAGTGGTACTGTGGGCTAAAACTGAATATTCGGATCTACACCACTATAATCAGTGCCTATCCAACCACGATCACACATACTGATGAGTTAACGACAGTTCGTAGACAACGAAGAAGGGCAAGCTCATTCTAATAGGAGATGTTAACATGCGAGTTGATGCAAGTCATGCGCTATGGCCCAATGTACTTGGAAAACACGGAAGGGTCAATACATCTAAAAAGGTGACCTATGACTGTCAAAATGTTGCCAATATAACATAAGCTCTTCGTCAATAACCAGGCATTCCAGCAAGCCATTCCTGCAAGCATTAGCACATCCAAGACTACATCATCGAGACTGCTGAGACGTGACAATTACAAGTGGTCACCTCTCAGACCATATGCTTGTACACAGCATCATGAAACTACAGATAGCACCGATAACTAGGAATAAACATTAGCCACAGGCTAAAGGCTCGTAGAGTGGCAAGAAAAGGCAGAAAAACTGACCACAAGATTTCATAAAAGTAGATGATAAATCTGCTGATGCTAACCAAGCCATTGAGAAGCTATGAGCTGACTTCCGTGATCCAACGCTGCTGCCGAAGTACTTGGTTTCGTAAAATGGAAGTACAAGACGAGTTCGACGAGAACGAACAGACCATGTGCTTCTTGACAATATGCACGAGCTACTTCGAAGTACATAACGAACAAGCAGCCTATCGTGAAAAAAGAAGAGCTTCCTTCAATGCAAATCAGATTAAGAAGCCACTGAGAGTACTAATGAACAAGTGCTGGGAAGAGAAAGCTGCAGATCTACAACAGCCTGCGGAAACACACAGCATCAAAGCATTAACCAACAGAATTAAAGCGATTTACTTATTTAATAGATCACAACAGCCACCAATGGAGGAGCTTGACATTTACCCTATCAGCGCAGGGGTAGCGAAAGCCATCAAACAAGTGTCCATGGGCAAAGTAACAGGTCTTCATGGAATTCCTCAGAAGATCTTTAAGTGCGAAGAGACCCATATGGTTACAGGGCTAACCAAACTATTTGATGCCTTCTGGAAGAACAACGAATTACTATAAGAGCTGGAAAACGCTTCTACAAAGCCTAAATTCAACCGATCGCAACGTGAGAACTCCTGAGTGATATCCGTACTCTCTATAGCAGTCAAAGTTCTAGCTAGATCCGTTCTAACGAAGTGATAGGAAGTATCTTATGGGAGTCACAGTGTAGTTTTCTAGTGTCCGAGGTACTGCAGACATGATATTTGCCTACAGACGGCTCCGAGATTAATGTCAGGAACAGAACAAGCCCTGCTTGTAGACCCGACAAAGGCATTCGACATTGTTAGTGTATGACAGCTGCTGCGCGAGGCAGGTTGACCTAGCAGACTGATTTCTAGTACACGCTCTTTCCAAGACGTAAAAATGGATCGTGCATTCGGTAATAAAAAGCCATTCAACATCACCATTGGTGCGAAACAACTGAAGAACAACCTCCTACTGAAATCTCAATTACGATGGATCGGAAACTTAGTGTACACGGTCGGAACTCGCATTACCCAGGCGTTATTCTATGGGCAACTGAGAGGGGATGTTGGTCTGCGCTTTAAATACTCACTGAAAACTAAAAACCAACCTTAAACAGCGTAGCATGGGGTCGGCCACCTAGAAAGCTGACGCACAGGAGCGGACAGTGCCGAAGTTGTTGCTACTCCTCTGTCAAACACTCCGCATAGAATCTGGGAAATAGAGGAGAATGGCTAAAATGTTCAATGAGTCCATGACCGACATACGAGAAACGTACCATCATCTGCGTTGTTTTTTCTGTCTCTCTGCTACGTTATGATGAAGTAGGCAGTAGAAAGTAATCAGTTTCGACAGTGCATGCTGCGACCATTTCCATACTGAAAAAGGCTGGAATAGAGCTTTATGTATCCATTTTTCATTTGGACCACTAAAATACCTCTGTGTTTCTTAGTTCGCGCACTGACATCCATAAAATAAAAACCGGATAGGGATCACCTACCTTCCAGAACCATCAGTTTTTCGTGCACTTAATGACAGGAAAGGAAGAGAAACATATTTTTTAATTTCTAAAAATATCTACCAAAGCATTATAAATTTTACACGGAAATTACTTTTTGCCAACGAAACGTTTTGACGTTACAAGTAATAACTCTTCTACAGCAGTAAAATATTCTGTTGATTAAATCAGTAAATAGTATCCGTAAACAGCCGTTGGGATACGAACATATCCCTTATTTAAAAGCTGATCAGAATATGTTCTTAATTCATCTCACTATCTAGGTGTTCTGAATTTTGTCAGAACCTTTTTTGTTTCCTTTTTGTTTAATTAGGACGCATGTGTGTGCGTAAAAAACTATTTTGAAGTTTTAATTTTGAAACCCATCCTTTTGTGACAAGGTTTTGATCTTTATGATATTGAAACTGGGTTGTTGTCGGGTTACCAGGATATACGCCTATTTTGAGCATATATCTGTTGGTATTTGTGACACAAAATGTTTTTGAACTCAAGCACGGTACACACATCACCAAACTCACCAAACTGACAACATAAGGATTGTAGCTGAGAATACAGGACTGACTTGATTATCCATGTGATCTTTAAGCTGCTTCCTTGACTGACATCTCACATCAGACGCGAAGAAACTTAAATCAAAAATTGTGTTCTGTGGACATTAGTATGATACGCTCTGCATCTGATGTACGGTTTTTTTCAGTAGCAGATCAAGGGGGCTGGATAATCAGAGTAATAATCAACACATTCCAAAGCGTTGGGGTCGTGACCTTTAGTGTAACTCTTGGATACGTGCCTGGTTGAACTATAATAATATTTTGGTTACAGGCTCAGATGCATGGCGTTCTTCATGAGGACATGCCGGTGTGCTTTGAGGACCTTTACTTCCACGAACCTACACTGCTTTCCGACAAAGCAACGGCGACATTACACGTCAGCATCCAGCCGGGCACGGGAACTTTTGAAGTGAGAAGCGACAGTGACACAGTTCTTGTGACAGGAAAAATTCGCCGAGGGTCAAGGGTAGAAAATCATGTGACACAGGAGATCTTGTCAAAGCGAAAAATCCTCGATGAATGCAACGACTTTTATTTACTTCTAGAGGCGAAAGACGTTTATGATGAACTCAGACTGAAAGGGTATGAATATGGACCCGCCTTCCAGAACATTATGTCCAGTGACAATAAAGGCAAGCGATGTTTTATTTTACTTCATTTGTTTGTGTAATGAGATGATCATTAAATAATAAACCCCGATGATAACTCATGTATAACAGTACTGATGGATAACTTTATTTGTGATATATGCTAAATATTGTAATATTGCGGTGAAAAATTATAAATGCATCTAGCAATTATTTAACGAAATGTTATGTGTTTGAAGATAAAAGTAATGGAATACTTTCCTTAAGTGAAAGGGGTTTGCTTCAGGAACAAATGGTACACTTCGCTGGACAGATGACTGGATTTCATACCTCGACGCTTTGCTGCACTGTGATATCATGAGCAAGGAAGACAATAGGCAACTTTGTGTACCGCAGCGTATTCACTACATCACCATAGACCCACAAACTACAAAACGCTCAGTAGAGACCACTACAGGTAAGTAGCAAAAACCTTTATGCATACAACCCAAATCAAAGGTAACGCATCATTGCATCATGTTGAGATTGCTTCTTACTGATGCGATTTATTTCACTTTTACGATATTTGTCCATTAACATTATCTTTTACCTAAAATATCTATTTGCCTTTCCCTTCACAATACATTTAGTTTTTACAGTATCAGTTTGCACAGGATCAGTTTTTTCCCCAGTATTAGTTTTTCAAAGTATCGGTTTTTTTACAGTATGCCAAACAGACTTGAAACAGAAATTTAAATATACATACGTATTTTGACACACATGAAAGAATGATGCCGACATCATGTAACGCGAGGTGTTTATTGTGTGACATCATATCCACAGAACCAATTGCATACAAAATTCATGCAAGATGTTGTACCTTGCAAATGGGCAAATCAGGATAAAATGCAATACATGTGATAGCTTTCATTATATGGTAAGACTGCAGTATGTGAAAAAATGATAACGTGCTGAAGGTTGCAGTATTTTTACGGATTGTAAGCCAGCAACTCGTCTAATAGTGGATGAATTTTTTTGTCGGTGATCCCACAATCCGCCCTAATGGCGCATGGATTTTTTATGTCAATGATTCCACATGCTGTCCCATCATTAAAGTTAATCAGCGTTTGTGCTGTTCAGGGGCAGTTTTCGAGTAGTAAATTCATGAACTGAAGAAGCTAAGATACAAAACAGATGATTTTTGCATATTCAACATTAAATAATAAGGGGAACGTTATTACAGTTTCATTCAAAACTGTATGCAATGTTGTGATTACAACAGTATGCACAGCGTACAGATGTTGTTCAAATTTCGTTCGAAGGTTATTTTTGTCAAATCCAAAACACTAAACGGTGTGTCAGTGTGTCAAAATAAACTTACGGACGAACTAGTGACATGAATTTTTTTTAGTGAAAATGGATCAATTTCACTTGACTTTAAAATGGGTGTAAACGGTACAAAAGAAATCGAAACTATAACAGAAATACAACATGGCAAGAGGGAAGAACATGGAAATACGTTCCTCAGTCAATTTTTCATATTGATCGAATCACCCTAGGGATTTGGTGAATATTCACTTTGACTTTGAGACGTATTTTCCTGTACTTCCGTCTTGACTATGCAGTATTACTATCGTACATTCCGAAACAATTAAGCTTCTCCACTAGTAATTCATTTAAGAATTTAACAGGACGGTTAATTGGTTTAAAACAACACTACAAAATCTTGCATGAGAGGTATGTTAAAAGAGCTGGAGTTGGAAGATTAACTATGTGTTCAAGTGCATACGAATTTTGGCAATAGGGCAACAAAACGCAAAAAGTCAAGACAATGAAAATAAGTCTGCAAATTATTAACTGGAATAATACATTGCATAACCTCTTTCTTTCCAAATATTAATTAATAGGTATTAAATTCGTTTTTTATAGGGAGCAGAATATAGGGAGTCAGGGAGTAGAATAGTGATTGAATATACAAATACATTCTCACAACTACAAATGTATGAAGATTGATTTAGAGTCTTGCTTGCCTTAATCTTTTGATTTTATTTCTATGTAAAACCACAGGCCCACATAAAGTCGGCACACTTATTCTTAAAATTGACAATATGTCAACAAAATGTTGTTTGTTTGACTCCTGCAAAATGTTGTTTATTTGACTTCTGCATGAATATACATATATATATATATATATATATATATATATATATATATATATATATATATATATATATATATATATATATATATATATATATATATATATATATATTCTAGCACTATTCTAATCCCTGTCTGGTATAATTTTACCAGTTAAACCATTTTTAAGTTTAGCCAGTTGTTGTTTGCTAATTTGCAACTGGTATGTTTTTTCTCAATGAAACACCTTTTTCACTTTTAATGTTTGCGGATATAAACACAGCAAAGCTAAACTAAATAAAAACTGGCATATCATTGAAGTGCAGAATGAGGGGTCACTTGTCAATGAAAATATTTTTTTCAGAAATTCCGTACACAGTGCTTACTGCGTTAGACACGGTGATGACAGAAAGTGTGACGCTCAGAAGGGTACACTATTCCGTCATATTTCGCCACAAACATCCACATAGTCCTATTCTACAGCATCAAGTCTTTGTCCCGTTCAACCAACGAGTGGAAATTCCCCAAGGTAAAGCTTACCTAGAAGAATGCGTTAGAAGGATCACTGAACACGCACATCTTATACCAAACCATTCTCATCCGCCGCAACGTGAACTGAAAGAGCTTCTTGGATTATTCATGGAAATGAAGCCGATATCACTCGGTTATTCATCCAAACAGAATCAAACGAGTTCCGTGGCCGGTGACAATGAACATGATTCCAATATGCTATTAAGTATATTAGATAACATCTTTCTGCAACACAACAATGATTTTTACGACAATCTTAGCGACACTCTAGCGATACACAACAATACCGAACTGTGTGACTTTGTGTTCGAATGCTTGAAAGAACCTGAGGTTTTAAAGTCCCATCTTCAAACTGTTATCGAAAATCGAAAACTGGAATCAAAATCTGGGCAAACAGTAAAAATTGTTGAATATGGTGCTGGACGATTCTATAAGAAGGTTATACCGTTGCTGAAGAATGAGCCTTTAGTTGATGTAGAGGCCATTGTTGTAAGAGAAAAAGAAGGCAAGAACGAACATGAAAACACAGAAAGTGACCTGTCTGTAAGATACTGGGATTATGCAGGAAATATTCCAACAGATCTGCAGTTGGTTGATTTAGTCATTATCGATGAGGTGACATTTGATGACAGATTTGCACGCAAAATAGATGTGATATATGACAGCATAAAGCCTGGAGGATTTGCACTCTTGTACGGAGCAACTAGCAACCATACTCTAGCACTCATTGCGCATGCGCTCGTGAACAATGGCTCGTTGCCAGGCAACACACGAGCTACAAGCAGGACCATGTATGATGAAACAGCTGTCCTAAAGCTTATCTCAGATGTCAACCTCAAGGTAGTCTCCCAGGCTACAACAGCTCTCCTTCACTCGATGTTTCTTTGTCGAAAACTGGAGGCAAAACATTCCATAAGACCTGATATTGACATTAACGTTTCATCGCTGCATCCAATATGGGTAAATGATATCAAGACAGAACTATTAAAGAACAAAAAAATTTGGCTGCGGTCTTCTACTCCTTACAGTGGTGTTTATGGATTAGCCAGCTGCTTGAGAAAAGAACCGAATGGAATAAATATCAGGTGGCTAATGTATTTCAATACTGTTTTTTTTAATTATTTAATGTCGCGGTGTAATTTGTTTGCTTATACATATTACTTAATTACCTATAAAATAAGTCAAGAAGGAAGGTAATCAAGTAACAGAAAAATAAAAAATGCCCTTTTTAACAAACTAAAATCCGAAATACTGTTGCTTCACGGTGCTTATACACTTATGTCGCTATTGTTCAAAGCATTCCGATTTAGCTTGCAGTGGCTAATTTTGTCATACTCATTCAACCAAAATTTAATATAAATTTGTGCTAAACAAAGTTCTTATTGGCATTCGCGTCAAAGCATTGCTAATTATATTGTATTTTGTAATGACGTAATGTTTGCAAACTGTAAAAATAGAAGTATCATGGCTGAAGACAAAGCAATATCTCAAGAGGAAATAGATAAGCAGAAGGACCTTGACCTTGTAGTGAACATATATTGTCAAGGATCATGGGGTCATTACGTACAGATGCCGCTACAGGCAGGTAAGTATGCAAAAAACATCGAGAGCTGGTGGACTGATCCAAAAACTCTTTCCAGAGCGCGTATACGGACCGTAAGAGCCTGAAAGACAAGTGCAAATCCCAATTGGGCTTTGGTTTATTTCATGACTTAAGTACAAATATATTCTCAACGCTTGTTTTCAAGAGCACATATTCAGTACCGCGTATCGTTAAGTTTTCGATACTGGAAGAACAGGGAATGCTGCTGAGCGTAAGCGTGTTTCGTAGTCATATGCACGGGTGTGACCAGCAGTACAACTGCTTCGTTTATGCAATGCGTGCATTATATGTCTTTGCTTGCCTAATGCAACTATAATCTAGAACAGTGCAACATTTTACTTATGCAAATCGTATACATATAAAGTACATATGCGTATTTACGCTGCCAGAAGTAACACAATAAAATATAAAACTGATCCGGTGACATTGATTTTCATATAAAATCAACTCAGAATTAAATATTTGTAAAACTTTAAAACTCGCCTCAGTAAGTTTTAGGTCGTCAGTAGTTTGTAGTTTGTCGTTAGTACTTTGAGTAAAACGTCTTTAGATTTTAGACATTGATGGAGCTTTGAGTAGCTTATGTTTTTAAAAATAACATTTACCGTATTTTCAAATTTTTAACAATCATGTTGCAGTGAATCAGGTGAGTACGGAGTACGCGTATGTGGATATGTTTAGCGATGGCAATCTACAGTGGGTAGAATCACAGCTACAACGCTTTGAAACCGATCTTACGCCTGGCATAGAACTGTGCACTGTTTTCTACTCAGCACTAAATTTTCGAGACATTATGCTAGTCACAGGTAAATTCCACATAATTCGTCTGCTAATATTTCAAACTGGTGTTATTGCAAACAATAGTTTCGATGCACCATGAGAACAATTGTAATCAGTGTTCAAATTTCCTTTCAAAACCCCAACAACATTGATGAACTTATTTACACTTGATATGAAATGCCTGTATTTATACAAATATTGTTCAGGGAAACTTTCTCCTAGCGCAATTCCTGGATATGTTGGAACTGAGGATTGCATGCTTGGAATGGAATTTTCCGGTAAAGACCAATCAGGACGGAACGTTATGGGAATTGTGCCTGCAAAGGTATTTCTTCAAGAGACAAATGTTTGCATATAAACTTATAATTGTTACATGACTCGGGTAAAAGTTGAAGTCAAAACTGATTTGAACGTACACTTCGCTCAGTTGGCTGGGACATTAATCTTGTAAAGTCCTGGGTTCGAATGTGGCCCGGGGTGGTAAGCAATCGATTCACACCCGCCCCAATTGCCTTAGCTAAATGAATGTAGTTATACCATACTCAAATTCAAAATCCTGAGTCTTTTAGCAATCCTTTCAAAATATGATGTGAGATAATGAATGTGTACTTTTTGAAAGATGTGATAGCCTGCTATATATTGCACACTATACTTAAACGTTCCCCATATAGAAGGATGCTAGATTAAAGCACTTGTTTTTCAACTATGTCTTTTTTGGGGCATGTTATCAGGCTTTCGCGACAAATGTAGCCGTAAAGAAGTGGTTTATGTGGGCCGTACCAAGCAGATGGAATTTGCGTGAAGCGGCAAGTGTTCCCGTGGCCTATTGTACAGCTTATTATGCGCTTTTAGTCCGCGGAAGGATACGATCAGGCGATACTGTGCTTATTCACTCCGGAAGTGGCGGAGTGGGACAAGCAGCGATAACTATCGCGCTACATTATGGCTGCCGTGTTTTCACAACCGTTGGTTCCAATAAGGTACATTTGAAAATTAAATCAACATGACATTTAATTTGAAGTTAAAGTGTATAATAGCATAAAAATATTTTTCATCGAATGTTCAGTTCAAAATCAGTGCACTTTAAAAATAAACTTCAATTTTATCACTCCCCTTTTTCCTTCTAATTTTTCTGCTCTACACTTAAATTTTAGGGTCTCTACTTTTAAATTAAAGACAAAATACTAAATTTTAAACTGCGAGTCATGTAAGCGATTGTGTTATTGAACCGTTTATACATCAATTGAAATATTATTGCAGTTTTTTATAATAAAATGTGTTCCTAGAGGCTTAACATTAAGAAAACCACAACAACTGCCTTTGTAACGCATTTTCAATGTATAGATATATGTGTTCATTGGTCGTGTTTCAATATATGTGTTCAATGTTTAAATGTGTGTCTTCAGTGTTTAAATATATATTTTAGTGTTTAAATATACGTGTTCAGTGTCATAGGTTTAAGCATGCGTGTTCCGTGCTTAAATATATGTCTTCAGTGTTCAATGTTTCAATATATGTGTTCAATGCTTCGATATATATGTTTAATATTCAATATTTAAACATATGTGTGTTAAGGCATTTATATTCTCTCACGGTTGATAGAAAGTGAAATTTCTGAAGCAGAGGTTTCCTCAGCTAGTCGACAACAGTTTTGCTCACTCCCGTGATACATCATTCGAACAACACATTATGAACGCCACCAATGGTCGTGGATGTGACGTCATACTAAATTCCCTAGCAGACGAAAAACTGCAGGCGAGTCTTCGTTGCTTGGCAACTGGTGGCACTTTTCTAGAAATTGGAAAATACGACCTGGCTAAAAATACTGCACTTGGTATGGCACTCTTGTTGAAAAATGTCACAATCCATGGAATTTTGCTGGATGCATTGTTTGAGGATAATGCACGGGACTGGAATGAGATTCATACGCTTCTAACGACGGGGATAGAGACTGGTGTTGTCAAACCGTTGAACACAACAGTTTTCTCAACAGAAGAAGTACGGAAAGCATTCCGATTCATGGCACAAGGAACTCACACTGGCAAAGTACTCATACAGGTACAAAGTTACAGTACAAATATGTTGTCAATGTTATTGCTTTTCAGTACAAAGTTATAGTACAAATATGTTACCAATGTTATTGCTTTCCAGCACCTTGTTTATTCATTATATTCTTTTGAATGGAGTTTTATGAATGCTGTAAACAGTTCTCCTTTTGTACATACACAATGGATATTTTTTGCAACGCATTAGTAAATTTTGCAAATAAATATGTATGTGTCATATATTGATATGTGTAATAGATCAAAACAGAGAAGAGCAATGAAAACAGCAATGCACGAGGGGAATCATACAACATTCAGAAAATCCCAGCCATTCCCAGGGTGTACTTCTATCCTAGGAAGAGCTACATAGTAACGGGAGGATTGGGCGGTTTCGGCTTGCAGCTCACACAGTGGTTGATTGACAGGGGTGCAAAGCATATCCTTCTGACGTCACGCTCGGGAGTCAAAACAGGTTATATATATATATATATATATATATATATATATATATATATATATATATATATATATATATATATATATATATATATATATATATCAAGGGTTATAGCATCAGCATAAAAATGATTTGGTTTCTTTCATAAAAAATATAATTTTGACTCCATATAAAAAAGATCGTTGCATCACAACAAAAATACAGACAGTTATGTGTATCACAACAAAATCTAACAAACTGTTTAAAATGTATAAGAAAAGTGCTGATATATTAGTCTATTTGTTTAAATATTAGGCTATCAAAGTAGGCAGTTACGTCATTGGCGGGAAAATCCGGACATTAACATCGTTGTGTGTCGTCATAATGTTTCGTCACATGAACAAACGGAAAAGCTCATACAACAAGAGCATAGTATAGCACCCGTCGGCGGTGTATTTCATTTGGCTATGGTACGTACAACACACGCATACACATTGACACACACAGAGTTCTGTAGACAGCTGTATGCAAAATATAAGCCTAGTAAAAGAATAAACTGTAACAAATCTGAATAGATTGTTATATACATATACTGTTATACACTGCGAAACACATGTACTGTTGTACACACACACACACACACACACACACACACACACACACACACACACACACACACACACACACACACACACACACACACACACACATTTGATGCGTAATTTGGCAACTACTTGACAACCAATGCCATTTTTACGACACTGACTTAGATTTGATCCCTGGTCCTTGGATCAACGCTATAGGCAACGGAACTGTTCTTTAATTATCAAATTAGCTACAGGCATACTTTCAGATAATCTTGCAACGATATTTTTAGTCCATTGTAGTAGAACAACTCAAGAACCTTATACTTATTGGAGGTATATATTGCAGGTATTACGGGATGGACTGCTTGAGAACCAAACAGTAGAAAATTTCGAGCAAGTTTTCCAGCCAAAAGTAAATGGGGTGATTCATTTGGATGCTGTGACACGTAGCCTATGTTTGGATAGCCTTGATTGGTTCGTAGCATTTTCGTCTCTCGTCGCTTGGATAGGCAATGAAGGACAGTCGAATTATGCGTTTGGTAACTCCTACGTAGAAACAGTGTGTCAAAGGAGAAGGCAAGATGGCTTCCCAGGTGAGTCAACATGTAACTGACACAAATTAGAGTGTTGGGGTGAACGAACAATCCTACTGATTTCCTGTTCATTTGTGAACTTGTGTCAAATATTCATTTAATATCTATAAATAAACATATAGTATAATTCCACATATCATTACAATCACCATTTCATGATTACAGTACATTTGTTACTAACTTATAGCAACAAAAACAATTTGCTTGAGAAATTGGGAGGAAAAGTTGATCAGAAAGCGAAATTTTTCTCTGAAAAGGTTTCATTTTTCGCAGTGGTTGCATCTGTAAGGTTTATGCAGAGTTAGTATTTTAGTATTTTTAATAAATTATGTAAGCAATAAACAGGGGTGAGGGTCATATTCATGTCTGATTGGGCTTCGGCAGCATTGTACCCAGAGTCAAAGCATATGTTCTGCATAAAAATATGTTCAAATAAAGTCTTCATTGTGACTTACTGGGGAAGATATACTAGAATATATCATACGTGTTCTTTGGATGGGGAGGGGGAGTTAGAGAAAGGCTTCGTTATTAAAATGCTCTCTTGGTGAATTTTGCGGGTCAGCAGATTCCATATCTCCATCATTTTCTACGCACTTAAACTGTTTTTGAGCTTGTCTGAAAACTAATGTCAAAGAAATGAATTCTCATAAGAAATAGGATCTTGTTATTGGGATAAAGTAGAGTTGTTTGGAATAAATAGCTTAGTAAAGCCACAACCCATTTGCAGAATTTGTTCAACTTTCTGCACAGCATCTAAAATTTAAAAAAGAGAGAGATTAAAGAAAGAAAATGGTGTTTATGGAGGGGCTGGGAGAGTTCTTGGTAATTGGTGTCCCATCACATCTCCTCTGCACCCCTAACCCACCCCCAGAAGGGAGATGTACGACAGTGAACACAGTCTTAACAGGTACAATAGTATAGCAGTAATAGTACTCGCAGCGCCAATCCAATACTCAATTGCGAATACCACACATGCATGAATAAGGTTCCAGTAGGTGCAACAGTTCTTATTAATTTACAAATAGTCAAACGGATTTATTGTACTTGTTTCTATTTTAAGACTGAGGAACATTTTGCCGTCCTCAATGCCTCCTGATTCTCAGTTGGTTAGCTCTAAAATATACGCATTCTATGGAATAAGTTAAACCCACTTGCATCATATTAAAAGCTGCCACAAAGTTGGATAAAAAATAAATATAAAAGCTGTTTTTTAGATATTGTCGCCCAGTTGCTATCTATTTTGTTACCCCAAACTATTGAAAACAGCGAAATAACTATCGTTTCTGATTAATTTGTTCTGGGTTAATGATTTCGAGTTTAATGCTTCAAGAAAAACCTAAAACTTTATCTATCATTTTATATTGATCAATTCCAATGCACCTATTTTATTTGCCAGTTTAACTAATATGAACTAACGATATAAATATGTGAAATATATACATTTTGACAGAAATTGTTTGTTTATTCAGGGGTAGCCATTGAATGGGGAGCTGTTGGTGATGTCGGCGCCACTATTGATAAGCTTGGGGATTACAAAGTTGCTATAGCAGGCTCTACGCCACAACCAATCAGGTCGTGTCTAGCTACCCTAGATGACTTGCTTATCGAATCACAACCAGTTACTACCAGTTATGTTCTAGCGAAAGCTGCAGAGAGTAAATATTCAGAGAGAAAGGCGGAAAGGGATATAGTTGAATTAATCATGCAAGTACTAGGTAAGGGGAATTGGTCTTTCAGTAGGATATTAATGTTTAGTACTTATGGTACACCTGTATTATACCTTGGTGCTATTCGAATCTTAAACTGATCCAATAATAATAGCTGCATTTAAACCGATACAGAGACTGGTTCATATTTTTATTCTTTTGTCTCTTATGCGTTATATATAAATATGTGTGTATACTTTCTACTTTATTTATAAAAACAGGCATATCAGACATCACTTCCGTTGATCAAACCGCAACACTTTCTGACCTTGGTCTTGATTCATTGATGGGGGTAGAAGTGAGGCAAGTCATTCAACAAGTTGCTGACATTAACATGCCGCTCAAAGAGATTCGGTCGCTGACTTTTTCTAAACTGACTCACTTAAATTCCAACACAAGCTCTCTTGGCGAGAATCCGACAGATGAAGACATTGTGACGATGTCCCTGGAATCCAGGATGGTAATGAGGCAAATACTTAGACAGAACTTAATTCCATCTGAACCAATCGTAAAAATGAAGACCAAGCCTGGTAATAACGCTGATCGGCCAACGCTCTTTTTTGTACACGACGTATCCGGAACGATTGCCATTCTGAAGGATATGGTCACGCTCTTAGATTTAGAGGTCTATGGTTTGCAAGTCATCCCTGACTACTCAGCAAACAATGTGACTGATTTAGCACGCTGTCACATACAAGTAAGAACCTAAACATTTAAAAATGATCATTTTTTTTTTAGATTTTTCATTAGTATCGGTCACGAGAGATCGAGGTCTTATTTCTACTTCTTTTTTGTTAAAATAGCAGACAGAAGATTAAACTGCATCTCATTTTATAAACCTTATCATTATAATCATAATTTAAAGAAATAAATTGCAATCTTATGTTGTATCTTACTGCTTATTGTTGTTGCTTAATAAACGGAGAATATAGAGCCTGCAGGATCGTATAACATTGCTGGTTATTGTTGTTGCTTAGCAAATAAAGATGGTAGACCCTGCTGGGCCTTATAACATCGCTGGTTTTTGCTACGGCGTTACAATCGCAACTGAGATGGTCAGACAGCTGGTGGATAATGGAGATGGTATAGCCTCTGTAACATTTCTTGATGGATCGCCTCAGCAAATAGCGCGTACCCGTGATATTTTCATGAAGGACGTCACAGACAAAGCGGAAATGGAGACTAAAGTCATGTGCAGCTTTGCAAGTATGGCAGCTGATAGTGACTTGTTATCCGTGAGTAATTGTCTATGTCAAGGCTTGATTATTTCAAGTGAAATCTAATCAGAAAAACAGAAGTAAAGGTCACTAAAGTGTCCGTGGTGGAATTGAGTAGTAATTTTCACTACTTGGAAACGAGAACAGTCTACTTTAATTATACCATTCTCGTGATTTGTAAGAACAAGAGTTCATAAAAATCGAGATTTTCTTACCACCTATAAACCCGCATCATAAATGTTGATATAGTCTGGATCCCTGATGCAGTTCCGCTAACATTTGTTTTGCGAACTAGGTAAATAATTACTTAAGCAGGAATCTATGGGATACTCTTCCACTCAAAGTACATAAAATATTCATTAGAAGAAAAACCGTTACTTTTTAAAGTCGTTTTAATATTTTAATCCAGTAATATTAAATACCGATGTCATGACAATACTCATACATAAATAGCCAAAACTTATCCGATTTGAGGCTTAAATTATTAAATTTAAAGCTTATATTATTACTTCAAAATAATAATAAACTTGATAGTGCTGACTATGCATTGTAGTATGTGATATACTATGTATCTAATGAACTGCGTCCTATGCTACCGCTAACAGAGTCTCAATTGTGGTCAATTAAATGCCATTTGTGCTACAAAAATTATTGTGCTTTTTATACCAACAGCTGAAAAAGTTACTCTTAGCTCAACCAAATCGAAAGGCACGGTCCGAGGCGTGTGCTAAGTACATCACTCAAGTATCGTCGCTTAGCAACAGAGCGCAGATAGCTAAGGCCTGTGAGATGTACTATGACAAGCTCATTATGTCGTATGAATATGCCCCCAGAATGGATGGACCAATTAATATGAATGTAGTTCTGATTAGAAATACTCAAGGTCAAACAGGTGCTGCAAGGATAAACCGGGTTCTTGGACTGGACGAGGTATGAAATTAGTTAATTTCAATAACAGAATGCATCACGTTATGAATACATAAACAGAAATTGTTCAAGTAAATTTTGTAGTCTATTTGTGTATTTGACATTTTTATATATATATATATATTCTAAAACAAACATGCACTCTCCGAAGTATAACAGTGCTATCGCCTATTTTTGTCCCTTTGGCCAATTAGTCGCTAATAAGGGAGAAAGAAGGTAATGTTGATGGAATGTTTGCCTTTTTTGTTGTTGCTATTGATTGTGAGCTTCATGATGATGTTTGTGGCGCGGAATGCAGTCATTTTTAACTTTAAAATGTTATTAAAATGCACTCATTATGACGGTGAATCAGTTATGTTCTTCTTGCAACTCAATTTTACATGCATGTTACTTTAAACCAGCCTTATCTTATGAAATCCAACTGAGTCAGCGAATTTGCTATTGCAGTTTTTCTCGTCAGTCCGCTTACACCGTATTGAAGGAGACCACGTATCTATTATCCGCGGCGACTCGGCATTAGAAGTTGCTGAAATTATCAACAACAACGCAGCAAAAATACCTGTCGACAGACAGTAAAACACCAGTAATTAAGAAAAACCAAAGCAATTAAAAGTTGCAGTGAAAAATTATAAATAATTGACAAGTCCAAGTTAAATTTATCTGTCTGTATATACATATATCTATCTATCCATCTATCTTTATATATATGCCAATCTATCAACTTATCCATCTTTGTATTCATCTATTTATCCATCTATCTATCGCAAACAGCGTCGAGCATGTCAAACGTTGCTATTCCTGAAAGCAGAATGTGTTGCACTTAAACATGTTTTTGTATTGTTTCTTCAAGTTATGATATTCTGGTATATTTATTTGAATAGTGTGTGTTAATTGCTTCCAACATCGCGTAACCGATTGCAAAAATATACATAACAACTATAGAAATAAGACCTTTGATCTTTGGCACTAACTGAATATTGAAATTAATACCAAGGTGCTCTTAATCCCGGAAGTAATCGAAATGACTTATATTGGGTTATCTTTTCCCGGATTTTCTTGTTTTACAATTTACATGTAAAACTCACCTTAAATTTATGGATGATGGGTTTGGACCACAGTTGTATTAGTGATATGTATAATTAACAGGAAAGGCTCACCTTGAAGTAATGGGTAACGGGTTTGGACCACAGTTGCATTACTGACATGTACTGACATGTATTCTGGTATGTTTATTGGAATAGTATGTGTTAATTGCTTCAAAGATTGCGTAACCGATTGCAAAAAATATACATTACACAACTATAGAAATAAGACCTTTGATCTTTGGCACTAAGTGAATATTGTCATTAATACTAATCCCGTAATTAATCGAAATGACTTATATTGGGTTATCTTTTCCCGGATTTTCTTGTTTTATAATTTACACGTAAAACTCACCTTTAAGTTATGGATGACGGGATTTGGAACACGTGTATTAGCGATATGCATAATTTGCACGTAAAGTGAAGTAATGGATGACGGGTCTGGACCATAGTTGTGTTAGTGATATGTATAATTAACATGGAAGGCTCACCTTGAAGTAATGGGTAATGGGTTTGGACCACAGTTGCATAACTGACATGTATAATTAACATACCAAACTCACCTTAAAGTTATGCGTGACAGGTCTGGACCACACTTGTATTAGTGTCATGTATAATGTTTCTGATGTTACGACCTGATGCAGGCGATATTGAGATATTTAAATCCAAATTTTAAAAAATCTGACGTTGTTTAAAAGCTGCAATCTGATTGGTCGAACTTCAGAACACAAACGTCGATAGGCATTGTAATTATTTGTAACCAACCTTCACTCCACCCTTTCCTTGGACAATACAATGAAGAAAATATTTACTGACTTTTGTACGGGTCAACAATTTTTTTTATTGTAGACTCAAGCAAATTCAATATCTGCTCAATGCAAACAAATGAACAACGAAAATAGTACGCATAATATTATGTGTAATTAATAGTCTTTAAATAGTTTCCAGGCGACCATTTGGTGAAAAGGAAAAGACACTAATAGTTTGATATTCTCACTTGTGACATCCAGTATATATATTCCTTGAGAAAATTGTTTAAATCTTCTGCTATGAATACATGTCTCAAATATTGTTCGTTGCTTATATGCCCAAAAGTAAGATAGTCGGGATAATTTGGCATGTTTATATAACAACAGATGTTTAGACTAAAAGCTTCACATTTTCAAAGTATTGTTGTATTACTTTTTTTGTTTTGTATATAAGGCTGCCTTATTGTTAAACTATGAATTGTTAAAAGATCACGTCATGTAAAAACCCACTTGGTTTTATTGCAATCTGCTGTTTATATGAAATGAAGGGCGTTTCTTTGTGTTACAGGAAAGATACTGAGTTGTACTGTTGTTTAGTTCCATATTCGCGTACAACATTTCTCTCTCGCTTTCTCTCTCTCTCTCTCTCTCTCTCTCTCTCTCTCTCTCTCTTTCTCTCGCTCTCTCCTTATACCTCTCTTTTTTGCCTCTCTCTCTCTCTCTCTCTCTCTCTCTCTCTCTCTCTAACTTCGTCTCTTCCTCTCTCTCTATCCTCTCTCTCTCTCTCTCTCTCTCTCTCTCTCTCTCTCTCTCTCTCTCTCTCTCTCTCATTGTGCCCCTCTCTGTCGTATAAACGATTTATTTTAGCATATATACTCATGTATGTAATATACTAATATTCTGACTATTTTAAGTAGATGTCTTGAATCACACAACTGGCATGTTCTCAGTATCGTAAACATATAGAAGCAAAGGATTAAATTTTAACACACACATTAACCCAAATAAATGTAGACATTTTCTCACCTGTTAAATGTGATGTACAGTTACAATAACATGCTTGCGTGGGAATGTAATTTGTTATCTGTTTATCATATTTAACTGGAAGGTCCTTTTTCACACCATACGAAAATGGACTAAGTTATCCATTAACACAAGGCATGAAAACGAAGTATACAACCCTTTTTTTGTTTCACAAATTTTTCGAAGCCTAAAAATCTGAGAGTATTTCAGATATGGGTGATATATTTGGGACCTGCCAGAAATATGTCGTTGTTCTCCAAGAGCCAACCTCTACAACTGTTCAGTATGTTGTGTATAACATTTTTACTCCTTAGAACCAATGGAGATTCCTCAAAATGGTAGGAATACTTTCTAAAATATCCATTCGCTCTGAGTTCATACATAACAGATAGATCTCTCAGAGGTCATCAGTTTTAAAACATCGATGTGTGTAATAATAAAAACAGCAATCTAACATTGCTGATGACATCAACAATAACATTGATGATGGCATAAGCAACAACGTTGTTGATGACATAAGCAAAATATTATATTTAAGGTAAGCAATAAAATTGTTCAGGACCAAAGCAACAACATTGTTGATGACATCAGCAATAACATTGCTGAAGATATAAGCAACGACATGTTGATAACATCAGCCGAATTAAGTACAGAAACTTAAAACACAAAACGACTACTGCTGTCTTCTATTTACTAAAATGCTTTATCTGCAGTTGTTATTATACATGTATCCAAATGTTACATCATTAAGAAATAGGTTGTTGTGTTAATTTGGTTGATTGATGTTAAAAATAATGAATTGTTTGGAAACAGAATGTATTGGCATATTTGGATGAAATGGTGTGTAACCAATTGCAAAAATAAACATCGGAATCCCCCCCAAAAAACCCAGTTCTGGGGTCGTCTTAATCAAAATCAACTAGATCGGGCTTGATGAAATGTAATCTTATTTCGCAGGTGATCTTCGGTGGTGTTTTGGGGGTATTAAAACGATGACGTAAATCTATGTAATGCTTTTAATTCAGAATGTAGTGTGTCTGGGGGTTTCACACCCGTGTTCAGTGTGTCTCAGTATACACCCGCATGTAATGTGTCTCAGCAAACACCCGTACGCAGTGTGTCTCAGAATACACCCGTATGTAGAGTGTCTGAGCACAGGCCCATTTGTAGTGTTGTTGCATCATCTGGGACGACGACAAATAACACTCCGTTTAACCATTGCGTATTTTATTGCCAACGCCGCATTCAATTTTGCTAGAATTTAGAATTTAGGACAATAAACAAGTATCTTGAAAATATCGGGCCGTGAATGTCGTTTAAGTAGTGAGTGTAGTAAATGCCTATAAATACCGTAAATGCCAGTTTGAAATTTCTGGAAACAAATTTTGCCAGTTTGAAATTTCTGGAAACAAAGTTTCACGGCTCAATTTCAGCTCGTTTTCGCTCTCCTCATCTTCGCTCACATCGCTGCCATGAGTGACGTCGGCAATACTGATAGCGTCTCAGTAGTATCCATTGGCTCAGGGGCGTCAGTGTCATCCGCCATTGCTATGACACGAGCGCGGAAGGCGGCTCTCCCCGTGAAGTAGAAGCATGCTTAGAAACGGCTCCATTTGGTGACGTTGCAGCTGGAGACAGTACAGCGTAAGCAAAAACTTGAAGTGCAGTCGGATATCAAAGCCAGAGACTCTGAAGAAAAGGTGCTGACATATGCCAAGGCTTCTATCACTGGGGCACAGCCTGAAGCAAAACCTCTCGCAAGTGTGACGTTAGTTGAAGGCGCCACGCGGATGGCATCACAGCCTTTGTCTGCTTTCGCCATGCCATTTCAACCAGCGCATGTGAATGCTACATTTAATATTGACCACACCAAAGTTCCCACGACATCTAAGCCATTTGATGTCAGACCACATGATAGCCTACCTCCACATGACAATATAAGTCCAGTTGACGTTGAAGTTCTCACGACGCAAAAACTATTTGAAGGTCAGACCACGTGACACCCTACCTCTGATTGATGTTAGTGCAAAGTACAGCCCAGCTTATGACAAAGCGTTTAGCGGTGTGCATAGACCCGTTGCACGGAGTTCATCAGCACTAAAGGCTGATGCAGCTCCTCCGCTCTTGCAGCAACCACGTCAAAGTTTACCTTTAGCGTTAGCTGCCCTGACTGTTGATGCCACATTACCTAAAACAGAAATATTGACATTTGATTCGGACCCAAAGAACTACATTGAATTCGTAACTAACTTTAAGATAAATGTCGAATCAAAGGTTTAAGAACCATTGGTTTTACTGAACTACCTGATCAGTTATTGTACAGGGGAAGCCAAAGACCTGATAAAAACTGTGTTCTCCTAGGCGCTCAAGGCTGTTGAATTGAGCTGTAGCTTCTAAATGAACGCTACGGTCGCAGAAATGAAATTGCTCGTTCACACATAGATTCCCTCATGAAAGGCCACATCAACCGTGACTTCAACTAATGTCTTCAAAACCTGTACTGAAGTATCACTAACTGCAACATCGCTTGACGAAACAGGATCTATAGATATTGACAAAGTCTTTTCAGAAGGCTGATGAAGTTATTCTTTCACAATGGCTACATTTGTGCGGGCTTACGTTTTTACAAGTCGATTTGCTTACCTTGGCTAACGTTGCTGCACAGTAAAGTCAGTTCTGGGATGGTCTTTACTAGGGCCGCACAACACAAACGCTCACATCAACTTTCAACAAAGTGATTTACCAAGACAAGTCGGAAGAATGGGGAAAACTGACTTTAACGAGTCGATTTATAGCGCTAAAAGCGTGATGCCACTTGCTGACAAACAAGCTCAAAGTATATTTGAAGAAAGTATTGAGCACACTGGGGAATGATAATAATAATAATAATAATAATAATAATAATAATAATAATAATAATAAGAAGAAGAAGAAGATCATTTCTATAGTCCTTTTGTCAACATTCGTTCAAAGAGCTTAACAGTAAAAACTAGAACCGCATTTCGCAAGCGAAATCTTCAACACTTGACAAACATTAAAATAATATAATTTTTCTTTGAACGGATTATTATTTCTTGAACAACATGAAATTTTTTAAAAGCCGCATAATCTGTTATACAACTAAGTACAGAGCTTATGGCGCAGCACGTATGTTGCTTATAAACTTCATCTGCTTGGTTATGGTGGCTTAACGGCTTTATTGATTGAAGGGACTAGCACTTTTTCTCTATGCAGGCAGAGCTCGCGTAACGCCCAAAAGCTGTGTTGTTATGCTCAACCGTTAGTTTGCTTTTAAATATTCTGAACAAGTCCATTGGTTGCATCAACAGTTAAAAACTTTCGAACTTTCCCGATACATTTCAAATAAAGCCTGCATGCAGATACTTTCTTACTTACAAATTTGTCTATACCGTTTTTTCGCCAAACACTGTACGTAATGAGACTACTGAATCTTTAGAAGTAACCTTTTGATAACCAACAGATATGGCAATGGAAGATAAGGCTATGGTTAGACCCAAAAAGAATAACTTCGGTTTTATCGTCATTGATCTTGAGATAGTTAGCTATCATCCAGACACACATGTCTTTTATACGGTTATTAAGAGTATCACGTGAAGACGAGTCTTCCAGTGCTAAGTAAAGTTGAGTGTCATCAGCGTAGAAAGTGTAGTCAAGGCCATGGCGACGAGCAACGTCTCCTAAAAGTGCACTGTACGTCATAAAAAGGAGGGGTCCTAATATGGATCTCTTAGGGACGCCAAAACGTAAAACACGTGGATCAGACTTGCCGTCGTTCACTTTGACAATCTGAACTCTATCCGTCAAATAACTTTGCATCCATGCAAGTGCGTCCCTACCAATGCTGTATCGAGGTTTGAGTCTATCGAGAAGGATGTTATGATCAATTGTGTCAAAAGCGGAGAACTAGGGCTGTTAGCTTTTGCGATTTAAATTAGAGAGAATGTCATTTTGAAATTTGAGTTAAGCCGTCTCAGTAAAGTGAAATCTGCGATACGTCGATTACATAGGTTCCATAAGAGTGTAGTTATCCAAATGACTTTGTAGACGTGTTGCGACTACATTTTCGCATAATTTAGGTAAGAAACTAAGGTTGGAAACTCGAAATGTTTGTACTGCTCAGGGTCTAATATGGCTTTCTTGATGAAAGGTCGCACTGTTGCTCTTTTGGGCGCAATAGCCACGTGCGAGACAAGATCACAATTCCGACAAAAGGAAAGCATTTCATTCCAAAGAGTTTCTAGAGCACTGATCAAACGTTGTTGTGTCTTGATGTTTTGACAAATTTTTTATAATTTTATCAACAAAAAAAGTCGTAAAACTGTTCAGGAATATTTTCTGGAAATGACGGATAAACAGGGTTTTCTGTGAAGTTCAGAATTTGTATTGCAGTTTGGAAAAGTTTCTTTTCTCCTCTATACATTCAATAATTTTCTCTAAAAAATTGCTTCTTGGCTTCAGAAATCAGAAAATTGTAATATTCACATTCACATAATATTGTAATATTGTTTTTTCTAATTGCCATTGTCAACTTGGAGACCTGATCGATTTTTCATTAGTTCTAAGCACCACTTTATCTTGCTTTCTCGTCTAAATTTTTCAATAAGCCAACGACTTTTTGGCCTAACGGTTATCACTTTTTCCAATACAGGCGCATCGCTATCATAGATGGCTTTATAACTTTCGACACATTGTTTTAGATCGCTATTTTGACTTTCGGCTAGGCTGCTAACAGCAATGACCCTCTTCAGATACACTACACAAATATTGTTATTTTTCTGAAACATATAGTTTTTAGCTTATATTGGTTTACTGTCAAATAGGTTAAACAGAACGACGCTATGATCAGATAAATGAGTGGCGTTAGAACTTACTGAATGTACCAAAGATTCACCCTTTTGAGATATAATTAAATCCAGAGTATAGCCACGTAAATCTGTTGATAATTTGAACTATTTAGAAAATGCCGTAAATTCAGCGTAAGTATCACAATGCACAGTGAAGTCTCCTAAAATTATAGGATTTGAATGATTCGTTGTAACATATCCCAAGAAATCACCAAAGTCTACCAAAACTTGGTTAAAAGTATATTCTTGATGTTAGGTGGTGGTCTGTAGATGACAAATATTTTTATTGCAATATTTGACAACTGTAGGGAACCGGAACACACTTCAAAGCTGTTGTAATCGGAGATGGGTTTAAAAATCACTGCTTTGCTGTATAGGTGGCCAACTCCCCCTCCTTGTCCTGCATTCCAATGTGTATGCGAGAATCCATATCCATTGGGTGTAAATAATCCAATGTCTGTGATTCTATCTTCCTTTGTCCACGTTTCAATCAAAGCGAAAAAAAGCATATTCTGTTTTAAAACTGTTTATTTCCGTAGTTTTGTTACACACTGATCTACAGTTTAGTAAGGCACTCGAGAAAACTTTCTGCTTATATTGATAGAATTTGTCTATTTGTGGGTGCACTAGATTGTTTTGACAAACAGCTGATTGTCTTATACGAAGTGTATAAAACACATGATCATTCCGGAAAGTGACCCTAGATTCTATGTTTCAAAATTCTACTGACTGGTCAGCAGTCTCATCGTTACACAATGTCACCAGGTTATTTCTGTTTACACCTGTGTTACGTTCACCTCCTCTGGGTCTTTTGTGTTTAAATTCACTTTACTATTCATATACATAAAAGCTAATATTCAAATGTTTGACACTGTTCAGTTTTCTAAAATCACAAATTTATATAGTACTTTAGCTGGGCGCGCTATAGACGTGAATTGCTTGTACTTACCTAATCACCCAGTCATCAGTCCCAATAAACGAAGTAAAATTTGCACAGTGTACGTTTGTGCGACTAAGTACGGCAGCACTTCACTGAATGGTTGCCTTTTGCAAGGCCCAGATCTTGTCAATTCTGCTATATGCTTTCGACAAGAGCCTACCGCAGTTATTGGTGACATAGAACCTATGTTTCATCAAGTACAAGTTTGGGAGAGGGACCATACCTGCCTCTGTTTCGTGTGGTCGCAATGACGGTTCATCTGTTCGACGCAACGTAACCACCTAGTGCTACCGCGTTTGCTATGCGCGACACAGCTACTGATAACTAGTGTGCTTTTGACGCGGATGCGATAAAACAGTGCTACAAAACTTTTACTTTGATGACTGCTTAAAATCAATGCCAACTGTACCTGAAGCAATCAGGCTTACAGGCAGCAATCAAGCTGTGAGAACTGCTTGAGGGTGGTGGGTTCCATTTGACTAAATTGTTTTCAAACGACAGGGAAGTGATGTCGTCTATTCCAGTGTCTGAAAGGACCCCATCTGTAGCAAACATTGATCTTCTAGGAGTAGCCGTACCAGTCACTTTAATTCGCAAGATGTTATTACAAGACCTTGCAAGGATGGATACGACTGAGATGAACAGATTCCGATTGTCGTCAGTACACGTTTTATCGATTGGCAAGACACGTTGTTAAGTCTGAGTGATTACAGCGTTGATCGATGTTATAAATCAGATGGCCTGCTGAATGACTTCTCATGCGACTTACATCATTTCGCAGCTGCTATTGTCGCCGTACGGTTGCATCAAATGATTACACGTGAAATCGAATTTGACATCTCAAAGATTTACTTCTATACAGACTCTACAGCTGTTCTTAAGGACATACGTAACACAAAACACGGTTAAAGATATTTGTTGCTAACCGGTTATTGGTAACTCATGGCATCACCAGACCAGATGATTGATACTAAGTCCCATCAAAACAAAACCCAGCTGATGTCGCGTCACGTGCAATTTCTCCAAGGGAAACGTTTAATTTAAAATTTTGGGCGAATGGTACAATGTTTATATGCAATGCCTGATCAGCCAGAAGTCAACCATGTCAAGGCAAGTTCTGGAGACATTGAAGTAAGAGTTTCATGTGTGATGTCAGAGACAAACCGTTTAATCTCGCTTATTCATAGCTGCTCCTCATAGAACCGCTTGTGTGTTTCTTTCGCGTGGTTACTACTCTCAAGCTTAACATTAATCGAGTAAAATATCTTTACGCTTTTGAAACTCTTTACAAATCTTTTGATAAATTAAATGATGAGGAAAGCTCCATCGTAAAACGGGAAGTTTGGCCTAGTGGTTATGTTTTATTTTCTTTCGACTTAACACCTGGTTATGATGACGATTACCATTACGCTCTTATCAAGCATGGAAACTTGTCAGAGATAAATTTTGTCAGTGCTTTGAAAAATACAGTCAATGTCATAGTCTATGCTGAATTTGACAAATAATTGAAATAAGCGCGAATTGCAGTACTCAGTTTGATTATCAATCGTGAACACGAAGCCGATAGATGCCAAATTCATCCAGGATGTCATGATAAAACACTTATTCCACGGAGTATTCCCTGTGGATCAACCTCCAATATTACAACAAGGAGTATATGTCATCAAAACAGAAAATCATGATGAACCTGGCAAACATTGGGTTGCCGTGTACTATGAAAAAGTTGTATTTTGACTGTTATGGACTTGCACCTATAAATAATTGTTAAGTTTTTAAGTAAAGTATGCATATAATTTTATACCATTACAGTAGTTCATTTCCAATACTGTGGTTTTTATTGTGTATATTACATATTAAATTGAGCTCGAGATCATAGTATGTTTAATATTGTAGATGTATTAAAAAGAAGTGATAAAGATTTTGTGGTCAAAGTCTTTATCTATAGACACTATAAACCTTTGTTCTATTAAAATAATTTTTATTTATTTTTTAAAATTGTGGTTAATTTTTTTCATTCAACAATGTATATTTTGTAAATGGCTTCGAATGTCATATCATTCTGACAAGGTACATGGCACGGTGTTAATTCACCCGCAGTCCATTCAAGTAGAGGGTCCCTTGCGAGGTGTTAATTCCTCGGTAAACCGACCTATTCATTTTCATTTTTCATTGTTCAGAACGAGCCCTCGCGAGGTGTTAACTCGTAAACCTTATAGTATATATCAATTATTAGTGAGAGAAAAGTGTTTTTGTAATCACATACATTTATACTGTGATATAATTTTTGTAGTTTTGTGTTATAGTCAAGTATTGTTTGAGAAACATAAAGCGTTGAAAGGCATCATATGTGTTTTTCTTATTTTATTAAACAACACAATTATTAAAAATACTCAATTAAAATATTGACATTTATTGAGAATAAAAACAAAAATATTTCAAATGCATATTATGTTAATACGTGCAACATATTAGCCCACTCACAAGAACCCAAATTGACATAAATATCATAAATGTTATCAACCCATTTGTAAATGTTATGAAACCTGATATAACACTGATCCAATCCAATCACTTTCACATCAACATGTTTTGATAATGATGTCAGTTGATTTTAACCTTTCATAGTCTTTATCATAGTCCGCATATCAATTTTCTTTGAACCACGTATCAATTGTACGTGTCCATTTGGTTCAAATCTAACTTTCAAGTTCTCAAGCCTCAAACGTTGACTTCAATGTTTCGGACTAAGGGTAATGAAATCATAGCATCCGGTAAGCTCATCATGCTGTTGAAACTGTTTACAGCGTTCAACCTCTCGTTCAATGACTTTCACACTAAAATCTTCTGAGACTTGTAGATGAAATCCTGGTATTTGTAAAGATTCAAAATAATCTTTCACCAACTCTTGATCTTCAGGGGAAACGATAATGTAAGTTCCATTGTAACAGATTGTCAGTTCACCCAAGTGATCTAGAGAGAGTTTCAAGTTTGAATTCATGATGATAAATTAGTTCCACTGAACCACCTTCTAAATGCCACAGAATTTATACACATTAATCTGCTGAAGCACATGATCCACTGACGTCATTTGCTTCCTAAGCATTTGCCAATCTTTTAATGAAAACAAGATTCCCTTCTTGGTAGGATATAACCTCCCAGATGCATGATCCGTAATATATTCACGAATGTTCTTGCTGTCACTTGTTGTTGGTATTGCCATCACTTGCTCTAGGTATTTCACCAATTTAATGTATGTTTCTCCATGAATGGGTTTAGTAGTCGGTAAATCATCTGCACTCATCTTCTTCATGGATTTGGTAGTAGTAGCTTTACGCTCAGGTTCTCGCTTGACTTTAGGCTCTGGCTTAAACTCGTTTTTTATTTTGCTTTTTCCGGTGACATGGTAGATGGTAACTCATCTCTCTTAATCTTTCTCAACTTTGGTTGCCTTTGAAGCTGCTGCAGTGGTAATAACTTTGACTCAGACTCTGCCATGGGCATTGCCCTAGACTTTGCTGTAGGTATTGTCTCAGGCTTTGCGATAAGCTCGTCTATAGGTATTGTCTCAGACTTTCTATAGGCATTGTCAGAGATGGTACCTGTTGTTCACACTTCAATAGTTTGATACAGAACTAGACCGAAATTCGCACAGCGAATTAGACCCCACTTGGAATGATAACGGAACGTAGATGAGATGGCTATTTGTTAACAATTTTCACGTCTGAATGTAGAATATCCTCCTAAATACTACCAATTATACCCGCAAGGTCAAGGTAAAAAATTTTTATCAGATGTACCGCATCAGATGACCTCTATTTATGTGCCAAGTTTGGTTGGACTAGCTTTTGGAGGAGATGTCTGGAAACCAATTGCTCTATTTATTACCTTACGTATCGTCGTATAGGGGGTAGAGGTCGAAAATGAGGTCAAAATTGTTCTATCTCTTACCGTTTTCGAGATAAGGGCCAACTTCCGGTTTGGGGCTCGAAAGTGATCTGGAGGTCAAGGACACCGGAAGTTATACATTACGTATGGTCGTATAGGGGGTGGAGGTCGAAAATGAGGTCAAAAATGCTCTATCTCTTACCGTTTTCGAGATAAGACCCCTTCTCTCTCCCTCCGTGCTCTGTCTCTGTCTATCGGCCTGTTATATATGATTTTTGTATTTTACTTTGTTGACTCTTCCAATTAACTTTTGATATTTGATTTTTAAGCTTGGAAATAATAGAATTTGCTTTTAAAACTAAAACATAATTTTGTGGTTAGTATCACTGTTTTCCTTTATATGAAGCTGGTAAGGGTGATACTAAACACAACGCCAAAAAGTAGTATTTCCGTTTTGTCAACAAACGTTTAAGTCATAGTTAAACAGCAATTTTGCTAAATAATCCCATGATTTCAGTTGATCTATATTACATTGACCGTTTGAAAAACTTACAAGAATTATAAAGTATTCGCACATGTGTAAATTAGAATATGATGATGTCAAATTACAATGAAGGACATGCATACCTGACAAAAATGGTCATGACACTGATACCTTCAATTACATCCATACAAAAAGTACTTGAATGAGCGCATGATGATGTTTTTTACAAACAAATGCCTGCACGCATGAATGAGCACATGAGGAGATCGCTTTGTCACACAACCACGTGCAGTCATAAGAGAATCTTGTCACTTTTGCAAGAAAAGTGACATTTGGAAATGTGCAAGTGAACGCCCTGAGTCAGATAATAAGATCAAAAATCAAAAGAAAAAATCAATTAAACTTTGATTAATGTAGTGTTTAAGCTAACTTGAGGCGACATGAAACAAGACCTCGGTCCTTCCTAGCATTCAGAGTAATATTAGCAAAATGCAAAAAAGCCCAAAGGCAAATAATGCTACGTTTCTCTTCATATTAACACCACGAAGGCCATATGGGGCACCTTTTACGTAAATGAAAAGGTCTTTAGGGTTGAATCCTTCAACATGAAACGAATTTCGAATGCGTACAAGAATAACAAACTCAGTGGCGTTAAACGCTTAGTTATATATGTTATGCCATAACAGTGGGGTTAATGACGAGAGTGTTCATTTTACGGAGTGAACATTTTACCAGGCACAACAAGGTACTACTTCAACTTTGCAACTCTTTGGTGTCAAAATACGGAAGTAAATAATTTCATTTTTCCAAAACATGCATTACCATTAACTTTCGGCAGTGTTATTAAAGTGGTCAACAGTTAGGAAGACTATGTAACCACTTTTGCAATTTATAGAAAGAATGGCTGTGATTGTTGTAGCCCTTATATTTGTTTATGCCAGAAGTAATTTAGCAAAGTTGACGGGAAGTAACGCGGACTTGTTACAGTTTCCATGGTCCTTATCAGAATGCTGAAGAAACTTGTGCACAAGGCGCTACGGAGGATATCAAAGAAAGACTTTCTTCCCTCGAAGCTACTATCATCAATGAACACTCTGTAATCAGTAATCAACAGGAATTAATAAGCGATCAATAAATATTGAACCAGGACATAAATGAAAGGATTAGAAAGTCGGGTTAAAACAGGTACGGAGGATGGAACAACCATTGATTCAGCGAATACAATTGATGGTACAGCTGTTGGTGAAGATAACTTGAGTACAACATGCTTCCGATAAGGACAAACAGTCTGCCCAGTTACCAGCCAGCTTGTTTACGAAGGTACTTGATTGTTCAAAATTATTTATGTTATATGCGTTTATCAACTATGCTTTAACTCTTCATACTGTAAATCACATTGTCTTAATTTCTACGTCCTAACTATGCTTATAAGGTAATTTAATAGACATTAGATGACTAAGAGCTACTGAAATGTGAGTCAAGATCCAAGATTTGATCAATTTTATTTAGAATCACATTTTCTTAATTTATTTTTCCTAACTATGATAATAGCGTAATTTAGTAGATATTAGATGATTAAGAACTACTGAAATCTGTAGTACAGGGGTCGGTGGCCGAGTGGTTAAAGACGCTTGCCAGCCATGCAGTTATGGTTCTGTAGCCCGGGTTCGAATCCCGCTCGTGGTCAGGAATCATGACAATTTGCAAAACCCCTCAGGGATATCGGTGTGCCCATATAGTCCTCTAATAAAAAGTTAGGGTTGTATTGTTGTTAGGCGTATGTGCCAATAGACAGTGATTTCAGAGACACTATATGGGCATGTCGAAATTATAATAATCCTGAGTTATAAAAAATGTAAGTAAAATAAATAAATATACATGTATGTGCGCATTGTAAACCGGTTTGAGCAGGTTATCTGGGAAATCGGTATATAAAAACTCACTATTATTATTATTATTATTACATTCAATTATTGGAAATTTAGTTGAGATTCTTTTATTCTGACACTGTAATTTTATTAAATTTTGTAAAGTTTCGCTCGTAATTTCTCCACTTTATTTGCCCTGACCTTTTAAGTAGATTCTGAAACTTAAAGGCCACTCGTCCGAACGAATAAAGTGATATTAAAACGTTTTGCTGGCACAAAGGCTGTAATTCTATTACTGTCTCTATTGTCTATAGTTATCTATTAGGATGGAGGTACTTGTTATATTATCATTTTGTAAGATTTGCAGGAAAATCATGGGCGGAAGAAAGAAAATAGAGGAGGAGTTAAGTATCAATGTCTTCCAAAAGACCCCTAAAGGCCGGATAATACCACTGTAGGCTATCAGTCAACTAGTTATATATTCGGTGTTGAATATGAAAAGCATGGGTCTCTTATTTCGTCGGTGTGGCCGCACGTCCCAGTTGATGATTCCAGCGAAGAAGACCTGTACAAATGGCTGGACATGCGAATACAAAATCATGATTATCATAGAGGAAGCACATTTGAATGTGTAGATGCAGCGTTTGAAACCATCCTTGGAGGAAGTGCAAATGAGAATGGTGGGAAGAATGGTTGTTGTAGAAGCAAGATGTGGCTTTCTCAAATGTCCTCTATATGAAGACGGTTATGCGCTGGCCTGCGTTGTATGTACGAAGTAGACAGCCCTGTGGCACTGAAAAAACTGGTCTAATTGATGATGAATTGTGATATCTAGACTATGACACATTGTTGTGAGAAACCGTCTGAAATATAAGCACTATATTTTGTTCATATAGCATGTTATAACAGACTCAAAATGGCAATGAAAAATAATCAGATAACTTAAAATGAAAATACATGGTTGGAAATCCGAAAGCCCAGAATCATATCTTTTATACACCATAGGTGAAATTTGAAAATTATTGAACACGTAAATACTTTGATTCGCACAGTTAAATAACATCACACAGGATTAAAATGACGTTCCATCGGTTAATAAATGGAAGTTTAACCAAGGAAACACTAATAAATTTTGAAGCCAAACTGAGGCAACATACAAAAAGAACTAAGTTATTCCTAGCACTCAGAACAATAATAGCAAAAACGCAAAGAACAAAAACGAAGGCAAATAACCTACATACTGCACAGTGGGGCGAGAGCAGATCTGGGCTTGCGAAAGAGATAGAGAAAAGATAAACGCTAGAAATGGAAATGAAATCAATGAAGAAAGATAATCAGTGTTGTAGCGTACTTGTAGCGGTCATTTCTAGCACATCCAGTAATAAAACAAACGCAAACACACCCGAAGTTAATTCTACATTTGCATTTCCATTCACACCAAAAAAACAATGACAAGTTTAATCGTTTTACAAAACACTTAAACACAGTGCACAATAGGCATTTATTCTTCAACATAAGATGGCTGTATTTATTTACATGCCTACTTCACTGATGATGGTTATATTTATCTACATGCCTACTTCAGTTTATTTAAGTATTGAATGCAAAAGAGTTTCGAAGCCGATGGAATTAATTATTGTGTTTTGACATTTTTAGTCAGTAAAATAAACTTGCTCATCCCAAATTCCGCTGTTTCGCATTAACTTTTTATAACTAAAACGACACTTTTCTGTTTATTCATTTATCCCTATAATTAAAGAATTAAGCACTGAACATTAAGTTATGTTTCATTGTACGTTCTGCTTGCAGTTATTTTGTCCTTGCTATCTGGTGCAAAAAAGAAAAAAGAACCAACTATTCTTTCAATCATGACATTTTTTCGAGCTGCCTTTTACTGTTGCTGTAATTCGATTCATTCATTTATTGCATTATCACCAAACTGTACTGCACTGTTGTTGGCCAGTTGGCTCTCTCACTGATGACATAATAACCAGCTGAAATTCACTGCTACTGACCAATTCACTCTCTCACTGATTATATAATTGCCATCTTTACCTCAGTGCTACTGACCATTATGTTGGGTCACTGATGACATAAGTTTCAGCCGTACCTCATTATTACAGGCCATTTGGTTAGGACAAAAACACGAATTTTATGACTGATGTTTTTTGTCTTTTATATATATATATATATATATATATATATATATATATATATATATATATATATATATATATATATATATATATATATATATATATGAGTGCATGATAGGACTAGTTTAATGATCAAACACACGCGTACACCAAGTACATGATTGGAACGCCCTGAAATACGTGCATGAGGAGATGCGTTCTTGCGTTTATATAATTGAACAGATAAAAACGTTCACTCGCACAGTTCAGTGATATTACACAAGATAACAATAAACGCTCAATTGGTTTCGAACCGGAAACGTATCAATAAAGACAATAAATCAGTGTTGAAGCAAACTTGAGTCTGCATGAAACGAGATCTCAGTCAACACAAGCACTCGATGACAAGATGACAAGAAACGAACATGCCCGAAGACAAATTATACTACGTTATTCTTTTCATTATCACCACACTGCCATCATTGCGTTTTTATAAATAGACAACGTACACAATGGAGAATCTGCCACAGGAAATAACTCGTCTTCAGAAGTTAATGATTCAACACATTTATGTTACATAGTAAACATTATGTCCAATCACAATAGACTGCTTCTCCAACTAAGTACCTCTTTTGTGTTCAATGGTTATAAATTAAAATACTGAAGTTAATACAGAGGCATTTTATCTAAAACTAATGCATAAAATTAAATTTCTTCAGCATATAGACAACAGCAGGGAAGCAAGAAATTATAACCACGCTTGCATCTTTGAGAAAGAACGGCTGTGGTTGTCGTAGTGCTTATATTTGCTTATGGCACAGTTAACAGGAAGCAAGGCCGACGTATGCAGTTAAGTTTTCACCTTCCTCGTCAGAATGCTGAGGAAACCTGTGCACAACGATCCACAGAGGATATCGAAGAAAGATTTTCTTCAGTTGAAGCTACTATCAGGAATGAACTCTCTATAATCAGTAATCAGCAGGCCTTAATGAGCGACCAACAAATATTAAATCAGGACCATAATGAAAGGATCCAGCAACTCTAAAGTCGGGCTGCTATAAAGGGACGGAGGATAGAACAACCGTTGATTCAGCGAATACGATGGATGTTGCAACTGAACAGTCTGCCCATATATCGCCCAGTTTGTTTATGAAGGTATATAATTTTTTTAATTATTAGCGTTTTATACGTTTATCAAATATGCTTTAAGACTTCTTGCTGTAATACAAGGATGAATGTTAGGAAAAATGGGGTGTTTGTGAATTGTAGGGTCTGGTAATAGGTGAAACACATATTCAGTTTGACTAAAATTTTGTTCAGAATTATTTTATGAGTTTTGACTTTACAAAGGCTAATTGCACTAAAACAACAGGGCAAAACAATAAATCCCAACACTCACCTGAACAAATACAGTGGTATTAAAACATTTACTCCATTATTGTCTCTTATGCCAATAATTGTATTTTTGTATAATTATATCAGAATTTCTAGGTTTCGCAGGAAAATCACGGACAGCATATAACAGTGGAGAAGGAGTTAATTATCGATGTCTTCCAAAAGACCCGAATGGCCGGATAATACCACTGCAGGCCATCAGTCAACTAGTTACATATTCGGTGTTGAATATGAACAACATGGGTCTCTTATTTCCCCCGTGAGGCCTAGAGACATAGATAAGCAGGATGTACCCTGTGCCGTGTGCCGAGTCAGGGGTCGCACATGCCAGTTGATGATTTCAGGACGAATAAGTCGGAATCGTTGTGTCTCAGAAGCACAACGGTCATGGAGGAAGAACATTTGAATGTTTAGATGCACTGCTTGAAACCGTCCTTGGAGGAAGCGCAAATGTGGCTCCCTCAAATGTACTCTCAATGTGGACGGTTATGAGCATGTCTGTGTTGTCTGTACGAAGCAGATAGCACTATAACACTGAAATGCATTTCGCTGCCTCTCGATGCACATTGACGAATATTGCTTTAAGATATTTAACCGTTCGTGAATGTAGTGTAGTACGACACCTTCACTACAATTAACCTTGTCAAATCAGCACTCTGTTATGTTCATATATACAATTGATGACTCATGACAAAATAGTCTAGAAATAAAACGAGGAAGAATAATCGGGTCAATGAAAAAAGAAAAAAAAAACTAAATTACGCAAAGCATTTTACCCAGCAAGGAATCATTCCTCATTCTGAAAGCATTCCTGCTTTGGCGCTAAAATTTTTGATTCAGAAAAACATTTAAAATTGTCTGTATCTACAGTTTATATATAAAAGTGCTTTATGAAAAACAAAGCAACGATTTTAACCAATACAGTTTCTACAGTTTTAGCAAATATCAATATGAAATTTTTAAAAATCTAACTAGCTAGGTCATTGTTCTTTGGGCCAAAGCATCGCGCTTTTTGTTGATGTTATGTTTTGTGTCCCCACCTGTTCTTCACGTATCAAAGCGATTAAAAGAAACTAATTGTGGGCACTATGCTGAACAGAATTTTTCTCGTTAAAGTCATATATGTCTGCACGATATTGTCACAATAACCATTCTAATAGTTGTAATGATGCAATGTAACACAAGGTATTTTACTATTTTAAGATATTGACAAGAATTTTCGTAACTGTATGCGTGATAGTTTGAAGTGCACTGATTTTGTTCATATCAAAACATCGTAGGTCACAGATAAAATATGATTTCCCTGTTGTGTGCTGGTGGCGGAGAACAGCATCCAATTCGCGTCGTGCTGTGGCATACTGTCTTGGCTTTATTCATCTCAACTAGAACAAAAGGTAAATTGTGTTTGTAACATTTCGTGTTTTCTCAGAAACAATTGAACTATTGGAACTATTTATTTGCTATTTTGAGCTTGAAATATAATGGGACGGTCAGGAGTTTAAATGCTGTGACACCATACTATTTGAGGTGTGTTTGTAATGCTTAAGGACATTTAGTAAAAGTATAGTAGTTCTGGTTATTTGAAATCATATTATATTTTTGTTTTAATCTCAATCATATTGAATAGAGGATATTAATAGCATAATCTTTAAAGATTGCTAATAATTGTCAGGTCAATTATACTGTCATGTTGAAGTTGGATGTGGATAAATACTTGCATAGATTTATTACCTTATCATTTTGCCTTTATAGTTATGTGTAAGCCTGTTTGATTAGAATAAACAACTAAAATAATGTAAAGAAGTTTTTCTTGTCTACTAGAAGGAGAGAAGCAAAGAAAGAGGCTTGGTAATGTATTCTAAGAGATACATCGCGTGATTATGCAGTAAGCACGAGAAATTAGGAAAGGAGACTGAAAGCAAAGAAGATTTTAACGTTAAATAATACAGAGGAAGACAAAATCAGAAATGATAAAACGGATATTGGCAATGACAAACCAGTTGCATATTCAATCCGATTTGCAGTCTTAGGAGTTGCAGTTCTAGGTAGAAATTTAAGCATCAGCATCAAGTCAGTAATAGAAGTACGGTCAAAAGAGAACAGTCAACTGGTAATGGTGGACCTAAGAGTGCCATTCACGAGAGGGCGAAAGAAGAAAGCCAAGTATGCGAGCTTTCAGTCTGGTTGGAGAGCGTGGATTTTGCCCCAAGAAGTAGTGTGCAGGAAATTTGTCAGGATGTCTGTTTGGAGTATATGAGGTATGATATGACTCTGCAGCAAATAATAGCAAACTATTAATAAGAAGAAATAGAAAGAAGTAAGAGAGCGTTGGTTCTTTTTAAAAGAACCACATAGGCACTGGGTGCCGCACAACGACTCTTTCGCAGACCCGCCTTGCTACGTCTTGAGGGTAAATGGAATGTTGTGTAATGCAGGGAACTCAGCTGGAGATAAAACTGCTGTCTCAGTTGACAACTATGCTTTTCAGACCAATGTTATTCAGAAGCAGAGAAAATGGATTTGGGGTTTTAATTTTAGTTTCCTATGTATGAACTTCATTGATGTTACTGGTAATGAACAATAATGCAGAGCCCAACTTCAAACTTTTTTAATACTTATTTCATAATTTCTGACAGGTAGGTTTAGACAACGTTGGATATTACCGACCAGACAACTCCCCAAAGAGTTCCCCCTCCTTATCTTCAACTTCACAAAAAAAACCAAAACCTTTATAGTATCATTTCTGTTAACCTTATAGAGAGAAAGAAAGAGAGAGAGAGAGAGAGAGAGAGAGAGAGAGGGACGAAAGAGTGAGATAGAGAGAGAAACCCCTTATTTCAAACTTAGGCCCAGGACTGAAGTTTTGTTATCAAGTGTTCCTAGCAAAGTCCCTTACTACACCGCTCTATGGATGGTTACGCTAGTTCTGTCTTTGATATAAGGCACGAATATAATTAAGAGAAGGTCATTTATATAATAAATTGCAGGCAAAGGCCGAATAAAGAAAGGCCAAGGCTTTGTTTACACACTCACATGTTCCATTAACAAGGCCAAGGCTGTTTTCATTTCTTACTAGAAGACCTACAGGATGTCTCGTAATAATTTCAACCCAACTATTTCCTCCAACGCTAAAAAAACCAAAATGAAGCAAGCAAAACAAAGTTTGTTTTCGTGCGAAATTTCGTTTGGAGAAAAATGTTAGGTATTTGTGTAATACAATCAATTTACTTGCGTATTAAGGTAAATTTTACACATGCTAAAATATACATTTATATACATAAATACATTACTAAATGAAATAAATGTTACCTAATAAAGCATTTTTAAGCTAAAACCAAGACACTCCTCTACTTATCCTTTTACTCTATTCGACAATGTTGCTGTTCTCAATAAACACAACCAGTAAATATGATAATCAAATCGTTATACGTGACTTTTATCGAAGAAAGTGAAGTTAACACAACCCAGACTCTCACAAAAACAAAACATCATACTGAATGATCTTTCGTAATTTTGATTACCAAGTCAGAGTAGTGCCAAAAGGACAAATTCACATGTGCTTCTTATTATACCCAGATAGACGTTGTGCGTTTCACATATAATTATTTTATTCAACTTACCGCGTTTTTGGACACCTTCTACCGTTAGGCAGCTTCATGATAGCTAATGTATTTCAATAAAGAAAATATTGTTCATCATCAAAACACGGTAATTCAAAATTTGAAATTGATATTTTTCTATAGGATTACAGGGCCAACGGCCCACCGACGGAGCTAATCGTCACCACCATCACTTTCTTTAAAGGATTGCCTTAAAACGATATAAAATCATTCGCACCATATGTGTGGTTTCCTCATTTTAAATATATAATGAAGATTAAAATATGTTATAGCTTCATAAAGCGACATATGACATGATAAAATACATAGATATTAAATTTCTACACAGTATATAAAATGATAAGATATGTAGATGCATACATAGACACGTTCTTTGTGCTCTAAAAGGTTCAGCCGTTAATGCTTTAGCTGGGTTTGTTCAAATCTCCATAGCAACCACCGGCTCATTCCCACTAAGGGGAATAACAGTGAACCTATATATATATATACGTCAAATATAAGAAACACTCACAGAATACTTTCGCAAACATGGGGTATTTACCAAAGGAAACTTCACAGAGAAGGTTCGAAGTTTGTTCTCACCTTAATGTAGTTCTGTGAAAATTTCTGCTGGAGATATAAACCAAATCAAACATTTTAAGAATACTATTTCATTTGAGGTAAGTAGTAAAGCAAAGTCATGTTCAGTTTGAGGAAGGTTTGGGTTTAGTTAGGTCCATTTGACGAGATACTGGAGAGTCTTGTCTAAAATTTTCGGATTGGGTTAATTTTGGGTGAAAAACAGAAACAGTTCTACAGCATGGTCTGGATGGTATTAAAAGTATTCCTGGTGGTGGGGTTCCAATAGTCGCATCCTTCCAAAAGTCTTGAAATGAAAGGAAGAAAACCTTCTCTTATTTTCCCTAAGAAATTCAAATTAAATTGGACTTCCCTGTGTCTAACGCAAACATATTCGTCCGACACGGGGCACACAGAATTTTATTGCATCTTTTGGGTGTTCGGCACTTGAGCGACATTCGGCGAGCTTTGACTGGTGCTGGGGGATGCTTTGATTGGCGGTTAAAAATTGCTTGGACTTGACACCGACTCAAAGTCTTGCCCCCGTAGCAATGACTCCAGTGTAAATTATTCAACTGGCGTAGATCACTAACGTTCATGGTGTTGTCAAATCGAATTTTAGCTGCTGGTAATGGTTTATCCGATTTTCTGTTTGGAATATCAATTAGCAGTTCGGCAGATATTACCAGGTGTTTGGGCGAATTAAAAGAATTCATTTTTATTTATTTATTTATTTATTTTAAAATACTCTATGTTTATTTCATTAAAGTTCCCTGTTATAGTTGTGCATCGTTAGATCATTTATATATTGTTTTAGTTTGTTTATTTAAGTTTTATCACAGTGTAAATATTTCGTTCAATGCAATTTTTCACAGTTTTGTTAATTTTGTATTTTATTTCCAGCTATATATTTTATCTTAATATTCTTTTTAAATTCAATATAAAGTTTACAACAACGAATATTAGAACTAGATTTTCTGAAACGTCTGTGAAAATGATATGATTCGAGTTTATATAGAGTTAAGGTTGGTACAAAGAACGCCACTTTCCTTGCCCTTATTACTTCTGACTTTGTTTCACACTAATAACACAGGTTTCCGTGACCCTATAAATTCTTACTTTGGGTCAAACAATAATTGTCAAATACACATTTAAAATAGTGGTTAAATACATAGTTTATATATTCAGACTGTCTCTTTTCAACAGAAATGTAATTCATTATTATTATTGCTATTTTTTAATCATTGCATGTTTATATTATATTTAAAATTTTGGTCAGTTTCAGGACAACTGGGGATGGTGGGGTAGATACCCAAATATTTGTGAGACTCGATAATATCAAAATCTGACTCAATATACAGTGTCATATAAACAGGCAGTTTCAATTGTCCAGGCAGGGCTTGAAATTCATTCGTTTCTGTAAAATTCATTCCTATTGTCTTGTTATTCCACTGCAGGAAAGGGATTAAGCCACACGTCCATATGATTTTTACGTTCAGATCATCGCCGGTATTTGAAATAACAATGTTCTTTATGTTCGCCGGAATCCTCACTATGGGGAAAGAATATATTTTTTCCGTGTCCTTAAATACATGCATGTGCAAAATGCAGCCTGCATTCAGTGTACCTTTCTGTTCGCAATTTTAGACTTCAGACACATAATACTTCAAACAATTTTTCCAACAAAATCTAAATCCAAAAACAAAAAAATGTTATTAATTGCAGCAAATGTGTGATATTGTTTAACGGATATCGCAAAAGAATTTTGAAAGTAGAATGTTCAGTTTGAGATGGTGTTGGGGATGATATGGCTGTTTTTTTAAATCTCCCCATGCCTTTACTGTGGGGACTACCCCCGCCAACTCCGTTAACACAGTTATTTCACATTTACCATGCTTACAACATCTAAACACCAGATCAAGAAAAGAGATAAAAGCGATTGTTCCAAAAACGATGAACAAAATTGTCGTTAACTTTTCATGTCTCGCATGCGTAAACCAAGAGATATGTTTAAATGTAAGTCACCAAAAGAAGTTCGGTAATATTGTGCTTTTTCATTTGGTTAAGAGTTTTATTTAGCTCTAAATTGTCGAAATTATCCATAACAGCCAATTCTGATATGGCCTCGATCATTTCCGTCACAATCGTGATTCCAATCGAAATCATGTGAATATAAAAACTGCAGCGTTGTTATCATTTACCACGTGAGCATAGAATTCCTCAGATGGAGGTATAAGTCTGATTTTAGATAACCGTTTCACTTCCTTTGTGTTATCAGTTATTATAGCTAGAGCACAAGTTGGCATTTTACCTATTTTGACATCAAAAGATTTTTAAAAATTTTATGGTAATTGCCAGAACAAGATTTTAAATCCATGTCCTCAAGTTCCAAGAAAAAGAGACCAACCAGAGACAGATCAATGTATGTTGGCAACTGAACCATTGATTTAGAGGTACTTCCCGAATGTAAGGCTAGGGCGTAACCACTTACCTCATATAGTACAAACTTGGATGCAGTGGCTGTGAGAGGTATTTTCATACTGATGTATATGTTATCCCTATTGTGCATAGACACAACATTGTTCATTATAAAATAACTTTTTCAGGATCAACATATAATAATTTATAGGTGGGATATTTGTTCCTTAACCGTCTATCAACGACCTCCACAATATACATGATATCACCCATAGTCACCATTTAGGATGGTTAACACCCTTAAGCAATTGATTTAAGCCTTCGATGAAAAATTTTAATTTATTAACAACCATATGTGATCTTTTACATCCAACAAATGGCAATAAGCCATGATTTCATGTCTCTGATTAGTGTTAACAATCAAATATTTTAAAACTTTGCTTAGATTACTTATGTAACCAAATGTTTGATTCATGAACAATCAAGAGCAATTTTGAAACTCACCAAAGGAATCCGAAATGGCGTTCATCGACATAAGATATTCGAAATCCTCATGTTTGTGCAAAAAATTGAAATTTTTTCCTTAAATTCTTCAAAAACGTTGAGCTTACTTGGCAGAACACCTGAATCATTGTCTCTTGTATCAACACAAAAAGTAGGTTTCTGTTTTTATTGAAGAACAAGAAACGTCTGAAAATTCTCTCTTAATATGTCATGTAAAAAGAGCAACTCTCTGATAATATCTGTTATCTTCAAGTAGATTTTCCTAATTCCTAATTTCTACATGGAAAAAGCGCCTACAAAATTATATTAATTAAACTGCCTGATTTAGTTCATGACTTTCGAAGCAAAAATATCAGTGCTTTATGGTGACAGGACTTTTTGTAATAATATGTCACTTTGTTTTTATTATTACAATCTACAGTTTCTCTTCAGATTCATTTACGAGGCTCTCGTCGTGCAGTAACCGTGAAAACCCCAATATAACAAATAAAATGAAAGTTTAAATTAGTTGACCTCTATAAAGCTGAACTGAAGCAGTTTGTTTGGAATTTTTGGCTTACTTTGATCAACATATGAGGGTGTTTACTGTGTAAATTTAAATTTTATTATGTATTTCAGGACCAAATAATATCATTGTCACAGATATTTTGACACATTTATTTGTTATTCAATATTCATTCAAATGACTCAGTGAATATTTTAGTAGTGTGAGAGTTTTGCGTCATTTATCCTGTGGTGCCAGTCATTGTGACAGACAGATAAAATAATAATGTGTGCAGCACAGCATGTGATAAGGGAAAAATTCAGCTCTTTAGGTCAGGAGTTCAGCTATCTAGGTGAGGAGTTAAGCTATCTTAGGTGTTATTTTTGACAGTAGTATTATGTCTCTCACCTTCAAAGAGTGGCTAAATTTGTAATAGCTATATGAACTATTACAGTAGGTGTAATGGACTGGCTATATATATATATATATATATATATATATATATATATATATATATATATATATTATATATATATATATATATTATATATATATATATATATATATATATATATATATATATATATATATATATATATATATATATATATATATGTATATATATATATATATATATATATATATATATATATATATATCATTCCAAGTTGAAGTTGTTTGTGGTTACCCTCAAATGAACTCGCCCTATTTACGTCATTTGTTTGTGGTCATAACATTTGTGCCCTGTCATTCCAAGGCAATCGGTTCAGTTTAGCCTGTGACAATAGGGATTGAAAAAGTGTTGGTGGTACTAATGCTGGTAAGTTTATTTTTATATATAAATATTAGCATTGGAACATTATCGTAGAAATATATATGAGCATTTTAATTTATATTTAAATTCATAATTTTTTGGGCTTAGGAACGCATGTTAGTGTTTCTTCACTTCATTGAACCTTTTAATAAAGATGCACACGACTGCCACTCGCCTTTTTATCACTCCTCGACCACAAGCCGTTATAGTAGGGTTTATTTCAAAGGTTAACATCATTTAAGCTTTATCACGGAATCTAAGATTCAAATTATCAAACACTTCATTTTTGTAACTGTCAGTATCCGCAACATGACAATATGAACAGGCATCTGCTAAAGCATATCACTATCTTTCCTTATCGATATAAGAAAATTGCAGGTGCAGGTTTTGATCAGGGTGGGGGGAAGAGGGTTCAATCCTGAATACCCTCTCATTCCGTGGTTCAGCAACTGGCCGTTCAGAACTCCGCGATTTACTATCCAATATAGCTGTCTTTCAAACAAAAAATCCAAATCAAACGTTAAACGATAACTGTCGAAAATAGAGCACTACAGTCCTTATTACATGAGAATTTAATAATTGATACAACCCATTTAAAAAGAAGATGCCTTGTTTACTTACGGCATTGATTTAGATTCATTTATCAAGACCAAGTCCAGTATTACACGAACAGAGCTATGCTCAGCTGCACCTGTGCAAAATTTATATACATCCCTTAAACGAGGTCGAGCTATTGAAGAAAAAAAGACTGTATGAAAGGCTTCTGTCACTCTTGGTTTTTGTTGGATAAAAATGCAAACATTTTGAAGAAATTTTAACCTCATTATTCCCGCACTACCGCGAGTTCTTTTTAGTGCCTTTCTTATTCAGGTACCTAGAATATGAATTATCTGCTTATGCATAATAATCAGTATAATGTTATTTTGCTCAAAAATATTAATGCATCAACTGTACCACAAGGTATTGAACGCAAGAAAACAGATATGGATATGATTTTAACAGATATTGCGAAATGCAGGCAACATTAAGCGAGCAAGGGCTCGAGGCACTATACTGAGTGCAATAAAAAACTTTCAAGGGCAAATATGTTTCGATTTTCATAAAATGATGTTATATATAAGGTCTACGATCAGTTGATTAACCGAAGACGATATAAAATAAGCGCAAAGGTTGTGAAATTTATTTGAAAGGCCTATTTGCCTTGGGATACCAAAAAAATCCATGAAAATATCTAACACCATCCTCAACGAGAAAAGACGTGCCTAGAAATTCTTTGACTTAAGTGTGCACAAGATCCAATTTGAGCAAACAGGGCTTCAGTCGGGATGGAAATGCACTGTTTATGATAAGTCTGTAACACTCTACGACACAAAGCTTTCCAAATCCCATGACCCCAGTTTAATATCCTATACATATGCTCCAACTTTCCGTCACCTTTATAAAAGCAATCAGGTGAATGAATCATGTCTGAAAAAGTGTAATCTTGAAACCACAAAGTACAGGTCAAATATGTTCTACATAACAAAGTGTGATATTAGAGATACTGTGCGAATGAATTTATACCTGCGCTCAAATACCAGTTACATTTTGGTGTCTAGATTAAGAATCGATGACACCCTCCGTACTTTCATATTGTTCCTGTAGGGGCATGGGGTTGCTGAAATGATCAAGATATTTTTGATAAAAATTGAATTTTTTCGTTAAATTCTTCAAAAATGTTGAGCTTACTTGGTATAACACTGGAATCTTTGCCTCTTGTATCACTTAGAAATTGTGTAGCTGAGTTTATTAACCAACAAAAAACGTCTGAAAATTCTGTCTTAATATGTGATGTAAAACAGCAAATCTCTGATTATATATGTTACTTCAAAGTAAATTTTCTATTCCTGATTTCTACATGGAAAATGTGTCTCAAAAATTATATTGAGCGATAATATCAGTACTTTATGGTGACAGAACGTTTTGTAATAACATGTGACTTGGTTTTTTATTGCAATCTACACTTTCTCTTCAAAGATATAAATTATTGTTATGTTCACGCGACAACAAACAGCATGTTTTGTTTGTCAGATATTAAGATATCAACTCTCTGAAACTTGCCGTGTCCTCTCGACAGTCGTACGTCGAAATGACTTCACACACAGAGGTTGTCATTTCTGGTAAGTTTCACAATAGACCATAAATATATAATTTAAAATTTATCTACGTATTCATTCATTTATCTCTTTATTTATTTATCTATCATTTTGCTAAAAAACCACAGTATTAGGGAGACCAAAAATTTAAGGACACCAAAAGTAGGTCTCCTTAATTCTTAGCGAGTTTAAACGTTATGAAACTACATAGCAAACAAAAAACGAATGATTCTATAACATATTGAATATAATATATTCTGTTTTAAAATTAAATTTGTGTGTTGCCACTTGATTACAAGCTAAAGAACATATATTATTTATTCCGTATGGTCTCCCTAAGTGCTATATATAAGGCATGGTCCCCCTATGACTGGTTGCAGATCTATATATATATATATATACATTAACCTGAGATAGATATATAGATTATCACCGAATGGCTTGTATATGACATGTGACCTATATAATTAAATGCACGAGGATGAATGACAATAGTAAAAAAGTCTTTTATTTACGAAGCTCTCGTCGTGAAGTCACCTTGGATATCGCTAACATCAAATAACAAATAAAGTGAAAAGTTTAAATTAGTTCACCTCTATAAAGTTGAGCTGAACCAGTTTGGTTGGCATTTTTGGCTTACTTTAGTCAACAAACCAGGGTGCAAATTTAAACTTTGTTATGTATTTCAGGACCTAATAATATCATTGTCACAGATATTTTGACACATTTATTTATTATTCATTATTCATTCAAACGACTTAGTGACGTAACACAGCTAGCTAAAATAATAATGTGACAGCAATGCATGTGATAACAGCCATTAAGGGAAGAAATTCATCTCTCTGGGTCAGGAGTTCAGCTACCTGGGTGAGAGGTTTAGCTATCTAGGCCAGGGTTTAAGCTGTCATTTTTCACAGTGGTGTTTTTTCGTCAACAAAGTCAATTTAATAGACTCATTGACCAATTACAAAGAATACAAACCTTTAGGATGGAGGTTATAAATGATTTTGTTGGCAGACAAAGATCGCATGAAATGTTATCCGCCTTAGGGGGGACACTCATGTACCAATTTGTTGCCTTGCGTGTCCCCAACTATTCAAAATTACATCTAAACAGGGAAGGCTAGTTTGAAATGATACTCCTTTTTAACCAAAAGCAGATTACTGAATGGGAGGTATCCCTCTTTTCTAAAGCAAATCGGCATTTGTCGCTGACCACGTCTGGCTTCAAAATACCCCTTTCTTAGCATGTTTTCCATCTGGATCTGTTTTTCATGTTTCAATAAGTAGCTAAATGGACAACATTTCATTCATCAAAGTGGGTTTATTTGAAATATGCACATTTTAAGCTGTTCTCAAAGAATTTGCCGTTTTATCTGTAAGAGATGAAGTACTTTTTAGCAGTCATGCTGGTGATAACAACTTCGCCACACTACAATTTCCTTTTTGTTTGTGAGGAGAAGTAATGCATATAGATTTTGGTCAAGTTGAGGACAGGGGGGAAGGTAACAGACAGGAATATTTACATCTAAATGAGTTTTTTTGTAAAAATATGAAATTTAAAATAATATTATTTCGAGTTAAGGGTGGTCACAATCCTCTCCACCCACCCTCCCCTCCCCATCGGAACAGTGAGTGTTTTTTCGTGAAAACCCACAGTTAAACATCATATCATTCGGGGTTTAGGGCGCGGTAGAACCCCTCCACCCTCTGCCACACCTTGGATCCTCCACTGGGTGTGTTTCTTCCTAGCTTTGATAGTTTAAAACAACAAACTGTCATAAGCACTATATATGCAGAAACATAAGAAAATTATAGACCGCATAAATAATAAAGAAAATGCTATATTTACATCAATAATGGTCAATATGACAATATTTAGGGATGTTACTTTGGAACAGCAATACAGATGTCTGTCAGGCTTTTCGATACTGAAGAGAGAAGCAAGGAATTACATTTGTCTCTACAAACATACTTCTCTGACCACCTTTTCTCAACAAAATCTATTCTTGTACTGACTGTAACACAGGGTATCACACACAACAAAGCCTATTCTTGCACTGACTGTAACATAGCGCATCGTATTTGCTTTTTCTAGGTCTGTCTGGCAGATTTCCGGAATCAAGCTCTGTGCAAGAGTTCCGCGACAATCTGTTTAATAGAGTGGATATGGTAACAGAGGATGGCAGACGTTGGCAGCCAGGTAAACTATTATAGTAGGATTTTTTAATTCATATTGGCTGTTTTCGTTACATCAATTATATATATATATATATATATATAGATCTAAAACCAGTCATAGGGAGACCATGCCTTTAATATAGCACTTAGGGAGACCATTTGTATATTTTTTACCTTTGAGTTTGGAAAGACAAAAATTACCAAAAAATGTTCCCATACGTTGTAGATAATGGGTGTGATTTTTCTTCTTGTCATATTAAGTAGCAAAAAATAAACAAAAAAGTTGGTCTACGTATTTTTTCTAGATTTTCCTTGGCATTTTAGGCGACCTGGCTAAAACCACGGAATTTCCCGGGTCTCCGTAAGTGTGTGGTTTAATGCTCAGTATATTTGGTCTCACAAAGTAGCATATTTTGCTACTAGTTGGGTGTTTTTGAAGATTTATTTTAAACCTATGTTTATTATTATTGTTATTTGTTATGTATATGCATTGTGTATAAGTTATACGCATGTACGGCAGCCTTAATAGATGACACTATGCACATATTACCAATGACTGTGCCATTTAGTTCTACTTAGCATGCAAATATGTGCAAGATGCTTCATGTTTCTGGTTAAAATATTGTTACGTGACATTTAAACTCTGTAACATTACTTAGGAAAGAAAAGAATTGAAGTAGTTATTAATAATAAACAAAATGTCTCTTCAAGTTGCATATATGGTCGCCTTAAGTCGGTTTATACACCCAGAAATATAAAACCAGCAATAAGGAGACCATATATTTTTCATGAATATGTGCAAGATTTTTATATAATTAAGACAAAAAAGTGCTAAATGTTATTTTAAATTCCTTAGAAATCATTTTGGTAGGCAAAAAAAGAGTAATGAATATAAAAAATGGCCTTTGAAGTGTTTTGTATAAGTGTAAAGCATAGTCCCCTTAAGTCGGTTTACACACTATATATATATATAAAGTAGGGATGCGTTTCATTACGACATAATGTTTATTACGTCATAATGCATCTTGCTCTCAAGTGTTCGTTTCTTCGAAAAAATGCCTGTTTACAGTGCTAAATTATCCTTTTCTTCAATTTCGTGCTAAACCATGTATAAGCATGTTGAGCAGTTAAGGAAAAAAATACTGGTTGCTATAATATTTGTAAATACGTAATATATAGCGGATCTTAAATAAAAATGGCAGTTTTCCCCGGTCTCCTTAAAGCTGATTTTTTGGCACTAATGTTTATACAAGGTATAAAGTTTAGGATCAAATTGAAAGCTTGTTATAAAGTTTCAACACACAAATTTAATTTTAAACCAAAGTATGTTATATTCGCTATGCCATAAAATCATTCGTTTTTTTGTTTGCTGAGTAGTTTCGTAACGTTTAAACACGCTAAGAATTAAGGAGACCTACTTTTGGTCTCCCTAAATTTTTGGTCTCCCTAATACTGGTTTTTTAGCAAAAATGGTCCCCGTATTGCTGGAGGTACACTTCTATATATATATATATATATATATATATATATATATATATATATATATATATATATATATATATGAGTTTATCAATTGGCTGCTCTTATGAATTTTGCTTACTAATGAATGTTAAGTTTATGATCGTTAGGGTAGGAAACCGCATTTTGGTTTGCATATGATAGATAACTACTAACACCCTTATCCCCTGCTGTTCCAGAATCAAAAACCGCATGCACAAAGTGTGTACTTGAAATCACCATTACAACGTAAATGAGCGACACAAAACATAGCTGAGAAGTACAAAAATAACTTAATTACAACAGCAGATATATGTACCGAACAAGTAAAACAACAGGACCGGGTAAACTGATCACACGAGCATCAAAGTTGGGTGCGAGCACCAAAGTCGATGCCAGAGGCTGGGGGAGGTCTTCTGATCAGTCCATTGACTGTTGTGGTTTTATTATTTTATCCTGTCATTTGAATGTGGTATATCTAGATAGCTAACTTAAAGCACAAACCTGTGGAAAAACGTTTGTGTAGCAAATGACAAAAATGAAATGTAAATGATGTCCCATCTTACAGGATTGCATGGTATACCCCCACGACAGGGAAAGCTGAAAGATATTGATAGGTTTGACGCTGCTTTTTTCGGCATTGCTCCGATACAGGCGGAAAACATGGACCCACAACTGCGCTTGTTATTTGAAGTGTCGTACGAAGCCCTTGTGGATGCGGGTAAGCATAATGTCAATTTCTAACCTTTTAATAAATGTGTAATTATTTTCAATATGTAACAGTGTGGTATATTGACATGGATTTTGTGAACAATTTTACTGGCTGTTATTTCGTAAAAGAAAAAAAAACGGGGTCTAAATTCAGAAAAAGCTGGCCTCAAATGCAAAAAAAAAAAAAAAAACCAAGCATATTTATATTCTGTTGAGACGATGTGACTGGTATATTGGTAAGGAAAGATTCAAACGCATACATTAACTTGCTTATTCAGATTACATTAATAAACTATGAGACTACTATTATTCTCATTATTATTTTTATTCTTCTTCTCCTTCTTCCTCTTCTTCTTCTTCTTCTTCTTCATATTATTATTATTTTTATATTTATTATTATTATTATTATTATTATTATTATTATCTCTGTGAAGGTGTTAGTCCGCAGTCGATTCGAGGTTCTGCCACGGGGGTGTTCGTAGGAGCTTCTTTCTCTGAATCTCATCACACTTTGGGAAGTGACATGGAAAACGTTTCTTGTTATTCACTCACCGGCTGCTGCATGTCTATGTTTGCGAACCGTCTCTCTTACTTTTACGACCTAAAAGGTACTGTCAACAAGGTTCATGTAAGAGATATAAGAAAATATAAATTATTTTTAGAGAAACTGATTTTCATGCCAACACTTTTAGTAAAATGCTGCTTATCGTGATGCAGTTTTTCTAGCGCACAAAAAGGCGGCGCTTTGTAAATGTAACAAAAAACCAGTTAAACGTTACAGGGAAAATGTAAGGTAAATTTTAACCTTCATGCAGCCTATAGTCAATTTCATACCAGAACAACACATATTGTTTAGCCATAACTTTGGAGTAAATACACCATGGCTTGATGGGAATATATTCATTAATTGCAACAAGTAATCACCTGTACAACTCGAAATAATATTGTTATATCTCTATACCTGAGGTATGACAACCCCAAGGACAAGGACAAACGTTTAGTTACAATTTCTATTACCATAACATCCCTGCAGGTACATAATAAAAACACAAATTTCAACCACATGGTATAAATATGCCCATATAATCTATAATCTAAATGTTATTATTTACTCTGAGCATTATTTTTTTAGAAATCATAAATAAAAACTTCTCACGACCCAATTTATTGCTACAATTCTATGTTATTCTAATTGAAACGAGCTTAACAACTTTCGACTTGTATAATGTCCTCCAAAATTGAGAGATGAACTGAATTAAAATTTGTCTTTACACTTTGAATAGAAACAACTACCTGCTTGGAACTGTGATTAAAAGTTTCAAGCACTTGGCAAACTGACCGTGACATATATATATACCATAGCTCACAACATATAAACCAGTAAATCATTTCTGTAGGTCCAAGCTTTGTTGTGGACACTGCTTGCTCGTCTAGCCTGTTGGCGTTGGACCAAGCACTACAATCCATTCGGGACGGTCGCTGCAATGCCGCCATTGTGGCGGGAACACATGTCTGCCTTCAACCTGCATTATCCCTACAGTTTAACAAGCTCAGTGAGAATATTGTAAAACTTTAGAATAGAAGCAGAAAGACCTTGATTCTTTATAACAGCCATTTCTAGAAAACTTTTTGGTGATTTCACTCCCATTCTGCTCTAATAAACAACAAATTAAGTTCAAAATACTAGAGAAAAGCCAAAAATAATTTCTGAATGATGTTGACAGTTTATAGTTAATTTTAGACAGTTGGTAGTAATTTCGTAATCGATAATAAAAATGTTAGGTATCGGAGAAATGTGCAAGGCAAACATCCATTCGTCCTTTTGAAAGCACGGAAGGCAATAAAATTGATAATTGACTAATATATTAGTTAAAAATTAAAAGATGTGCTGGCTGGGGATGGCGCTTGTCGGTCGTTTGACGCTAATGGGAGTGGTTATGTGCGAAGTGAAGCGATAGTGGCTATATACCTACAGAAGCAACAGGACGCACACCGCATCTACGCTACCGTGACACATGCAAGGAGCAACTCCGATGGTTACACTGAAAATGGTGATTACGAATACTGCACTTATTTAGTAAAACGAACATTTAATCAAGTTTCCAAGTGTGCTTTATAGTACTTGAATGATTATGAAGCGCTGTTAAATTCTAATAGAAACTGTGGTTGTTTGCAGGGGTAACATTCCCCTCTAAAAGAATGCAGAATGAGCTACTAGAAGACGTATACGCGGAGTGCGAGGTAGAACCGGCAGACGTGTTCTACGTGGAAGCTCACGGCACGGGCACGAAGGCGGGGGATAAGCAAGAACTTGATGCAATCGCAGACGTGTTTTGTAATAGCCGCCGCACCGAGCCTTTACTTATTGGGTCGACGAAATCAAACATGGGGCATCCTGAACCAGCTTCAGGTATCTTAACTGTAACAAACAACCTTAAAATGATCCAAATGAAATAAGTCAGGGCTTTAAAGCGAGATGATGAACGATGATGCATTGGGTAGTCATAAATTTACATTCCATTTGATGTTAATTTGCCTTTAATTCTAAGTAAATTATTGCCCACTGGTTTACTGTTTAATAGGTTTTATGTTTTAAAGTAAGAGAGAGAGAGAGAGAGAGAGAGAGAGAGAGAGAGAGAGAGAGAGAGAGAGAGAGAGCTGCTGAGAGAACTTGATGCGTTTGATGTGACTCAAATTAAAAGGAATATGATTTTAAAACCAAACCAATAAGCCATTCAAGTTAAATGCTAAGAAAGATTAAAATGCAATTGGTCAGGAAAAGAGACACTCCCAATATTTTGAACTTAAAATTAACTTCGGGGAAAATTTTAGACTTCTCAGTTTGTGTCAATTTGAGAGCTTTCAATTTGAATTCAGAATTAGGTCTTGGTTCTTTCTTTCAGTTTGTGGTTAAATTTAAACCATATTTTGAGTAAAAATAGATCGAGTAGCACTCAAATTAGGATCAAATCGAAAAAAGATCTTGTTTGAGGAATTGTTGATTGTCTTCTACAGATAAGTCGTGATTAATGTAAGATTTAGAGAAAGTATTTAAATGCATTAACTTGATACGTCACTTTAAAATTTGTAATAACCTGATCCTGTTTCACCGGTATTATTTGAAATTTAAGGCTTATATAATTATTATAGAGTGTTGATAACAAGGAGATCTTATAACAGAAAGTCAAATACCACACAGGTTTAGCCGCAGTTGCCAAAGTACTGATCGCAATGGAGGAGAAAAGTTTGCCAGCAAATTTACACTACGTCACTCCTAACCCTGACATATCTGCCCTGACAGACGGCCGTCTGCAGGTCGTCAACAAGCACTGGCCCTTCACTGGCCAATATGTTGGTGTTAATTCCTTTGGATTTGGAGGCTCTAATGTTCATGTGATTTTGAAAGCGAACACTGAATGCAGAGACGAACCTAAAGCTGCTACTGACAAGGCACGCTTGTTTGTCTGCTCCGCGAGGACTCAACAGGTACCTATTGTCCATTTTTTTCATAATTACATAAGCAGGATCTGCTATCCTCACAAAGAGTGCTGCATGAAGCATCTCGAGGAATAAATTAATTGCAGTTACCTATGGATCTACTCACATAATTAATAAAAAGAGCACAGAATACTAATCAAACTATAGAATAGAATGGTTGAAAGTAGTTACACAACTTGCTAATATACGTTATAGCTGCAATTCCTTGCAGTATTGCAACTGAGACCAGGTAAAAGTATTACAGTGAAATATAATGTAAGAAATTGCTATCGGTAAATCCTTCAGCTGTAAAAACATAGCAATGCTATTTTTATTCTGACCAAAAATTGAATATGCAAATTAATCGAAAACAACTGAAATCATCTGAAATGCTCATTTAATGGGGAACAATGAACCATGCCTAAGAGCAGCAAATCTGATTTGAAATAAATTGTATCTATTCTTATGAAGGAAAAAATTACTAATTGGAAAAACATGTGTTGATTTTCTAAAATTACGCACAATAAAATAAACAAAGGATTCTCATATTACGCTGTTGACATGACGTCATATGTGACAGTTTACTTACCAATTTTGTCTTATTTTGTTTTGCTGTCAGGGACTGGAAAAAGTACTAAAAAGTATGCAGGAGAAAAGCGACGACGTGGGCATGCAAGCGCTATTGCAGTCTAATGCCCACTCCTCGGCCTTGAACCATCCTTATCGTGGGTTTGTTGTACTGAACGCGAACCAATCAATGCAAGAAGTAAAGGTATCTGTTGAACTGATCAAAATCTTTGCTGTGGTTTTATACACATTAAATAAAATGTAATCTCTACATATATTAAGCGTGCTTGAATCTTATAAAATAAGTGTATATGAACCTTATGAAAGACATTTCACGATTGAGAGAAAGAGAGAGAGATAGAGAGAAAGAGAGAGAGAAAGAGAGAGAGAGAAAGAGAGAGAGTTGCTTAACAGTATAACACCATTTCTTTCATTGAGGTATTGACCTTTATGGACTTTCTTGGGATTTCAAATCAAAATAAAACTGCAGTTAAATATTGTATTTTATACTATTTGTGTGTTATTAGCGTTGTCCAGCTACGAGACGCCCTGTGTGGTTTATTTTCTCCGGTATGGGTACACAATGGCCAGGTATGGGACGGGACATGATGCACATAAAAGTATTCCGCGAGAGTGTAGAGAAAAGTGACGCTGTCTTGAAGATCCATGGCGTGGAGCTCACACAGATGATCACGGGCGGTACAGGCGTATCCTGTGACAACATTATCAATTCTTTTGTCTGCATTACTGCAATTCAGGTGACTAACATCTTGCAAGTTAAGATATACTTCAGCCAAATAAATGTGGCTAAACATAACGGCAAATTTGTATTCTGTGACAGAATAGCACATCAGAAATTGAATTATAAATACATTCACTATTTCTGACAAGTCTACAAAGATGCACACTCAAGCACAGTATTCAACATTAACGACTATATTCCAAGATTGAAGAAAATTTCTGTGAAAAAAAATAATTTCAAGAAATTATGATTTACTTTTCCAGAAGAAGTCTGTTTTTTTTTTCAATATTCATGGCTCTATATATTTCCGTCCTTGAAACTTAAAACTAGAAGCTGGTAGCTTTATATTTGAGATTATTTTTATGCGAAGCTTTGTGTACATAACATTATTGGATCTCAGTCGGAATATATTGTATCAATAAAGAGGTCAGGACAGCACTCTTATTGTATCGCACAAATGCAGATTTGATGTACGTAGATTCGAAGCAAAGGATTCAATCATTTATCAATGAATAGCTGGTTTTTATCCAATGAATTGTTTTTGTGCGTTGAACCTTGGATGCATTCAAAACACAAGATTAATTTTAAGATTAAAAAAGCAACACAACATAAAACAAATATAAAAAACAAGCTGAAGGGGGTGATTTGCATGTGATAAATCTTCACTTATTTGGTCCTATCTCTGGTGGCTTACCACAATGTCTGTAGCTTTTCCTATACTAATAATTACAATTTTGTCCTATATTTTTTAGCTACAACCGGTATTTATTGTAGTACAGGCATTCTCCACCAGATAGCCCAAGCGTGTAGTTGAATAGTGATTTTTATTTTTCTACCAGGTGGCGTTGGTGGATGTTTTGCGCTGCATTGGAGTAGAGCCCGACGGGATTGTAGGTCACAGTATAGGTGAATTAGCCTGCGCTTATGCAGGTGGAAGTCTTACAGCAGAAGAAGCCGTACTGGCCTCTTACTGGAGGGGACGCTGTATCCTGGATGCCAAACTCCCTATCGGGGCCATGGCAGCGGTTGGATTGACGTGGGAAGAAGCCAACGAACGCTGCCCAAAAGGCATTGTTCCTGCTTGTCATAACGCGAAGGATAACGTGACAATTTCAGGCATGTCTCCATTATTTTTGTTTGTCAAATTCGTAAGTAATTCTTATTTTAAAAAGTCAGATATCATATAAACTCATTAATTTCAATTAAGCATAAGCATGTTTAAGTATGTTAATTAATTTACTTCAAACAACGTAGCAATTTTAACAGTCTAAAATTTTGCAACCCCTGACACTCTCCCTAATCCCCTTGATTTGGTCACTAACACCAACAAACGTGCACGAGTATTACTGCCTTCTGTGATAAAATTTGACCCCCTTCCCCGCACCGCTACTGATATGCCTGTGTACATGAGTCTTACTGTGATATATTCCAAATCAGGTCCAGCTGAAAAAGTAAAAGAATTTATAGAGCAGCTGAGGAAAGAGGACGTTTTCGCAAAGGAAGTTAATAGTGCTGGGATTGCTTTCCACTGTTATTTTCTACAGAAGGTGGCCCCTCTGTTACACAAAGCACTCACTCAGGTAATATACATAACTATACACTTACACAAATACTGGTATACGGTGGATGCCGTTATGTCATATATATGCGCGTGTTTGTATGTATATGTGCGTATGTTTGTGTGCGTGCATGCGTGTGTTTGTGTGTATGTGTGTGTGTTTGTGTGTATGTGTGTGCATGTATGTGTGTGTTTGTGAAAATGTATGTGTGTTTGTGTGTGTATGTGCGCGTGTTCGTGTGCATGTGTGTGTGCTTTATTTCTAGGTTATGGTGGATTTTATTCGTTTTGAGTAGTTGCTTACCAGATAACTTATATTATTGCATTAAAATGTGTTTATATTAACGTAACCAATTCTAATACATAAGGTTATATATAGATTATAAAAGAACCTATGCCACGTAGCAGCCGGTGGATCAGCAGCTCTGTCCCAGAGAAGGCGTGGCAGAGCGACTTGGCCTTGACCTGTTCTCCTGATTACCTCGTCAACAACCTGCTAAGCCCCGTGTTATTCTACGAGGCCCTGCAGCACGTACCAACGGATGCGATTACAATAGAGATCGGACCGCACTGCCTGCTAAAAGCCCTGCTACGGAGGTCCTTGGGTAAGACCTGCACACTCATTGCATTGATGAAGAAGCGGCACCAAGACAACTCGTTGTTTCTAATGGAGAATCTAGGAAAGTAAGTAAAACTGCTGACTTTTTAAACACACGAATATTTAATCACATCAGTTAAGACTACGTTGTTCAGAATGTGAACAATTTATTTGATTTTATGAAAGACCGTATTGCAAGTTATATTTTAAAATAGATAGAAAGAATTCTAGAATGTGAACGCTTTTTGGGGAAGGAAAATAATTGTGAATTGAGATGTTAAATTTGGCGGGATAGCTGTAGCATATCTCGACAAAAGGAATCTAATGCAGAAAAGTTGGAAAACTATAATGCAGCAACTGCGGTTTGCTTCGTGCTATATATATATATATGTCGCTCTCGCTCTCTCATTTTAGCTATTTATCTGTGCCAACTTCTTTTATCTCAGACTGTACTCGGCTGGCGTTGACGTGGATCCTCTGAGCTTGCATGAGCCCGCAGTGTTCCCCGTGGCACGCGGTACACCGATGCTCTCTCCTCTTGTTGAATGGGATCACTCTCAGTCATGGCCAATCTTCACTGCTGAAAGCAACTCGTCTAGTACTAAACTAAATACCACTTTTATTTATTTGGAATTTATTCATTTGTGCTGTATGTATTGCACAGTATATATTACAATTTTATTTTAAATGGTTTAAACAATATAAGTTGATTTTTCTGTAGATGTTATGTGCTTACATTCATAAGAATTTTATATCAGGTTAAATAAATTAAGATTTTTTTATTTGTTTAGCAAAGAAGAATCAAAGTGGTTCACAAAGCGTTACTTATGTGATTGACACGACGCCCAGTGGTAAAGATCAGTATTTAATGGAACACAAGATAGACGGCCGAGCACTTTATCCAGCCGTTGGATACTGCGTACTTGCCTGGCGTACTCTTGTAAGAATAATGCTTCCATCTATAACAATTGTGGGTGGACTGAACTGAAACCTCTCCCGTAGCCCGTAACACCGGCAGCACAAGCCCCTAAGACGGGTGCGAAGTGTGCGCAAGGCTGAGGGAAGGTTTTTTGGTTAAGTTCAAAATGAGTGTGGCTTCATTTCATGATTTTATACCAATATATTCTTTTTATAAATTAGCTATTTTGTGCACTCTTGTACGCTGCCTTCCCCCTGTTTAGAGTGTAAGGTTGCATGTTTCACATTTTAGTCGGTAGTGCGTAGATGTAAGATCCCGCCAGCATTTTTTGCTTGCAGGTTGATAACTATCACATGAAAAACTTACTAACTTTTCTAGCCATCCTTTATACGACTGATAGGGCTGTGGCGGGCGGGTGAACAGCTGCCCTTCGGTGCGTCCTTTAGGTCCACCGGCGTGTGTACATGCCTTGAGATTGCACCAGCTGTTACACATCTATGGAATAAATAGTAGATCCCGCAGTGCAGGAGCAGGTAACTCTGATTTCAAATCCACCTGCTGCCTTGTATGACAAGCTAATTCAGGTAAAGGCTAGAAGAAGATAACTCTGACCCAAATCCACCTGCTGCTGGAAACTCCCAAACGAAATCCTTACTCGGGGTCACTGCCCAGTTTGTGATCAACTTCACACCAGCAGAATAAGAGAGACTTTAGACATGGTAACCAAACTGTAGTGATAAGGAAGTGACGACGGAAGAAGGCAGAAGATACTTCTTCGAGTCCTTGGTCACAACGAAATGTTCTTGAACACAAACACGGTACAAAAACATCATCAGACTGACAACACGTCATAAGGATTGTAGCTGAGAAAATCAGGACTGATTTGATGATCAACGTGACCTTTCAACTACTTCCCTGATTAACAAGATCTCACACAAGACGCGATGAAACTCAAACCAAAAACTGTGTTGCTGTGGACATTAGTATGATACGCGCTGCATCATATGTACCGTATTTTCAGTGGCGGATCAAGGGGCTGGTAATAGGAGCAATAATCAACCCCCTCCCGACGAAACGGTTGGTTGTGGCCTTTAATATAACTCCTAGACTCGTGCCTGCTTTTACTATAATAATATTTTGGTTACAGGCTCAGATGCACGGCGTCCTTTGTGAGGATATGCCGGTGTGTTTTGAGGACCTTTACTTCCATGAAGCGACTCTGCTTTCCGACAAAGCTACGGTGACGTTACATGTCAGCATCCAGCCGGGCACGGGAACTTTCGAAGTGAGAAGCGACAGTGGCACAGTTCTTGTGACAGGAAAAATTCACCGAGGGTCAAAGGTAGAAAATCGCGTGACACATGAGACCTTGTCAAAGCGGAAAATTTTCAATGAATGCAATGACTTTGATTTACCTCTGAAGGCGAAAGACGTTTATGACGAACTCAGACTGAGAGGCTATGAATATGGACCAGCCTTCCAGAACATCTTGTCAAGTGACAATAAAGGCAAGCCATGTTTTGTTTTACTTCAGTTGTTTGCGTGATGAGATGATCAGCAAATTATAAACGCTGATCATAATTGATGTATAACAATACTGATGACTAACTTTATTTGTGCTATATGCTAGATAGTGTAATATTGCGGTGAAAATTTGTCAATGCATCTAGCAATTATTTAACGAAATGTTATGTGTTTGAAGACAAAAATAATGGAATACTTTTTCTTAAGTGAAAGGCATTTGCTTCAGGAACAAAAGGTACACTTCGTTGGACAGATGAATGGATTTCACACCTCGACGCTTTGCTGCACTGTGACACCATGAGCAAGGAAGAAAAGAGGCAACTTCGTGTGCCGCAACGTATTCACTACATCGCCATAGACCCACAAACTACCAAGCGCTCAATAGAGACCTCTAAAGGTAATTACAAAAAACCTTTATAGATACAACACAAACCAAACGTAACGCATCATGCCATAATATTGAGATTGCTTCTTACTGATGCGATTTATTTAACTCTTAAGATATATGTCCATTAACATTATATTTTACCTAAAACATCTATTCGCCTTTCCCTTTACAATACTTTCAGTTTACACAGTTTCAGTTTTCACAGTATCAGTTTTTTACAATATTAATTTTTCAAAGTATCAGTTTTTTACAGTATGTCAAACAGCCTTGAAACAGGAAATTAAATATAGATGCGTATTTTGACATACATAAAAGAATGATGCCGACATCATAAACGTGAGGTGTTTATTGTGTGACGTCATATCAGCAGAACCAATTGGATGCAATTCATGCAAGATGTTGTACCTTGCAAATGGGCAAATTAAGATAAAATTCGATACATGTCTATCTCACCGTGATAGTTGTTATTATGTGGTAAGAGTGCAGCACGTGAAGAAATGATAACGGAATGAAGGTTGCAGTATTTTTACTTATTGCAACCCAGCAACTCGCCTAATCGCGCACGTAGTTTTTGTCCGTGATTCCACATTCTGTTCTGGACTGTGATTCCAAATGCTATCGTCTCATTGTAGTTCTATCAGCGTTTTTCCCGTCCAGGAGTAGGACATTCATGAGTTGAAGAGGTTAAAATATAAAACAGATAATTTTTGAATATGCAAAAATGAATAATAAGGAAACGATATCAAAGTTTCATTAAAAACGGTATCTAATGATTACAAAAGTATGCACAATATAGAGATTTTGTTCAAATTTAGCTCGAAGGTTATCTTTTATCAAATTCGAAACTCTAAACGGCATGTCATATGATGTTTAATATGGAAATGTTTTTTCAGTACTCATACTGTTACAGAATGACATAATATAGCCAGTTATCGATACATTTTTTCAGATTTGGTTAATATTATGTGTGCAATTTTCCAACCATCTCTGTTTTAGGCGCTTATTGAGTTCTTCATTTTCTCATGGTTGTATCTTTATTAATTCCTATTGTAGTTTAAAATATAAAAGAAGGTTAGTGGAGTTGTTTCAATTTGCCATTAATTGCCCTGGGCTCATTCTTCAAAACAAAAATTGATAGGCAAAATATACTTAAATATGACAGGCGTAAATTACGATTTACTGGCGCACTAGTGACATGATTTTTTTCAGTAAAAATTAATCAATTTATTTTTTTATTAACTTGTTTTCAAAATGGGTCTCAATGGTAGAAAAGAAATCCAAACTACATAGTAACAGAAATATAACAAGACAAGAGGGAAGAACAAGGAAATACGTCAATTAGTCAATTATGCACATTGAGCGAATCACAACAGGCGTTCGATCAATATTCACTTTGACTTCGGGACTTATTTTCCTGTACTTCCTCCTTGACTATGCTGTATTGCTATCGTACATTCCGGGACAAGTAAGCCTATGCACTAGTTATTTATTTAAGAATTCAACAGGACGGTTAATTAGTTTAAAACAACACTTTAAAATCTTGCTAAAAGAGTTGGAGTTGGAAGATTAATTGTGTGTTCAAGTGCACACGAATTTGGCACCATTCTGACTTTTAAGGTTTGAGGATATAAACACAGCAAAGCTAAACTAAACAAAAACTGGCATATCAATTAAGGGCAGAACAAGGGGTCACCTGTCAATGAAAATCTAAATTTTTGTAGAAATTCCGTACGAGGTTCTTACTGCATTAGACACGGTGATGACAGAAAGTGTGACACTCAGAAGGGTACACTATTCCGTCATATTTCGCCACAAACATCCACAAAGTCCTATTCTACAGCATCACGTCTTTGTGCCTTACAACCAACGAGTGGAAATTCCCCAAGGCAAAGCTTACATAGAAGAATGCATTAGACTGATCACTGAGCACGCACATCTCATACCAAACCATTCTCATAAGCAGCCACAACGTGAAATGAAAGAGCTTATTGGGTTATTCATGGAAACAAAGCCGATATCACTCAGTTATTCATCCAAACAGAATCGAGCGAATTCACTTGGCAATGACAATGAAACTTGTCCCAAAATGCTTTTAAGTGTGTTAAATAAGATCTTTCTGCAGAACAACAATGATTTTCACGATAATCTTAGCGACATTCTAGCAATACACAACAATACCGAACTGTGTGACTTTGTGTTCGAATGCTTGCAAGAACCTGCGGTTTTGAAGTCCCATCTTCAAACTGTCATCGAAAATCGAAAACTGGAATCGAAATCCGGGCAAACAGTAAAAATTGTTGAATACGGCGCTGGACGATTCTGCAAGAAGGTTCTGCCTTTACTACAAAATGAGCCTTTAGTTGATGTAGAGGCCATTGTTGTGAGAGAAAAAGAGGGCAAGAACGAACATGAAAACACAGAAAGTGACCTGTCTGTCAGATACTGGGATTATGCAGGAAATATTCCAACAGACTTGCCGTTTGCTGATTTAATCATTATGGATGAAGTGGCATTTGATGACAGATTTGCACACAGAATAGATGTGATATATGACAGCATACAATCTGGAGGATTTGCACTCTTGTACGGAGCAACTAACAACCATACTTTGGCACTCATTGCTCATGCGCTCATGAACAATGGTTCGTTGCCAGGCAACACCCGAGCTACAAGCAGGATCATGTATGACGAAACAGCTGTCCTAAAGCTTATCTCAGATATCAATCTCAAAGTTGTCTCCCAGGCTACAACAGGTCTCCTTCACTCGATGTTTCTTTGTCGAAAACTGGAGGCAAAACATTCCATGAGACCTGATATTGACATTAACGTTACATCGTTGCATCCAACATGGGTGAATGATATCAAGGCAGAACTATTAAAGAACAAGAAAATTTGGCTGCGGTCTTCTACTCCTTACAGTGGTGTTTATGGACTGACCAGTTGCTTGAGAAAAGAACCGAATGGAATAAATATCAGGTGAGTGATGCTGTATTTTAATAGTGTATTTTCGATTACTTAATGTCACTATGTAATTTTGGCTTATACACTTAATTACCTATAAAATTTTGCAACAAAATAAAATCCGACATTTTTTACGATATTATTACCAAACCAATGCGTTATTGGGCTGTTTCCACTACCTTAATCGCTATAACTCGAGAAATACTTGGGTTAGGGGTTAGGGTTGGGTTAGGGTTAGGGCTATGGGTTGGGTTATGGTACACAGCTAGGGGGTTAGAGTTAGGGTATAGGGATGATTTTGGCATTTCATTACCTATTAGTTCGTACCAAGGGTTAGCCCTAACCCATAACCCTAGCTTTAGTTTACGGTGCTTATACATTTATGTCGCTATTATTCAAAGCATTCCAATATGGCTTGCAGGGACTAATTTTGTCATTGTCAATTAACGAAATGCTAAATCATAATTATACAATCGTGTTTATACCAATTATGAAAAATGCATCACCAAAAATCTGCTACCTTGAAGTGAAAGTGTTTGAATAGATGTGTTAGAAACTCTCTCGCCTCGAGGTAAAAGTATTTGAATAGTCAGCCAAAACTTTGTTGCCTCGAAGTAAAAGTATTTAAATAGTTATGCAAAACAAAAATATATTAGATTTGTACTAAACAAAGTTCTTGTTGACATTTGTGACATAGTATTGCCTTATTGTCGTATTTTGTAATGACGTATTTTTTATAAACTGTAATAAAAACAACAGAAGTATCATGGCTGAAGATGAAGCAGCATCTCAAGAGGAAATAGACAAACAGAAAGCCCTTGACCTTGTAGTGAACATATATTGTCAAGGATCATGGGGTCACTACGTGCAGATGCCGGTACAGGCGGGTAAGTACGCAGTTATATAAAAGCGAACAGATAGACTGATCCAAAACTCCTTCCAGAGCCTGTACAAGGACCGTAAGAGCCTGAAAGGCGAGTTCAAATGCCAGTGGAGCTTTGGTTTTTTTTCATGATTTAGGTATGAATATATTCTTAGCGCTTATTGTCAAGCATACACTTTCAGTAGCGCGTGGTGTAAAGCTTTCGATACTAGAAGAACAGGGAACATGGCATAATCATATGCACTGGTGCAACTGGCGGTACAACTGCTTCGCTTATAAGAGCACAACAATCACAAAATAAGTATCTATGGCTAGATACGAGCGTGCATTATATGCCATTACTTGCCTAATGCAATTATAATTTAGGAGAGTGCAACATTTTACTCATGCAAACCGTATGCATATAAAAGTGCACATGCGTATTTATGCGACCAGACATTGATACGACGGCATTGATTTTCATATACTCACCTCAGTAAGTTTTAGAGGTCGTCAGTAGTTTGAAGCTTCTTCTTGGGTGCATCTTTGAGTAGCTTATATTCAAAAAATATTTACCATATTTTCTAATTTTTAACAATGATGTTGCAGAAAATCACGTGACTACGGAGTACGCGTATGTGGATATGTTGAGTGTTGGCAATCTACAGTGGGTAGAATCACAGCTAAAACGCTTTGAAACCGACCTTACGCCTGTAATAGAACTATGCACGGTTTTCTACTCAGCATTAAATTTTCGCGACGTTATGTTAGCCACAGGTAAATGCCACATAAATCATCTGCTAATATTTCAAAATCCTGTTATTGCACGCAATACATAGATTCGATGCGCCATGAAAAACATTGTAATCAGTGTTAAAATTTCCATTTAAATCCTAACAAAAAGTGCTTACATTGATAAACTTGAAGTGCCTGTATTTATACAAATATCTTTCAGGAAAACTTTCTCCTAGCGCAATTCCTGGACATGTTGGTACTGAGGACTGTATGCTTGGAATGGAATTTTCCGGTAAAGATCAATCAGGACGGAACGTTATGGGAATTGTTCGGGCAAAGGTATTACTTCAAGAGACAAATGCATGCATATAAATTTATAATTTTTACACGAATTGGATTAAAGCTGAAGTCAATCATTTTTCAACCTGATTTGAACTCACACTTCGTTCAGTTGGCTTTGGTATTAATCTTGTAATGTCCTGGGTTCGAATGTGGCCCCGGGTGGTAAGTAATCGATTAACGGCCGTCCCAATAGCCTTAGCTGAATGTTTGTAGTTATACCATCAACGAATTCAAAATTAACTTTTGTTGAGTCTTTTAACGATACTTTTAATTATATGGTATGATATGTTTTGAGATAATGAATATGTACGTTTTGAAAGATGCAATAGTCTGCTATTTACTGCATACTATACTGAAACGTTCCCCATGTAAAAGGATTCTAGATTAAAGCACTTGATGTTTACCATATTTTTTGGACATGTTGTTAGGCTTTAGCAACAAATGTAGCGGTAAAGAAGAAGTATATGTGGGCCGTTCCAAGCAGATGGACTTTGCGTGATGCGGCCAGTGTTCCAGTGGCATATTGCACAGCTTACTATGCGCTTGTAGTCCGCGGCAGGATACGATCAGGCGATACTGTGCTTATTCACGCCGGAAGTGGCGGAGTGGGGCAAGCAGCGATAACTATCGCGTTACATTATGGCTGTCGTGTTTTCACAACCGTTGGTTCTGATAAGGTACATTTTAAAATTAAATCAATATAACATTTCATTTGAGGCTAAAGTGGATAATGGCATAATTTTTCTTTCACTGAATGTTCACAGCAAAATCAGTGCACTTTCAAAAGGAACTTCAATTTCATCACTGTCCTTTTATCTTCTCATTTTGATGCTCTATACCTCATTTTAGGGTCTTTACTTTTAAATTAGAGACTAAAAACACTAAATTTTAAAATGTGAGTTCATGTAAGCGTTGTTGTTATCGAACCCGTTCATACATCAATTGAAAATATTATTGCAGGTTTTTATACTAAACTGTGTTCTTAGAGGCTTAATATGGAGAAGACAATAACTACTGTCTTTGTATCGCATTTTAATGTATAGATATATGTGTTCAATGGTTATGTTTCAATATTGAAATATATGTCTTCAGTGTTTAAATTTATATTTCAATGCTTGAATGCATGTGTTCAGAGTTAGATGTTTAAGTGTGCGTGTTCAATGTTTAAATATATATCTTCACTATTCAATATTTAAATATATGTGTTCGATGTTTCGATATAAGTGTTCAATGATCAATATTTAAACATATGTGTTTTAAGGCATTTTTATTCTCTCACGGTTGATAGAAAGTGGAATTTCTGAAGCAGAAGTTTCCTCAGCTAGTTGACAACAGTTTTGCGCACTCCCGTGACACATCATTTGAACAACACATTATGAACGCCACCAATGGTCGTGGCTGTGACGTCATACTAAATTCCCTTGCAGACGAAAAACTGCAAGCGAGTCTTCGTTGCTTGGCAACTGGTGGCACTTTTCTAGAAATTGGAAAATACGACCTGGCTAAAAATACTGCTCTCGGCATGGAACTCTTCTTGAAAAATGTCACAATCCATGGAGTTTTGCTGGATGCATTGTTTGACGATAATGCACGGGACTGGGATGAGATTCATATGCTTCTAACGACGGGGATAGAGAGTGGTGTTGTTAAACCGTTGAACACAACAGTTTTCTCAACAAAAGAAGTAGAGAAAGCATTCCGATTCATGACACAAGGAACTCACACTGGCAAAGTACTCATACAGGTAGAGAGTTACAGTACAAATATGTTGATAATATTAATGATTTTCAGATCTTTGTTTATTCATTATATTCTTTTGAATGGAGTTTTATGAGTTTAGTAAAACAATTCCGCCTTTTTATATACATAATAGAAATATTTTAGCAGCGCATTCCTGATTTCGCGAATGAATACGTATGCGTAAAATATTGACACGTGCAATAGGTCAAAACAGAGAAGAACAGTGTGCACAAGGATGCACGAGGGGAATCATATAACATTCAGAAAATCCCAGCCATTCCCAGGGTGTACTTCTATCCCACTAAGAGCTACATAGTAACAGGAGGATTGGGCGGTTTCGGCTTGCAGCTCACTCAGTGGTTGATTGACAGGGGTGCAAAGCATATCCTTCTGACGTCAAGATCGGGAGTCAAAACAGGTTTTATATATATATATATATATATATATATATATATATATATATATATATATATATATATATATATATATATATCTGTGTGTGTGTGTGTGTGTGTGTGTGTGTGTGTGTGTGTGTGTGTGTGTGTGTGTGTGTGTGTGTGTGTGTGTGAGGGGGGGGTCTGTGTAGGTGGGTGTGTGTGTGTCGAGGGTTATAGCATCAGCATAAAAATGATTTAGTTCTTTTCATAAAAAATATTATTTTGATTGCATATTTAAATAGATAGTTGTATCACAGTAAAATACAGACAGATATGTGCGTTGCAATGAAAAGGTTTTTAGACTTTTTAGGTATATGTGTCTATTTGTTAAAATATTAGGCTATCAAAGTAGGCGGTTACGTCTTTGGCGGGAAAATCCGGAAGTTAACATCGTTGTTTCTCGTCATAATGTTTCGTCACATGATCAAACGGAAGAGCTCATACACAAAGCGCTTAGTATTGCACCTGTAGGAGGTGTATTTCATTTGGCTATGGTACGTACAACACAAGCATGCACATTAACACACACAGAGAAATTTCTGTACAGAGATGTATACAAAATGAAAGCCCGGTAATAGAATACCTGGTAACAAACTCTGAAAAGTTTGTTATATACATATACTATTATACACATATACTGACTTAGATTTGAACCCTGGTATCTGGATCAACGCTGTAACCAACGGAGATGTGCTATTATTATCAAATTTGCCACAGGGATAATCTTTTGAATAATCTGACATCGATCTATTCAGTTGATGGTAGTAGAACAACTCAAGAACTTTGTACGTATTTGAGATATGTATTGTAGGTATTGCGGGATGGACTGCTTGAGAACCAAACAGTAGAAAATTTCGTGCAAGTTTTCCAACCTAAAGTAAATGGGGTGATTCATTTGGACGCTGTGACGCGTAGCCTATGTTTGAAGAGTCTTGATTGGTTCGTTGCATTTTCGTCTTTCATCGCATGGGTAGGCAATGAAGGACAGTCGAATTATGCGTTTGCTAACTCCTGCGTAGAAACAGTGTGTCAAAGGAGAAGGCAAGATGGCTTCCCAGGTGAGTCAATTTAAAATTGACACAAATTATACTGTTGGGATGAACAAACAACCCTTGTGGTTTCCTGTTTCTTTGTGAGTTTGTGTTAAATATTCATTTAATATCTATAAATAAACATATTATATAATACTACATAGCATAACATTCACCATTTCATGACTACACTACAGTAGTTACATTATTTCATGATCACGTCACGTTATTATCTTTCGTACCAAAGAAAATTTATTTGAGAAATTAGGAGGAGAAGTGTGATCAGAAAGCGAAGCTTTTCTTTGAAAAGGTTTCATTTTTGCCGTTTGCTCTGTAAGGTTTACGCAGAGCTAGCATTTTAGTATTTTGAATAATTTTTTAAGCAATTAAATGAGGGGTGAAGGTCATATCCATGTCTGATTGGCTTCTATAGCACTGCACCCAGGGTTAGTGTCAAAGCATCCACATATGTTCTGCATAGAAATTAGTGCAAATAAAGTCTTCATTGTGACTTATTGGTGGAGATATACTGGAATGTATCATATATGTTCTTTTGGAAGTTGGAAAAATGCTTCGTTATCCAAAGGCTCTCTTTGGATTAATTTTGCAGTTCAGCAGATTCTATATCTCCAAACAGTTTTTATCCTCATAGCTTGTCAGAAAACTAATGACGGAAATCTCATTTTAATTTTAAGAAATGGGATCTGGTTATTAGATAAATTAGAGCTTTTTGGAATAATTAACTTAGCAAAAACCGACACCATGTACATATAAACCCTCAGTGGCAACAGAATTTGTTCAACTTTCTGCACAGCATCTAAAATTAAAAAAGGAGAGATTAAAAAAAGCAAATGGTGTTTGTGGCGTGGGAGGAGAGAGTTCTTGGTAATTCTTGTCCTATCAGATCTTCCCTGCATCAATACCCCACTCGAGAAGGGCGATGTAAGTTTTTTATTGTACTTGTATTATTTCAAGACTGAGAAACAATTTGTTGTCCCCAATGCCTGCTTATTCTCAATTAGTTCACTCTGAAATACACACATTCTATGGAATAGGCTAAACCAACTTGAATCAACTTAAAAGTTGCCACAAAGTTGGGTAAAAATAAATATAAAATCTGGCTTTTTGAAATATTACGGCACAATTGCGGTCCATATTGTCACCCAAAACTATTGAAAACAGCGAAATAATCACCGTTTTGAGTTTAATGCTTCAAGAAAAACCTAAAACTCTCTTTGCCATTTTATATTTATCAATTGTCATGTACTTATTTTATTTACCAGTTTAACTAGTATGAACTAACGATATGAATATGTGAAATATATACATCTTGACAGGAATTGTTTGCTTATTAAGGGCTAGCCATTGAATGGGGAGGTGTTGGCGATATTGGTGCTACTATTGATGAGCTTGGAGATTACAATGCTGTTATAGCAGGCTCTACGCCACAACCAATCAGATCGTGTCTCGCTACCCTAGATGACTTGCTTATCGAATCAGGAGCAGTTATTACCAGTTATGTTTTAGCGAAAGCTGCAGAAAGTAAATATTCAGTGAGAAATGCGGAAAGGGATATAGTTGAATTAACCATGCACGTACTAGGTAAGAAGACTTGGTCTTTCAGTGGGATATTAATGTATAGTAGTTATGGTATACCTATGTTATACTTTGGTGCTATTCTAATCTTGAGCTGATCCAATAATAACAGCTTATAAATTAATGTACAGATGCGATTACATTCAAATCGAGGCAGAGACTGGTTCATGTTTGAATTCATTTGTCTTTTATGCATTATATATACGTATGTGTGTGTATTCTTTCTACTTTATTTATAAAAACAGGCATATCAGACATCACTTCCGTCGATCACACAGCAACACTTTCTGAACTTGGTCTTGATTCATTGATGGGGGTAGAAGTGAGGCAAGTCATTCAGCAAGTTGCTGACATTAACATGCCGCTTAAAGAGATCCAGTCACTGACTTTTTCTACATTGGCTCACTTAAATTCCAACACAAGCTCTTTTGGCGAGACTCCGACAGATGAAGACGTCGTGACGATGTCCCTGGAATCCAGAATGGTAATGCGACAAATACTTAGAGAGAATTTGATTCCATCTGAACCAATCGTGAAAATGAAGACCAAGCCTGGTAATAACGTTGATCGACCGACCCTATTTTTAGTACACGACGTATCCGGAACGATTGCCATTCTGAAGGATATGGTCACGCTCTTAGATTTAGAAGTCTATGGTTTGCAAGTCATTCCTGACTACCCAGCAAACAATTTGACTGATTTAGCACGCTGTCACATACAAGTAAGAACCTAAACATTAAAAGATGATAATTTTGTTTGCGATTATTCATTAGTATCGGTCACAAAGAGATCAAGATGCTATTTTAATAAATTCTTTTTTGTCAAAATAGCAGACAGAAGATTAAACTGTATCTCATTTTATAAACCTTATCATTATAATCATAATTGAAAGAAATAACTGTAATCTTATGCTGTATCTTATTGCTTATTGTTGTTGCTTAGCAAATGGAGAATATAGACCCTGTAGAGACGTATAACATTACCAGTAATTGTTGTTGCTTAGCAAATAAAGACTGTGGAGCCTGCTGGGCCTTATAACATTGCTGGTTATTGCTATGGTGCTACACTGGCAACTGAGATTGTCAGACAGCTGGTGGATAATGGAGATGGTATAGCTTCTGTAACATTCCTTGATGGGTCACCTCAGCAAATAGCTCGCACCCGTGATATTTTCATAAAAGACGTCACAGACAAAGCGGAAATGGAGACTAAAGTCATGTGTAACTTTGCAAGTATCGCAGCTGATACTGAATTGTTCTCGGTGAGTAATTGTTTATGTCAAGCTTAATTTTTTCAAGTGAAATCTACTCAGGAAAGACAGAAGTAGAGGTCACTAAAGTGTCCGTGGAGGAACTAAATTGTAATTTTCACTACTTCGATTAAACGATCCAGTTTAATTATGCCATTCTCGTGGTTTATGAGAACAACAGTTCATAAAATTCGAGATTTTCTTACCACATATACTATTCATTGTAGAACGTGATATGCTGTATATTAAATGAACTGTGTCCTATGCTACCTCTAAGAGTGTGGCAATTATGATCAATTACATACCATTTGTGCAACAGAAAGTTTTGTGTTTTTTATACCAACAGCTGAAAAAGCTGCTCTTAGCTCAACCAAATAGAAGGGCACGGTCAGAGGCGTGTGCTCAGTACATCACTCAAGTGTCGTCGCTTAGCAACAGAACGCAGATAGCTAAGGCCTGTGAGATGTACTACGACAAGCTCATTATGTCGTATGAATATGTCCCCAGAATTGATGAACCAATTAACATGAATGTAGTCCTGATTAGAAATACTCAAGGCCAAACTGGTGCTGCAAGGCTAAATCAGGTTCTTGGACTGGACGAGGTATGGAATTAGTTAATTAGTTAATTTCAATGACAGAATGTATCACATTTTGAATAAATAAACAGAAGTAACATTACTTGTGTCATATTATGCTCTCAAGGACTCATATCCAAGATACATGTTTGACTTATTGTTCAAGTATATTTCGTAGTATATTTGTGTATTTGACATTGTTTTAATATATATATATATATATATATATATATATATATATATATATATATATATATATATATATATATATATATATATTGCCACTCAATCAACTTAAAACACTACAAAGAGCTGCATATTGATTTATTAAGTATTACTCTAAAATACACATATATTCTCAGAAGCATAACAGTGCTATTCCCTATTTTTTTGTGTTTGGTCACAATTGACCAATAAGTCGCTAATAAAGGAGAAAAGAGCTAATATTGATGGAATGTTAACCGATTTTGCTATTGCTATTGGTAGTGAGCTTTATGATGTTGTTTATGGCGTTGAATGCAGTCATTTGTAATTCTCAATACACTCATTATATCGTTATATCTTATAAAGTCTAACTCAGTCAGCGAATTTGCTATTGCAGTTTTTCTCGTCAGTCAGCTTGCATCGTATTGAAGGAGACCACGTATCTATTATCCGCGGTCACTCGGCATCAGAAGTTGCAGAAATCATCAACAATAACACAGCTAAAATAACTGTCAACAGACAATACAACATCAGTAATTAAGAAAAATAAAAGCACTTAAAACTTGCAGTGAAAAAGGATAAATAATTGACGAGTCCAAGTTCAATTTATCTGTCTGTATATCTATCTATCTATCTATCTATCTATCTATCTATCTATCTATCTATCATCTATCTATCTATCTTTTTATATATGTCTATCTATTCATTCATCTTTGTATGCATCTATTTATCCATCTATCGCAAATAACAGCGTCGAGCATGACAAACGTTGCTATTCCTGATAGCAGAATGTGCTGCAATTAATCATGCTTTTGTATTGTTTCTACAAGTTATGGTATTCTGGTATGGTTAATTGGAATAGTGTGTGTTAGTTGCTTCCATCATTGTGTAACAGATTGCATAAGTATCTTTGCTCTTTGGCACTTATTGAATATTGTCATTGATCCCGGAATTAATCGAAGTGACTTATATTGGATTATCTTTTCCCGGGCTGTGTTGTTTTATAACTTAAATGTAAAGCTCACCTTAAATTTAAGGGTGAGCTGTTTGGACCACAGTTGTATTAGTAATATATGTGTATATAATTTACACGTAAACCTCACCTTGAAGTTATGGGTGACGGTTCTGGACAACAGTTGTAATAGTGGTATGTATAAATAACATGAAAGGCTCACCTTGAAGTTATGGGTAACGGGTCCTGGCCACAGTTGTATTGGTGACATGTATAATTAACATGAAGAGCTCACCTTGAAGATATGAGTGACTGGTCTGGACCACAGTTGTACTAATGGTATGTATAATGTTTCTGATGTTACGACCACATGATGACGATAATACGATATTTAAATTCAAATATTAAAAATTTTGGCGTTGGGTAAAAGCTCCAACCTGATGGTAGAGCTCGAAAACACAAAAGTCGATATTAGGTGTAATTATTTGTAATCAACCTTCATTCCAACCTCCTCTTGGATAAGTCTATCAACAATTTTCTTGTTGACTCAAACAAACTCAATATCTGCTTAATGTTAGCAAATCAAGAAAGAAAATAGTACGCAAAATATTATGTGTAATTAATAGTCTTTAAATTATTTACAAGGGAACATTTGGGGGAAAGGAAAAGACAATTTGATATTCTCACTTGTAACATCCAGAATATATATCCGTTTAGAAAATAATATAAATCTTTTGCTATGGATACTCGTCTCAAAAATTGTTTAGTCTTTATATGTTGCCCAAAGTAGGATAGTCGTGGATAATTTGGCATGCGTATATAACAACATATGTTTATAGCAATAATGTAGTGACATGCCAAGTATAATGCCCCTATCGTTTCCTTCATGTTTCCGTACAGTTGTACTAAGGGGACCATTAGTACAGTAAAAGTTTCACATTTTCAAAGTGTTGCTGTATTACTTGATTTTTTTGTATACAATGCGGCGTTATTGTTAAACTATGAATTGTAAACAGATCACGTGATGTACAAACCCACTTGGCTTTATTGCAATCGGCTGTTTATATAAAGTGAAGGCTTTTTCTTTGCGTTACATGAAAGATTTTGATGTATGCTGTTGATTAGTTCCATATTCACGTACACCATGAAGTCATGAGCGAATTGATGGATTCGTTGTGACCGACGAGAAACATAAGCATTTCTCTCTCTCTCTCTCTCTCTCTCTCTCTCTTTCTCTCTATAACTGTCATTCTCGCCTCGCTCCTCTCTCTCACTCTCACTCTCTCTCTCACTCTCTCTCTCTCTCTCTCTCTCTCTCTCTCTCTCTCTCTCTCTCTCTCTCTCTCTCTCTCGCTCTTTCCCTGTGCCCCCTCTGTTGTATATACTCTGATGTATTCTAATGTACTGTTCCTATTCCGACTATATTAAATAGTATTCTTGAATCACACGACTAGCATGTACTCTGGAAATTCAACAGCATCGAAAACATATCGAAATAAAGGATTAAATTATAATACAGTTAACCAAATTAAATTTAGACATTTTCTGCTGTTATATAGCAATGTATAATGATCTGTTAAATGTGAAGTACAGTTACAAAACTTGCTTGTTTGGGAATATAATTTATTATCTGTTAATGATATTTAACTGGAATTTCCTTTCCCACGCTACATGAAAATAAACTAAGTTACCTATTGACCAAATCATGAAAACGAAGTACACAGTCCTTATTTTTCAAAACCTGAAAATCTGAGAGTATTTCAAATATGGGTAATACATTTGGGACCTGCCAGAGATATGTCGTTGTTTTCCAACAACCAACCCCTACGGAGGTTCGATCAGTTCTGTATAACACCTTTTTACTCCATAGAACCACTGGGAATTCCTCAAAAATGGCACTCATAAAAGTGAGGAATACTTTTTAAAATATCCATTCGTTCTATGTTTATGCATAACAGATAGATCTCTCAGAGATCATCTGTTTTATAAGAACGCATGTGTGTAATACTAAAAACAGCAATCTAACATTGCTGATGACATCAACAATAACACTGATGATGACATAAACAACAACGCTGTTGATGACACAAGTAATAACATTACTGAAGATATAAATAATAACATAATGACATCAGCCGAATTAAGTACAGAAACTGAGAAAAACCAAAATGACTGTTGTTGTCTTCCATCTAATAAAATGCTTTATCTACAGTTAATTATTATAGCTGTACATCATTCAGAAATAGGTTGTTTTGGTAGATCTTAAAAATGATGAGTTGTTTGGAAGTAGAGTGTATTGGCATAATTGTATGAAATGGTGTGCAACATTATAGTTGGCTAAGTGTAGTATATTAATTTGTTATTGCATTTTATATTTGTGAGGTTGGCGGACAGAGTCACGCGATCTCGTATTGCATATTGTATTTTGTTTAGTTTGATCGACGCACTCGTTTGGTCGTTATGTTGGGACTGTTTGATTGGCAGCTGACAGCTGTCAGCTGACTTAGTCACTACACAGCGGTATGTCAGTATATAATGCCGATGTAACGTGATTCTGGGGGCACTCAGTCCAGGCCCCGTAACGTATTAACGTGACGTACACGTACGCTTGCAGGTATAGTTGTTTATATCAATAAAAGTTTGAAACTGATTTGAGAGTCGTTCTCTGACTTAACATTCGTACTCGTATACAAAAGACATATTCCTCGTATTACGACACGTTACAACTTGGTGGCAGTATACGGATTTTTCGTGAAAAGGAAGGAGTAGATATTGTCAAAAATAGCAGTTCTGTATCATGTAATATACGCTCAAGGATTGCATCAATAATGAGAACATGTGTTGATGGATTATCACTCTCTTCTGTCTTGAAAATTTTCAAAAAAGTTGTCGTTTTACTCGAAAATTTACGAAGTTTGCCGAGGCTAATCGTTTTTTCATTCGAGAATCGACTAGAAAACAGTACAATTTTATGATTACTTTTACTAATTACTGAAAATGTTACCGTCTTGATAGTAAATCCTTACGTTTTCTTGAATACAGTTATTTTGTTTGCATTTAGAACGTTTGTACGGAAATTATCACTGTTGCTATAAGCCTGTGGTGTGACCACATATTTGTGCAACGTGAAACTTGTGCCTAACGAACACTAGTTCAATTTAGTTAATCTAGAGTAATATTTTATTAGCGTAGGTACGTTTCCAATATTTATTCTTTACACTGGAACTAAGTTGTACAATATCAACTCTTTATCTACAAAAACTATTCCTACTTTGTGTGATATTTAAAGTGTATTGGTAGAAAATCTAACTCTTTGCTTTATATTATTGTGTTGAATTATAAAACAATAAGAGCCCAAAATAATACATTATCGTCATCTACAATATTCATTCGTGAACTGTAGATTAGTTAGAGTATATTAATTGACATTTTACTCTTTATTTTGTAATATTCTTTATGAAATTATAAAATATTAAGAGTTCTCCATTTTGCCCTTTGGTAATGACTCGTGCGTTATCATATCAACGTCATTAATCCGAACGTTGCGATGTGGCCGTTGCCATTTTTTGTGAATTTGGAGACATGGTAGGTACTCACGGACCCATCTTCTCCAAAACACCCTATATAAATACTGTACCTCTCTCCAGCGTCGTTTCGAGTGTATACGTCATCAGGAGCAAAGGTCCCCGGTGGCATACATGAACTTGACCTCAAAAGAAGAAGCTTGTTAGCCGTAATAACGTTTGGATCACGTGGGTCATTACTTATTTGAGTCAACGGTCTGTCGTTGACAACTTTCTCTGCTTCAGCAACTAATGTTAAAAGTGATTCATCGTTCAGTAACTGTTCACCTGCTCAGGCCTTTAAAATTCGTCTCAAGGACCTTATTTGAACTTCAAAGCAGAAGCAATCATCCTCCACATCCCGTTTCACACGAAGAGCTCTGTCACAAGGTAGAGTGTAGAAATTCAGACTTTTGAACGATGGGGATCTTTGAGAGTCTGGAATTTTCTCCAAAACAGATCTACTATTTCTCAGCCACTTGGTTAGCCTAAACCCCCTCCTCGAAAGCATAGCACGCAGATCTGCAACCAACTGGGTTGCCTGTTGTTTATCAGGTACAGACCTGAGGCAATCATCTACATAAAAGTTCCGTTGCACGGTATTCACTACTTTATCGAACTCAAATCGCTGGTCTTCGACACTACGCCTGAGTGCGGATGTTGCACCAAACAGGTGTACCTGCATGCAGTAAATTTGAGGTTTTGTGTCAAGATTGCCATCTGGCTATCACAAGAAGCTAAGAGAATCATGCTGATTTGGGTCAACTCGGTCCTGATTGAACATTCCTTTTATATCCGCTGCAATGGCAATCTGTTCCCGCCGAAATCTCATGCGAATGCCTATCAAACTGTTCAAGAGGTCAGACACTTACAAGAGATTATCGTTTAGGGAGGTTCCGCAGTATTTTGCTGCGCAGTCAAATACCACCCTTACCACCCTTACCGGCTTTATTCTCGTTGATCACGGGGTGATGTGGAAGGTACCACAGGCGGTCACCTTCCATTCGTGCTTCCTGGTCGCTCAATTTGCCAGCGTAAGCTTTCTATACGTACTCCGCCATACTTTTCGAGTGCATTTTGTGTAGATTTTCATCCCACTGTAGCCGCCTTCTCAGCAGATTGAGTACTACCGGAGCCAAGAGACGATTATTTGGTAGCCCCACTTTCTCACTTCGTCAAGGTAATGCCCATCGACAACTTCAGTGCTGTTCTCCATTATGTGCAGAGAGTGTTTGTTTTCTACGGAAAGTCGAGTCGTACAGTTTGTCACTGTAGTTAGTTTTCCAAAGGCGCTCAAGGTTCCCATGAAATATATTGTGTGAGCTTTGTTGAAATTTTTTTCTGCAGACAGGTTTTGCACCAGAGCACACAGAGCCAATGACTGACCAACCAAGTACCGACCGTACCGTGTACTGTTCACCTGACTTACCTTGTCGCAGTTCCAATGGGCACAAGGCTTCGGGGAAATCAGTATCTATAAGTAATAGTGCCTTGCCCTGTTTGACCTTTGGCAAATCTGGTCCCTTCAAGTTAGACTATGTACTTACCTCCTTTTCATTTGGCAAGGATTTTAGTGACACCGGTAACTTACTTACCGTGCAAACCTTTTCTAACTTGACCTTACCTTCTCCTTGGTTGTACCTCGAAAGATGCCTCGGTACCTTCCTGAGTTGTCCTTTTGTTTAGCGTGTTTAAGTAGAACGTTTTAGGCGTCCCACGGATATTCAACGCACGTAACAAACGTTCATCGCACAATGTTGAGTCGGACGCGTTGTCCAAAACTGCGTAAGTATTTAGATGCTTACCATGCGGGCTATTTACGCGGACTGGCACGATCGACATGCACACCTTTTTCTCGTCGCGGACTTCCGAAGTTGAACAATTAACGTGACGTCGGTGTTGATAAAACAGCTTGCGCGCCTGACACACGCATAGGCTCTTCGGCGGGAGTCGAAACTGATATCGGACTTGTTCGCCATGGATATTTGAGGTTGGGTTGCTGTTTGCGCTGTTTGCAGCCACTGCGCCACATGTACAGTTCATTTGTTCGAGATGTCATCGAGCTGCTTTGACAAATCACTCACCAGTTGGGGTGCGTCCACGGCCTCCAGTAGCTTTCCATACTTCCGCCTAACTTCACCGAAGCACTAGTCCATACGCGCTACTGACAGCTGTGCAGCGTCCACGCTGTTCGCGGCCAACAGAAGTTTTTCCACATGGTTGACCAGGGTGTTCAGTTCAGCTACGTAGACGGCTCGATCACGTTTCAGCTTTATCATGCCTTCCTTATCCATCTCAGATCTGAGAAATATTAGGAACACAATTGAGAAATGCGGAGCGTCGATCGAGTGAACTTTATTATCACCTTGTGATAATGGCGGTTTCTCTGACAAATAATAAAAAACCGAATGTAAACAAAGAACATACAATACACTTGCATAATCATAATTAATTAACGTACAACGTTTAATTATCGAAAATGCATGAACCAATACTCTTTAAGCATAACAAAGTGCTCTTAAAATGGAAAGACTAACGTCGTTAAGATTACACAGTTTTTTAACCCGTCGATTTAACACAGTAATACTGTGAAAAGCATTTTATTAATTTTTTAGTTATTTCTGATTAACATTAATACAAAAGGATAAACAAATGCTCTAAATATTGACTAAAACATTCATACACAAAGACACAATTAAGTATACATAGTCACCTTCTAGAATTTAACCTATCCTCATTATCCAGGTTACTCCTAAGTTAACACGAAAACAACACTGAATGCGTCACCGTATGATCCGGTTATAAATTAGAAAAGTTAGTACTTAAAGGTAAGTACCACTTCCGGTAACACGAAGGACCACACTTGGGATCTGAGCTCGGAATTTTTTGTGTTTCGCTCAAAAAAGAAAATGCGCTCCATGAATTACTCACATGACTAAATAACCTAAATTTCTCCAATAGAAACGTTAAGAAAAACTATTTTTATATATTGCGATGTTAACGTCATCAAGATTACCAATTTAAAATAGTTTACCTTTAAATACAAATTTTAATGAATGAAGAATAGCTAAAACACCACATTAAGTTGTTCTCACACGATATCCATTACTGTTAGATTTTACCATACACAGATATCAATAGCTAAATATTTCAAGATCATGTACATACCAATATATTTACAAATGAATGCGAGGCTAGCAATAAATTTTAATTAAAACTTAATGAATTACACATAACTCCAAAATAGTTTCTGGGCATAAAACAAAAATTGACGGTAATTTTCACTCAGGTTTTCACTCTAAAGAGAGGCATGCGCGCCTGTGAAACTTGTAATTTTAACATTTTTATGAGAAAAGCAGGAGCCGGCCTGGAAGACTGCGATGAAGCAAGACTTACTTCTCGTTACCATAGTAACGCATGGCTTGAGGGACCACACGATAGAGTAAACCACGGTTGAGACCTTTGTTTTGGCCATTAATCATCGAACACACATGCAAATCTAACCAAGCTACAAAACAGCAATCAGGTGTTTTCAGCTATAATTAATTTGTTGAATCTTTTGCTATTGATTAATTCCGATTTTAACACAAAGTATATTTTCCTGAAAGTATTTTTAAGCACGGGCTGAAAAATCTTTTTCCAAGTTTACAGAATCATGTCAAACAGAGCAACATGCCCAAATCCTCTGTTACCTGCATCCTTTGTTTTCATGTCTTGTCAGTAACGGCTGATTTTAGAGTGAGGTTTCGAGGAACATAAGACCGAATAAAGGGATATGAAAACTTGTGCAGGTGGTTGTCCGCGTTTCTTGTTTTTGTAGGAGAAAAAATAGGGAGATTGGATCATAATCCTTGCAACTAGTGTTCCAAAAATAAACCTTGCATTCACTGTTTTGATTCAATGATCTTGGCGTTTTTGCCTGTTTTAATTTTAGCTTGGAATATTTATCTACGATTGACTTTCTTATATCTGTATTTTTACATGAAGCGTATAAATAGATGGTGATGTTTTTTCACGGCTAGTGTATTACATGAATGTATTGGTTGATATAATGTTATTACCCTGGGTTTGTACAGCAATTTGCGACATTGCACCTTGTTAAACCAAATTCCTCATGTTGTAAAAGCCGTTTTCTCTGCTTCTGAATAATATTGGTCTGAAAAGTATAGTTGTCAACTGGGACTCCTGGTTTCATCTCCAGCTGAGTTCCCTGCGTTACACAACATTCCATTTACCCTCAGAACGCAGCAAGGCGGGTCTGCGACAGAGTCGTTGTGCAACACCCAGTGCTTATATGGTTCTTTTAAAAAGATCCAGCATAATGATCGCTCTCATACTCCTTTCTATTTCTTCTTATTAATAGTTTGCTAATTTTTGCTTCAGAGTTATATCACACTTCATATACTCCAGACAGACATCCTGACACAGTCCCTGCACACTACTTCTTGGGGCAAAAATCCACGTTCTAAACCCAAAGTGAAAGCTTGCATAATTGGCTTTCTTCTTTCGCCCTCTCCTCAATGGCACTCTTGCGTCCATCATTACCAGTTGACTGTTCTCTTTTGGCCGTACTACTATTACTGACTTAGCGTTGATGTTTAAATTTCTTCCTAGAACTGCAATTCCAAAGACTGCGTATCGGATTGAATATGGCAGTGGTTTGTCATTGCCAATGTCCGTCTTGTCATTTCTATTTTTGTTTGTCTTGTTCTGTATTATTAAACGTTAAAATCTACACTACAAACTATCACGCATACAGCACATAGTCCTTCCCAGCTAATCGGCGAAAATTCTTGTCATTATCTTAAAATAGTAAAATATATTGTGTTTCATTGCATCATTACAACTATTAGAATTGTTATTGTGACAATATTGCGCAGACATATATGGCTTTAATGAGATAAATTCCGTTTAGCACAGTAATCACAAAGTATTTTCCGTGTTTGTGCCCACAATCAGTTTCTTTTAATCGCTTTGATACGTGAAGAACCGGCGGGAACACAAAGCATAACATCAACAAAAAACGCGCTTCTTGTCCAAAGAACAATGAGAAAGTTAGTAAGATATTTTGAAACTTTTTATTGACATTTGCTAAAACTGTCGAAACTGTATTGTTTAAATTCGTTGTTTTGTTTTTCATAAAGCGCCTTTACATAAGAACTGTAGCTACAGACAATTTAAATATGTTTCTGAATCAAACATTTTAGCGCAAAAAAGCAGGAATGCTTTCAGAATGAGCAATGATTGCTTGCTGGGTAAAATGCTTTGCGTAATTTATGTATTTCTAATTCCATTGACCCGATTATTCTTCCTCGTTTTATTTCTAGAATATTTGGTCATGAGTCGTCAATTGTTATATGAACATAATAGAGCGCTTATTTCACAAGGTTAATTGCAGTGAAGGTATCGTAATGTGACTCGAGAGGTAGCGAAATGCATTTCAGTGTTACAATTCTAGTTGCTTCGTACAGACAACACAGGCATGCTCATAACCGTCCACATACAGAGGACATTTGAGGGAGCCACATTTACGCTCCCTTCAACGATGGTTTCAAGCACTGCATCTACACAATCAAATGTGCTTCCTCCATGACTGAAGTGTTTCTGAGACACAACGATTTCGCCTTATTCGCGCCTCCAGCTATTGGGACAGGTCTTCTTCGCTGGAATCATCAATTGGCATGTGCTGCCAGTGACTCGGCACACACGCCGGAAATAAGAGACCCATGCTGTTCATATTCAACACTGAATATATAACTAGTTGACCGATGGCCTGCAGCGGTATTATTCAGCCATTCGGGATCTTTTGGAAGACAAGATAATTAACTCCTCCTCCATTGTCATTTGCTGCCCATTATTTTCCTGCGAATTCTACAAAATTTGTATATAATTATGCAAAGATACAATTACTGACATGAGACAATAATAGAGTAAATGTTTTAATACCACTGTATTTGTTCGGCGAGTGTTGGGATTTATTGTTCTGTCCTGTTGTTCGGATTTAGTGCAATTAGCTTAAGCTTGTTGGAATCTATTTGGTGAAGTCGAAGCTCATAAAATAATTATGAACAAAATTTTAGTCAAACTCAATATGTGTTTCACCTATTACCAGACCTTACAACTCACAAACACCGCATTTCTCCGAACATTCATCCTTGTATTACAGCAATAGTAAATAGTAAATAGCAAATAGATTGTGCGTGCCTAGTTCTAAACGATATTCAAAGACAGGATACAACAATATAAAAATAATTGATCGCTAGTAAAATAGTTAAAAGACAATTACTAGGTTGTTATCACAGATACGTAATACTGAATAAATTTCTGTATTACGTATTTCTAAACGTAGGGAAGTTGGTGCCGAAACAAAGAATGTCCTATCACCATAACTTTTTGTCCGGGATTTTGGCACATTAAACAAATTTTTATGTGTTGAACGCAGAGTCCTAGGAGGTTAATAAAGTGAGAGTAGTTTATATAGATATTCTGGAGCTGTGTCCTGGATAACCAGAAATGATAATAGTAGAATTTTAAACTCAGTTCTGCGATCAACTGGTAACCAATGTAGCGATTTTAAAATGGGAGTGACGTGGTCGCATTTTCTGTTGCACGTCACTAAGCGAGCGGCAATATTTTTTATCCGTTGTAGCTGACTGATGCGGCATTTCGAAAGACCATATAGTATTGCATTGCCGTAGTCCAACCTGGAGGATATCAGTGGGTGTACTTGCTTCTCACATGTGTCCTGTTAGATGCATGGCCGTATGGAGCGAATGTTTCTGAGATGATATAGGCACGTCTTACAACGCTGTGATATTACAGCTGTACTAAGGGGACCATTTGTAAAATAAAAACTTCACATTTTCAAAGTGTCGCTGTATTACCTGATTTTTTGTATACAAGGCTGCCTTATTGTTAAACTATGAAATGTAAACAGATCACGTGATGTAAAACCCACTTGGCTTTATTGCAATCGGCTGTTTATATAAAGTTAAGGCCTTTTCTTTGCGTTGCATGAAAGATATTGAGGTATGCTGTTGTATAGATTCATATTCGCGTACACCATGAAGTTGAGCGAATTAATGGATTCGTTGTGACCGACGAGAAACACAAACATTTCTTTCTCCCTCTCTCTCTCTATAGTTAACATTCTCGCCTTCCTCCCCCTCTCTCTGTCTCCCTCTCTCTGTCTCTCCCTCTCTCTCTCTCCTCTCTCTCTCTCCTCTCTCTCTCTCTCTCTCTCTCTCTTTCTCTCTCTGTCTCTGTGCCCATCTCTGTTATGTATGCTCTGATGTATTGTAACGTACTATTCATATTCCGACTATATTAAGAATTTTCGTGAATCACCCAACTAGCATGTACTCTGGCAATTCAACAGAATCGAAAACATATAAAAAAGGATTAAATTATAATACACAGTTAACCAAATTAACTTTAGACATTGTCTGATGTTATGTAGTAATGTATGATGATCTGTTAAATGGATACAGTTGCAATAACTTGATTGTTTGGGAATGTAATTTATTATCTGTTTATAATATTTAACTGGAAGGTCCTTTCCCAATCTATATGAAAATAAACTAACTTACCCATTAACACAAGTCATGAAAACGAAGTACACAGCCCTTATTTTGTTCCACAAATTTTTCGAAAAGTGAAAATCTGAGAGTGTTTCAAATATGGTAATATATTTGGAATCTGCCAGAGATATGTCGTTGTTTTCCAACAATCAACCTCTACAGCGGTTTGATCTGTTCTGTATAACACCTGTTTACTCAGTAGAACCACTATGGATTCCTCAAAAATAGCACTCATAAAAATGAGGGATACTTTTTAAAATATCAATTCGTTTTATAAGAACGGATGTGTGCAATAATAAAAACAGCGATCTAGCATTGCTGATGACATCAACAATAACATTGATGATGACAAAAGCAAAAATGTTGTTGATGACTTAAGCAATAATATTGCTCAAGACACAAATAATAACATGATTGAATCATTCACAAATAGGTTGTTTTGGTAGATCTTATAAATAATTGTTTGGAAATAGAATGTATTGGTATAAATGGATGAGATGGTGTGTAACCAATTGCAAAAATATATACCAGATTCCCAGAAATAAAATCCAGTTCTGCTGTTTGTCTTAATAAAAGTGAACTAGACCGGGCTTGGTGAAAAATAAACTTATTTCTTAAGTGATTCGGGGTGATCTTTTATCGTAGTTTTGGGATATTAAAACAATGACGTAAATCTATGCAATGCTTTGAGCTCAACACACTGTCGTATGTAGTTTGTCTCAACATACCCCCGTACGTGATATCTCTCAGCCCACACCCGTTTGTAGTGTGTCTCAGTACTCAGCCGTATGCAGTGTGTCTCAGTACACACCCGTATGTAGAGTGTCAGAGCACTCATTCCTATGTGCCCTGTCTCAACACTCACGCGTGTGCAGAGTGTCTGAGCACACACCCGTATGTAGTGTTGCTACGTGATATGGGACGATAACACTAGATAACGCTAAAATTTAACAATGAACTTGTATAGTGAAGATATCGTGCCGTAAATAGTGTTGTTGTTTGGCCAACGGAAGTGATGTCTGATGTATCTGTTTTTATAATAAAGTAGAAAGCTATCGCGTCTGTACATCAATTTATAAGCTGTTGTTATTGGATCAGCTTAAGATTCGAATAGCACCAGAGTATAACATAGGTATACCATAATGCTAAACATTAATATCCTGGTGAAAGACCATGTCTCCCGACCTAGTACATGCTTGGTTAATTCAATTATATCCCTTTCCACCTTTCTCATTCAATATTTACTCTCTGTAGCTTACGCTAAGACATAACTGGTGGTAGCTGATTCTGACTGGTTAAGCCAGTTGTCTAGGGTAGATAGACACGATCTGATTGGTTGTGACGTAGAGCCTACTATCACACCATCGTAATCTCCAAGCTCATCAGTAGAGGTGCCGACATCAGCAACACCTTCCCATTCAATGGCTGGGTAGAAAGTTGAGCAAATTATGTTGCCATTTGGAAACTGAAGGTTTTATGCGCCAATTGGGTGGGGTTTTGCTAAGTTATTTATTCTAAAAAACTCTTTATCATTATAACAAGATCCACAAAACAAGTTCATCCAGAGAGAGCCTTCTGATAACGAAGCCTTTCTCCAACTCCCCCTAAAAGAACACATGTGGTATATTCTGGTATATCTTTCCCAAGAAGTAAGAATGAAGACTTTATTTGCACAGATTTTTATGCAGAACATAGGCAGATGTTTTGAGACTGACTCTGTTTGCAGTGCTATCAAAGCCCAGACATGAATGTGGCCCTCTATGCTAACAGATGCAACACTGCAAAAATGAAACCTTGCCAGAGAAAGGTTTCTCTTTATGATCAAATATTGTAACAACTGTATTGTAGTCATGATATGGTGATTTTAATGCTATATAGCATTATATTATATGTTTCTTTAAAGATATTGAATGAATATTTAACATAAGTTTATAAATGAACAGTTTATCATAAGGATTGTTCGTTCACCCCAACCCTCTAATTTGTGTCAGTTACACACTACCTCATCTGGGATGCCATCTTGCCTTCTCCTTTGACACACTGCTTCTACGTAGGAGCTCGCAAACGCTTAATTTGACTGTCCTTCATTGTCTGACCAAGCGATGAGAGACGAAAATGCTACGAACCCATCAAATATAGGCCATGTCAAAATGAATCACCCCATTTACTTTGGGCTGGAAAACGTTCTTGAAATTGTCTACTGTCTGGTTCTCAATCAGTCCCTCCGATAATTCTTGCGATATCTAACTCAAATAAGTGTGAAGGGCTTCCGTTGTTGTATTTCTGTTGTTTGGTCTGTTGTGTTTAACGTCTGTTTACTCCGTAGACCTACTGGGGATTCCCCAAAAATAGCACTCATAAAAGTGAAGTATACTTTTTAAAATATCCATTCGCTCTGTGTTTATATATAACAGATAGATCTCTCAGAGATCATCTGTTTTAAAAAGATGAAATATAAGTTTAAACACAATAAAAAACAGCAATCTAACATTGTTGATAACATCAACAATAACATTGATGATAACATAAGCAACAGCGTTGTTGACGACATAAGCAATAATTTTATAGGTAAAATAAGCAATAAAATTGTTCAGGACAAAAGCAACAACATTGTTGATGACGTCTGCAATAACATTGCTGAAGGCATAAACAATAGCATGTTGCGGACATCAGCTGAATTAAGGACAGAAACTTAAAACACAAAATGACTACTGATGTCTTCCATTTTATAAAATATTCTATTTACAATTAATTATTATGCACGTATCCAAATATAACATCATTCAGAAGTAGGTTGTGTTAATTTTGGTAGATCTTAAAAATAATGAGTTGCTTGGAAATAGAGTGTATTGGTATAATTGGATAAAATGGTGTGTAACCGATTGCAAAAATATACACAAGAATCCCAGACATAAAACCCAGCTCTAGCGTCGTCTTAATCAAAATGAACTAGAGTAGGTGATCCGAGGTGGCCTTTTAACGTGGGTTTGCGGTATTAAGACGATGGCGTAAATCTATGTAATGCTTTTAGTTCATAATTACTTATAATATTAATTATATGTAAACATCAAAATCCTTAAGAAACTGACGAGTATGCTATGTAGTGTGTCTGCGCACACACGATAATGAGATGTGTATGGGTTCACACCCGCATTGTGTTTTTTTTTTCAGCACACTGCCGTAAGAAGTTCATCTAAGGGAACACCCGAATATGTGTCTGGGTTCACACCCGTATTCAGTGTGTCTCAGCACACACCCGAATGTAGTGTGTCTCAGCAAACACCCATATGTAGAGTGTCTGAGTACACACCCACCTTTTGTGTGTCTGAGTACAACCCATATGTAGACTGCTTGAGTACACACCACTATGTAGTGTGTCTCAGTACTCACTCGTATGTGGTGTGTCTCAACATGCACCCCTATGTGCTTGCGCATACATCAGTATGTAGAGTTTCCGAGCACACAGCCGTATGTAGTGTTGTTACGTGATCTGGGACGACGACAAATAACTCTTCGTTAAACTACTGCGTAATTTATGCCAACGCGGCATTCAATCTTTCTAGAATTTGACAATGAACTTATATCGTAAAAATATCCTGCTCTAAATGTTGTTTAAGCCGTGAGTGTCGTGAATGCTGTAAATGTGGGTTTGCGATTTTGTCGAACTTTTTCTTATTCCCGATAACGCACCATCCGTAAATTTGAAACTATTTTACCAAGGCGCGTGAGGGAATTACTTATATGCCAAGGAAATCTTGTGACTTGAGCAGTGTTGCACGACTAAATCTTAAACATTTGTTACCAACTAATCAACATGCTTAAAAATAGTAACCCATTTCACTTTACTTGATATATCAATTAATCACTCCAAACATTAAACATAAATCATTTAAATGACTGCGCAACAGCGGTCCTAATAAAATAACATATCGATATTTTATCATTAATAATTCAAAGCAGTCATTTATAATTGATTATACCAAATGTTTCACTTGCATTTAAAGAGAATAAACCAGTGAAAGAAAACTAATAAATAGCCAAACAGCCAAAACATATAGAAATTATAACTTTCTGCGACTGTCAATCAAGTTTCATTGCCTGAAAGCAAATCTTTTCATTTAAGGCAAACATAATTGTTCTTGAACGTGAACAATGAATCAGGCACAGCAATTCAAATGGACCAAGCAATGTGTTATATTTATGAATACTTATGCGTTTCTTACATTGGCCCCGTGAAGGTTAATCATTCACCATGTAGCAACAACAAAGCATCCAGGTGCGAAGGCAGAAAGATTCAGCATTGCCTTCTGTTAGTAATACAATCAATTGTATAACGTGAGGGTGGGATTTATATTGTTCACGAGCTTCCCCCCATAAAAACTTCATAACACAGAACATTCAGCTGACTAAACCGAGTTGAAAGGAGCACTTCTTTTATTTTATTTTTTGATGTCTTTTTTCGTAGAACTTTTAAAACGGAAGTCAGCATAGCGGAGACTGGTGATGCTTACTTCTATTAAAGATTACTATACCAGTACATATGAGCACATGACATTTACTTAGGAGTATTTTTAAGGGAACCCGCCACGTGTTTAGCAGACTTACTTCATATGAACAATATGAACGTCATGCGGTGGACCCTGGTCATTTCTGAATTCGACTTTGAGCAAGCAACATGTGATAGCATTTTGATTAATGAAAATATTTAATTACCGCTATGAATGAAAATAAAGAGAAATAATTGAACTTTTATCAAATAATTGGACCATGACATTTTAGAAAATAAACTCATAGGAACATTACTGCAGGCAATATTTAACATTTCCTATTTGAAATAGATGTTCAGTTCTGCTTGTGGGAAACATCTTGGCTTTTTGCTTCAACTTCTATGAGGTAAGTTTATAACTTTCGAATCATTTTGCGAAATGATTTTCTACCTTTAGTTATCCAGAATCTGGTACTAATAATTAAGAGGACATATTTCGGAGCCGCTATGCCGGCCTTTTCGCAGCACAAAAACGTGCACAGTCAGTAAGCATTAAATTTGTCATTCAATATTATTTTACCAATAAACTTTTCTTATTTTAGAAAACCTCACAAGAATATGATCCAGAATCAATCATGAAGTCGTTACATATGCAATACTGACGCTTCTATTTATTAATTATCATTTTTGTGTCTTTTCTAGGTTTAAAATCTACATGTAATGATCATTTTCTGAGCACAGATTTCTTGAATGCTACATAGTATTTAAACATTTATGTTCACGAGCACTTTCTAAAAAGCACAGGTTTGTGATTGGTCTTACTTTCACGCTGGTTCCCACTCTTATTTCAGCCGAGCGTGCGTGACTGTCTCTGCCCTGACGTACGTTGTTCACAACTCCCACAAGATGCCAATGACCACGTCGCAACTGTTGATCGGCAATCAAAACGACATCTCCCTTTTCAATATCCCGTTTCTTGTAAAAAACTTTTCTTATTTTAGAAAACTTCACACAGAAAACCCCATTTTGATCTTGCTTGTAGAAAGGATAGGAATTTCTTGGGCCAACGGCGCCAGAAAAGGTTTGACAGATACTAAGCTTAACGACATCGGCGTCTTGTTGTCGTGCGGCCTGAAACTGCTGCACAACAACGAGGTTTTCTTGGAGTTAGCACTTCCGGATCACGCGCGTCATTGCTCACGGTAGTGGGCAAGCAGTCGTTAATTATACGTTCAACTTCTGCGAGTAATGTTGCTAAGCCCTCGTCGCTTAAAAGCGCTTCATCTGCAAGCTTTCGGAGTATTACCTTTACTGATCGCACCATACGTTCCCATACTCCTCCCAATTCCGCGGCATTTCCGCGGGTATGAAGTGCCATTCGATCGAGTCCCTTCTTGGTGCTTTATTTATTTTTGCCTGGTTGAGATCACCTAATAGTTCAAGACAAAATTTGTGCCGTTCTCACTGAATGCTTTTCTCGGTTTTCTTCGGCGTGCTATAAAACGCATGAGACGTGACAGGAAAGAGTCTGCATCCAGGTTGAAAGCCACTTCTAGGTGAAGAGCTCTGAACGCCAGACACGTTAGCAGGCACTCTTTGCACGTCCCTGTGTGACAAAAGGATGGTCGAAGTAATCAACCCAGACGCTGGAGAACGGTGGTAGATCTGGTTGCTCTTTAGGTAACGTAGGCATTTGCTGTACAAGCGTCCCGCGCGTATGACGTTTACATAGAAAACACGCTCCTATAAACCTTTTCACAGCAGTATTTCCTGCGCGTTAAAGCAAGAACTTTCTGTACACCCGCGACACCGTTCCGTTCGTGAACGTTCCTAATTAATGAATTCAGTGATGTTTCTTTGGCAGAATAATTGGGTATCTAAAACTGTAGTCTACTAACGCATCAGCTAGGCAATTTGCTACTCTAATAATATTGTCATTTAGGATTGGAGACAACTTGGTTATTTGACTATTTCTTAATACGTCTACATCATCATTCAGGTGTTTCAATTCAGATGCGTAACATTCACGCTGCACTACCTCCATGATCTTGTTTCGGGCACAACGCATTTCTTCAACACCTATATTCTCTATAGGAACTTCCTCTGACGTTTTTCCATAATGCACTGAACAAAACCTTACGTACCGTAGTAACCACGCGAAAGATATGCACAAGCGGTTCCATGAGGAGCAGCTATGAATCAGCGACAACAGCAGCTGCTAGCAGTATAGTGACGGATAGGTGCTGGTCTTGACTTGCCTGCAACGAGTGAATACTTAAAGCTACCTGAAGCATGGTAGATACGTAGATATGACGCAACTCCGTAGAGTTTTTCTGATGCATCTGCGAAGTGATGTAATAACTTGCACGTGAAGTTATTCAGCAGGCCATCTTTTTTATAATATCAGTCAACGTTGTAATCACTAAGACTTAACAACGTGTCTAGCCAATCGCGAAAACGTCCACTGACGACATCCGTAATCTCTTCCTCCCAGTTGTACCCATCCTTGCACAGGTCTTGTAATAACATTTTGGGAACTTACTACAGATAATATTCCGCGACGCATCATGGGCTTCCGCACATCCTTCACGTTATATGTTAACGTATTGTCTGTAACGTTCCAACATAAACCTAGTGCTCTTTCGTATGGCAACGCATCGTCCATGCCAATGTTTACTACAGATGGGGCCCTTTCAGACACTGGGATTGACAACAATACTTCCCTATCCATGGAAAACAATTTAGTCAAACTGAACCCACCTTGCTCAAGCAATTCTCGCAGCTGCGCTGTAATACTGATTGCTTCAGGCACAGCTGGCATTGACTTTAAGTCATCAACGTAAAAGTTTTGTAGCACTATTTTCACCGCATCTGCTTCAAAACACACTGTTTATCAGTAGCCGTCTTGTGCATAGCAAACACGGTAGCATTAGGAGATGACGATGTGCCGAACAGAGGCATCGTCATTGCGTAAACTTCTAGTGAAAGCTTGACGCCACCGCCTTGCCACCACAAGAAACAGAGATAGTCATGGTCCCTCTCCAAAACTGCTACTTGATGAAACATAGATTCTATGTCACCAACAATTGCGATAGGCTCTTGTCGAAAGCAAAATAGCACCCCCATCAAAGAATTGACAAGATCTGAGCCTTGCAAGAGGCCGTACTTGAGATTCATGGCTTGATGGTGAGGTAAGTAACGGCAATTCACGTCTTTAGCATGTTCCTACAAAGTACCCACCTTCTGCGCATAACCTTTCGTCATGTAAATCGCCTAACACATCTGTATACGTTTCACGAAGCGATTCGTTCTTGAAAAACTTTCGCTTTAGGTTATTTAATCTCGTAACGGCAAACAGTAAATTGCGTCTTAATATACTTTAAGCTTGTTTGTCATCAAGTGACATCACCCTTTTAGCGTTTTAAATCGACTCGTTAAAGTCAGTTTTCCGCATTCTTTCGACTTGACTTTGTAAATCAGCCAGTTTACGGGAGCGTTTGTGTTCGAAACGTTTCGATCAAGCGAGCCTAGTAAAGACCATCCGAGAACTGAAGTTACTGCGTAGGGTTCTTTGACACCTCCTCGACGTTCATCTTCTTTCTTAAAGGCTTCCGGAACGTAATCCTCGATAAGCAAATCGACTTGAGAAGAATTAACGCGTGGAAATGTAAGCTCGGACAAATGTGACCATTGTGAAACAATAACGTCATCAGCCTTAGCACGCATCGAGATAGGCAAGTTCCCAACTGAAAAGACTTTGTCAATATCTATAGCCCGTTTTTGGTCAAGCAATGTTACAGTTAGTGATGCTTCAGTGCAGGATTTGGACACATTAGTTGAAGTCACGGTACTTAAATTCCATTTTGCAGTTTTGCCTTCATGCCTTAAACGTCTTAGCAAGTTACCAGCACATAATGTTGTGTCTGACCCTACGTCAAGTAATGCGCACATCTCTACGTCAACTCCGCTGCTCCGAAAAATAAACTGGCACGATGCAAAGACAAACTTGTGGGGCACGTGTCACGACACAATTGACAGTCGACGAATCAGCAGGGGCGATTTTATGTTGTTGTTCCTTTCTTTTCTCTTGTGAATGTCTGCTATAGTTTGTGTCGTGAACTAGCTCGTGGCGTTTTGACTTGTAATGTGAGCACTGCGAGGAACTAAAGGAGTTCCTTTAGCGACGTGGCCTGGACTTAAACCAAACGTTTTTACCTTCATTCTGTCGGCATAGTGTCTTCTGCAGAAACGCAGCACACTAGACAATAATTGTTTCGTACCTTGACTTTGGCTTTGTGTCGTCATTACTGTTGATGTTGTCTTGCTTGTATTGTGCTTTGGTTTCTTGACTGCACTTTCTGCTTTCCGCAACATCTCACCATATGTTGACATTGTGATAACTGTACGGTGCTTCACAAACACACACAAGTTATTAAACGTTGGGTCACGCAGAAACGGTATACGAACTCAATCCATTTAACTTAAACGCAATTGGCAAACGCACGACTACTGCTTTCAGTGTGGGTCTGCAGTTTAATTCGCTTTCACACCCTAATTATTGTACCGTAAGGGCACACTTTTCCATTTCGTCGCTCAGCGCGATAAGACCACGAGAATCATTCCCTTTGATGATGTGGCTTTTCTTGAGGGAATCTATGTGTGAACGAGCGATTTCATTTCTGCGAGAGTAGCGTTCATTTAGAAGCTCCAGCGCACGTTGATATTATGGTCGCCTAAGAGAACACAGATCTTTATTAGGTGTTTAGCTTCTCCTGTAAAATAACTGATCAGATAGCTTAGTAAAGCTAATTGTTTGTAAACCTTTGATTCGACATTTATCTTAAAGTTAGTGATGCATTCAACTTAGTTCTTTGGATCAGAGTCAAATGTCAATATTTCTTTTTTAGGAAATGTGGCAGCAACTGTCAGGTCTGCCAATTGCTGGATGCTATCAGCAGGTAGCGACTGATCGGGTGTAACAGCTGAGGTAAATATGTGACTTGGAGACTGCACTAACTGAAATGTGGTGGCAAACGCTACATATAAACTTTGACGTGGTTGCTGCAAGAGTGGAGGAGTTGCATCAGCCTTTAGTGCTCATACACTCCGTGCAACGGGACTATGCACACCACTAAGCTCTTTTTCATAAGGGCTGTACTTTGCACCAACATCAATCGGAGGAAGGGTGTCCCGTGGTCTGGCATAGAATGAAATTTGCGCCATTGGAACTTTAAAGTCAACGAAAGGTAAACTGTCATTTGGCGGTAGGCTATCACGTGGTCAACATTAAATGCAGTACTCGCATTCTCTGGTTGAAATGGCATGGCTAAAGCAGACAAAACTGCAATGGCATCGCCTTCAACAAACGTCATACTCGGAGTAGGTTGTACTTCAGGCTGTGCCCCAGTGATAGCAGCCTCGGCCTATATCAGTACCTTTTCTTCAACGTCTGCGGCTTTGATATCCGACTGCACTTCAAGTTGTTGCTTACGGTGCTCTGTCTCCAGCTGCAACCTCTCCAAACGGGTTAGATTCCTTAGCATGCTTCTACTTCACGAGGATAGCCGACTTCCGCGCTCGTGCCATACCAATGGCGGAAGATACTGACGTACCTGAGCCACTTGATACAACTGAGACACTATCTGCACTGCCTGCGTCATTCATGGCAGCAATGTGAACGAAGACGAGGAGAGTGAAAACGAACGAAAATTGAATGGTGAAACATTGACGAAATTTCTTTCCACAAAATACAAACTGGCATTTACGGCATTTACGACACTAACGACTTAAACGGCATTTACGGCATGATATTTTCATGATACAAGTTCATTGTTTAATTCTAGCAAAGATGGAATGCTGCGTTGGCAATAAAATACGCAACGGCTAAACGAAGTGCTATTTGTCGTCGTCCCAGATGACGTAACAGTTATGATTTGACAGGAATTTTGTTACAGTTTCTATTTGTTAGGTTGTTTGTCTGTTTGTTAGTTTCTGTTTAACTTTAATGTGAGTGATAAATGTGGTCTAATCAGTTATGAATGACTGCTTTGAATTATTAATGATAAAATATCGATAAGTTATTTTATTAGGGCCGCTGTTGCGCAGTCATTTAAATGACTTATGCCTGATATTTGACATGATTAAGTGAGATATGAAGTAAAGTGCAATGTGTCACTATTTATGAACATGTTGATTAGTTGGTGTCGAATGTTCAAGATTTAGTCGCGTGACACTTTTCAAGTCACGTGATTTCTTTGGCATATCAGCAGTTCCCTGCCCCGCTTTAGTAAAATAGTTTCAAGATGGTGCGTGATCGGGAATAAGAAAACGTCCGACAAAATCGCAAACCGGCATTTACTGCATTTACGACAATCACGACTATATTTACGGCACGTTGATTTCAGGATACAAGTTCATTGTTAAATTCTAGCGTTATCTAGTGTTATTTGTCGCCGTCCCATATCACATAGGAACACTACATACGGGTGTGTGCGCATACAATCTACACAGGGGTGCATGTTGAGACACACTACATACGGGTGAGTGCTGAGACAGGGCGCATAAGAATGAGTGCTCCGACATTCTACATGAGGGTGTGTACTGAGACATACTACATATAGGGGTGTGCTCTGACAGTCTACATACGGGTGTGTACTGAGACACACTTCATACGGCTGAGCACTGAGACACACTACAAACGGGTGTGAGCTGAGGGATACCACGTACGGGGGTATGGTGAGACACACTACATACGACAGTGTGTTGAGACAAACTCAATACAATTGTGAATCCAGACCCCCACATTAGTGTGTATGCTCAGACACACTACATAGCAGACTTGTCAGTTTGTTATGGATTTTGCATATAATTAATATAATAAATAATTCTGAACTCAAAGCATTGCATAGATTTACGTCATTGTTTTAATACCCCGAAACTACGGTAAAAGACCATCCCCGATCACTGAAGAAATAACATTATGTTTCACCAATCCCAATCTAGTTCACTTTGATTAAGACGACTCCGGAACTGGGTTTTATTTCTGAGATTCTGGCGGATATTTCTGCAATCGGTTACACACCATTTCATCCGATTATGCCAATACACTCTATTCCCAAACAACACATTATTTTTAAGATCTACCAAAACAACCTATTTCTGAATCATGTAACATTTGGATACATGTATAATAATTAATTCCTCTGACGTTAACATGTTATTGTTTGTGTCTTCAGCTATAATATTGCTGATATCATCAACAATGTTGTTGCTTCTGTCCTGAACAATTTTATTGCTTATTTTACCTATAATATTATTGCTTATGTCATCAACAACGCTGTTGCTTATGTCATCATCAATGTTATTGTTGATGTCATCAGCAGTGTTAGATTGCTGTTTTTATTATTGCACATATCCGTTGTTATAAAACAGATGATCTCTGAGAGACCTATCTGTCATGCTTAAACATAGAACGAATGGATATTTTAAAAAGTATCCCTCACTTTTATGAGTGTCATTTTGAGTAATCTCCAGTGGTTCTACGGAGTAAAAAGGTGTTATACAGAACAGATCGAACCGTCGTAGAGGTTGGCTGTTGGAAAACATCGACATATCTCTGGCAGGTCCCCAATATATTACCCATATTTGAAATACTCTCAGATTTTCAGGTTTCGAAAAATAAGGGCTGTATGGGTAACTTAGTTTATTTTCATATAGCCTGGGAAAGGACCTTCCAGGTAAATATCATTAACAGATAATAAATTATATTCCCAAACAAGCAAGTTTTTGTAGCTGTACTTCACATATAACAGATCATCATACATTACTATATAACATCAGAAAATGTCTAAATTTAATTTAGTTAACTGTTTATTATAGATTAATCCTTTATTTTGATATGTTTTCGATGCTGTTGAATTGCCAGAGTATATGCTAGTCGTGTGATTCAATAAAACTCTTAATATAGTCAGAATATGAATAGTACATTACAATACATCAGAGCAGCGATGGGCAGAGAGAGAGATAGAGAGAGAGAGAGAGAGAAAGAGAGAAGAGAGAGAGAGAGGGAGCGATAGAGAGAAGGAGAGAGAGAGGGGGAAGGCGAGAATGACGGGTATAGAAAGAAAGAGGGAGAGAGAAATGTTTGTGTTTCTCGTTGGTCACAACCAATCCATCAATTCACTCTTGACTTCATGGTGTAGGCGAATATGGAACTGAACAACATGCCTCAATATCTTTCATGTAACACAAAGAAAAGGCCTTCACTTTATATAAACAGCCGATTGCAATAAAGCCAAGTGGCTTTGTACATCACGTGATCTGTTTAAAATTTATAGTTTAACAATAAGGCACCCTGTATGCAAAAAGCAAGTAACACAGCAACACTTTGAAAATGTGAAGCTCTTACTTTACAAATGGTCCCCTTAGTACAGCTGTACGAAAACCTGAAGGAAACGATAGGGCATTATACTTGGCATGTCACTACATTATTGCTATGGACATATGTTGTTATATACACATGCCACATTATCCCCGACTATCCTACTTTGGGCAACATATAAAGAGTGAACAATATTTAAGACGTGTATCCATAGCAGAACATTTATATATATATGATATGTACTTTGCGCAGAGATAATGGCAACTCTTATAAGAAACAGCAACAATATAAAGGGGTTACTTATGGGAAACAAAAGTCATAAAATCAAACAATTCGCCGATGATTGTACTTGTATGGTGAAGAACATACCATCAATTTTGACTTTAATAGAAACAATACGAGGATTAACAGAACTTTCCGGTTTGACATTAAATACTGAAAAATCTATACTGTTCTTCTTAGGTCCTTGGAAAAATAAATTTATAAACAATTTAAACATGTGCATAGAACGTGACTCTTTCAACATGTTAGGGATTCAGATAGGAAGAAATCAAAGAGCAATGCTTAGGATTATCTTTGATGAAAAGATAAAAAATATAAATTGTACTTTTAGGATTTGGTCACAGTGAGATCTTAGTCTGTGGGGCAGGGTATTCATATCAAAGTCGTTTGGTATATCAAAAATTATACATTCAATGTCAATTCTAGATGTAGTCAATGCCACTCAAAAAAATACACACTGAAATAAACAACTTTATTTGGCGATATAAACCAGCCAAGATAAAACACTCAATCATAACCGCAGGCTACGACGAAGTAGGTATGAAAGCTATAGATGTGGAAAGTTAATTTAAAGCACTTAGAATGTCCTAGATTTGGCGCATACTAAAAGGAGCCGGATGGAACCAACATATAGGAATAATATTTCGGCCCATGGGGGACTGAAATCTTTGTTGAAATGTCATTATCATATGAATAATTTGCCTCAACTACCCTTATTTTACCAAAACCCGCTAAAATGTGCCAATATGATAATCTTTTCGAGACAATCGCAATATATTATAAGGAATAATAAAGAGATATTAATAGGCGGTCAAAGTATATTCCAAAGTTGGTTCGACAAGGGAATAGTTTTTATTCAAGATTTATTAGACAATCATGGATGGTTTTTAACTTATGAGAACTTTCTACATAAATATATAATTAAAACTAAATACTTAAAATACTCTGGGTTGATAAGTGCCATCCAAAACTCAATTAATAGTGGCTGTGTATTAATCAAGGCATCTGGCACAATTAGACCAACAATAGACTTTAATAGCGATATATTTCAATTTAGCAGTGCAATCACAATCAATATATCTAAAGTAAAAATTAAGTTCTTCTTAAACGAATTTTAATCTCTAGTATCAACACAACCTACAAAATCACGAAAATGGTTTCTAAACGATGATATAGATGAAACCACATTTTATAATAACAAGCAAAATTAAGTACAAATTATTATCCCTACAATTTAAAATTCATAATGTTTACAATTGTGGATCAAATCTTTTTAAATGGGGAATAAGGACAAGTAAAACCTGTGAGATTTGTAACAGCCGTGAATCAGACTCAGTAACACATGCCTTAACTAAGTGCTCTAAAACAAAAGCATGGCTAGAGGACATCTTTACTCAGATAGATCCGGGAAGAAAGTTTACCATTAATATTAGCAAAAATGATTTTTGGCGTCAGAGATGTGACACTCAATCATATTATTATCATTATTAAATTCTCATTTGTTACATACGGGGGTATAAAAAGAAGTTTTCTTGTAATATTTTACTGAATGAAATTTACAAAAGAGTGCAAGTTGACAAAATCTGTCTTTCGAAACCATAATTTCTCAAAAGTGGGGACATTGCAAAAACATTGTTGAAAAAAGCGAAAAAAAGTGTTCGATGCACACCAGTCTCATAGCGAACGCATTCAGACAGTCAAATAATTCCTTTATTTCAAATTCTGTTAAATACTATCACATTTTAACTGAGGATTTTTTCTTTATGTATGTGCTGTGCCGTAAGGAAGGTGATAGAATAAAAAATATATATGAATATATATTATATAAGTGTAATTCCAGCAATACGGGGACCATTTTTGCCAAAATCACAGTATTAGGGAGACAAAAAAATTAGGGCGACCAAAAGTAGGTCTCCTTAATTCTTAGCGTGTTTAAACGTTATGAAACTACACAGTAAGCAAAAAACGAATGATTCTATAACATAGTGAATATAATATATTTTGTTTTAAAACTAAATTTGTGTGTTACCACTTGATAACAACCTAAGAAAAATATATTATTTTTTCCAAATGGTCTCCCTAAGTGCTATGTATAAAGCATGGTCCCAATATGACTGGTTATATATATATATATATATATATATATATATATATATATATATATATATATATATATATATATATATATATATATATATGAGTTATTGTTTTTGTGAAATAATTTAAAAACGTAAATGTGGATGCTGTGACATCCAGCGGTTGTAAATTGTGCCGTCTGTGTCGTCTGTCTCTTGCCGTCAGAGGGAAGCGTGAGTGTGCTTGAGTGAAAGGCATGTGGCGTCTAGTGTCGTGTCCTGGCCCTTGATTTGGTAAATAAACGTTTAAAAAAAGCCCTGATGCAAAGGCTTTATGGTGTGACAAAGGTATCGAAGACACCGCTCTTAAAATGGAATATCACACTGGAAGGTCGCAAGCGGTTATTATAGATGTCGCAATATTCGACCATTATTAAGTAAGGAAGCTGGAAGCATGCATCGAAGAAATTAGACTTTAGATGTCAGTCAACAAGTTAAAGTTAAATGACTCGAAGACCGAAGCGCTTGTTATAACTCCATCATCACACGGTACTAGTCTTAGTTTGGATAGCATTATGATTGGTGAAACCCATATGAGCCCAACGGATAGTGCAAAAACATTGGAATAATATTTGATTCACATTTGACACTAGAAAAGAAAATATCACAGAGCTGTAAGCCGTGCCTATATCATCTCAGAAACATTCGCTCCATACGGCCATACATCTCACATTACTCCTGTGAGAAGCAAGTACATGCACTGATATCCTCCAGGTTGGACTACTTCAATGCAATACTATATGGTCTTCCTAAATGCAGCATCAGTCAGCTACAACGGATACAAAATATTAGTGACGTCCAACAGAAAATACGACCACGTCACCCCCATTTTGAAATCGCTACATTGGTTACCAGTTGATCGCAGAACGGAGTTTAAAATTCTACTATTAACATTTCTAGTTATCCAGGACACAGCTACAGAATATCTATGTGAACTACTCTCACTTTAATAACCTTCTAGGACTCTGCGTTCAACACATAAGAATTTGTTTAATGTGCCAAACTCCCGGACAAAAACTTATAGTGATAGGGCATTCTCTGTTTCGGCACTGCGACTGTGGAACAACCTACAAACTTCCCTACGTTTAGAAACGAACTACTTGTCTTTTAAGAAGAAACTAAAAACTTTTTATGCAGTACTACGTATCTGTGAGTGTCTTTTAGCTATTTTGCTAGTGATCAATTATTTTTATATTGCTGTATCGTGTCTTTGAATATCGCTTAGAACCAGTCACGTACAATCTATTTGCTATTTATCATTTACTATTGCTGTAATACAAGGATGAATGTTCGGAGAAATGCGGTGTTTGTGAATTGTAAGGTCTGGTAATAAGTGAAACACATATTCAGTTTGACTAAAATTTTGTTCATAATTATTTTATGAGCTACGACTTCACCAAGTAAATTCTAAATAGCAAAGGCTAATTGCACTAAACTCGAACAACAGGAGAGAACAATAAATCCCAACACTCACCGAACAAATACAGTGGTATTAAAACATTTACTCCATTATTGTCTCTTATATCAATAATGGTATCTTTGTATAATTATATAAAATTTTGTACAATTCGCAGGAAAATCATGGGCAGCACATGACAATGGACGAGGAGTTAATTAGCGATGTCTCCCAAAAGATCCCGAATGGGCAAATAATACCGCTGCCGGCCATCAGCCAACTAGTTATATATTCGGTGTTGAATGTGAACAGCATGGGTCTCTTATTTCCCCTCTTATGGCCTAGAGACATAGACGATCAGAATGTACCCTGTGCTGTGTGCCGAGTCACTGGCCGCACATGCTATTTCATGATTCCAGCGAAGAAGACCTGTCCCAATAGCTGGACCTGCAAATAAGGCGGAATCGTTGTGTCTCAGAAACAAAACGGTCATGGAAGAGGCACATTTGAATGTGTAGATGCAGTGCTTGAAACCGTCCTTGGAGGAAGCGCAAACGGTTTCGACAGTTCTAGCAATAAAAAGTTTTAAGAAATCTAAGTAACTTGGTCATTGTTCTTTGGACAAAAAACAGCGCGTTTTTGTTGATGTTATGTTTTGTGTTCCCGCCGGTTCTTGTGGTTACTGTGCTGAACGGAATTTATCTCATTAAAGCCATATATTTCTCCACAATATTGTCACAATAACAATTCTAATAGTTGTAATGGTGCAATGTAACAAAACGTATTTTACTATTTTAAGATAACGACAAGAATTTTCGCCGATTAGCTCGGAAGGATTATGTGCTGTATGCGTGATAGTTTGTAGTGTACTGATTTTGTTCATATCAAAACATCGCAGGTCACAGATAACATATGCTTTCCCCGTCTCTGTTGTGTGCTGGTTGCAGAGAACAGCATCCAATTTGCGCCATGCTGTGACATACTGTCCCGGCTTTATTAATCTCAACTAGAACAAAAAAGAAATTATGTTTGTAGCATTTCTGGAAGTTTTCACATAGAATGCTGTCATACAGTGGTTTTTAAAATAATCTATTGGATGAACAAAACCAAATAATAACGACAAGTCTTTACACTTACCTAAATCGAGTCTGCAACTTAGAACCAATTGAATTATTAGAACTATTTATTTGCTGAAATAAGCTATTTTGAACTTGATTATACTGAAACGGTCAGGCGTTTAGATGATGTGACATCAGTACTACGTGAGGTGTGTTTGGTTAAGGGCATTTAATAAAAGTAAAGTATCTCTTGTTGTTTGAAATCATATTCTGTTTTTGCTTTAATCTCAATCAAATTAAATAGCGAATATTGTCATGTTAAAGATGGATGTGGTTAAATGCTTGAATACACTTATTACCTTTTTATTTTGTCTTTATAGTTATGTGTAAGCCTGTTTGATTAGAATAAACGAATAAAATAACGTAATGAAGTTTTTCTTGTCTACTAGAACGAGAGAAGCACAGAGAGAGGCATGGTAATGTGTTCGAGGACATGCTTCGCGTGATTATGCAGTAAGTACGAGAAAAGCCAAGTATGTGAGCTTTCAGTCTGGTTTTAGAACGTGGATTTTGCCCCAAGAAGAAGTGTGCAGGAAATTTATCAGGATATCCGTCTGGAGTATATGATGTGTGATATGATTCTGGAGCAAAAATAGCAAACTATTAATAAGAAGAAATAGAAAGAAGTATGAGAGCGATTAATGCACTGGTTCTTTTCAAAAGAACCACATAAGCACGACGACTCTGTCGCAGACCCGCCTTGCTGCGTCCTGAGGTAAATGGAATGTTGTGTAACGCAGGGAACTTAGCTGGAGATAAAACCCACAGTCCCAGTTGACAATTATATTTTTCAGACCAATATTATTCAGAAGCAGAGAAAATGGCTTTTACAATATGAGGAATTTGGTTTAATTCCACAATATCAGGAATTTAGTTGCAATGTCACAAATTACTGTACAAAATCATTGTGATAAAATTATATTAACCAATACATTCATGTGATACACTAGCCGTGAAATAAAACAACACCATCTATTTATACGTTTCATGTAAAAATACAAATATAAGACAGCCAGTCGTAGACAAATATTCCAAGCTAAAATTAAAACGGACAAACACGCTAAGATCATTAAAAACAAAAGTGAATGCAAGGTTTATTTTTGGAGCACTAGTTGCAAGGATTATGATCCTAACCTCTATCATTTTTTCTCCTACAACGACAAGAAACGCGGACAACCACCTGGACAGTTATTGTATCCCTTCATACGGTCTAACGTCCCTCGAAACTTCACTCTAAAATCAGCCGTTATTGACAAGACGTGACAACAAAGGATGCAGGTAACAGAAGATTTGGGTGTTTTTTGCTATGTTGGATATGTTTCTGTAAACTTGAAAAAAAAGAGATTTTTCAGCTTGGCTTAAATAGGCTTTCAGGAAAATATACTTTGTGTTAAAATCGGAATTAACTAGAACCTCACTTCGCTAGCGAAATGTTAAACACTTGACAAAAATTAAAACGCAAAAATACTTCCTTCAAAGGGTTATTTCTTGAATAATATATTGCAAACAACACAGCTTGAATATGTCTTATAAGCCGAGTAGTGTTTGGTTTCTGTTGACTTAAGGTTTTATTGACTGATCTAGCTAGCATACGCCGTGTAAGCTATTTACGCAGTGAGTGCTCGCACAAAGCTCACTGTGCAACTGTGTGTGATGTGGGTTTAATGCTACGCATTTACTTGCAAAAATACACACTTTTCACATGGCGTTTTAACAAAGAAAACGAAATCAAAGACGAAAATAAAGAGTGTCATGCACATGTTCAGATCAAGCTCTTCATAAGTCCCAAGTTTAATGGTCGTAGGGTCCATAGTGTCAGAGGAGAAGAAGACACAAAAAATCGGAAAAAGTGTCAAGAAGAAAAAAAAAGGACGAATTTTGCTCGCACAAATTCATAACATCTTGCAAGCCAAAGGCTTGTCAAGTGTTAATTAACAGCAAAAGATTTTATAAATTAATTATAGCTGTGAACAGCTGATCGCTGTTTTGTAGCATGGTTAGATTTGCATGTGTGTCCGATGATTAATGACCAAAACAAAGGTCACAAACCGTGGTTTACTCTATGTTATGGTCCCTCAAGCCATGCGTTACTATGGTAACGAGAAGTTGGTCTTGCTTCATCCCAATCTTCCAGGCCAGCTCCGGCCTATGCAATATGAATTTCCGTAGAGGCTTTTCTCAGAAAAATATTAAAATTACAAGTGTAACAGGAACGCATGTGTCGCTTATAGAGTAAAAAACTGAGTGGAAACTATTTTGGAGTTGTGTGTAATTCATTCAGTTTTAATTAAAATTTATTGAATTCATTTGTAAATATATTGTTATGTACATGATCTTGAAATATTTAGCTATTGATATATGTGTAAGGTAAAATCTAACAGTAATGTATATTGTGTGGACTTAAAGTGGTGTTTTAACTATTCTTCATTGATTAAAATTTGTATTTAAACGTAAATTATTGAAAATTGGTAATCTTGATGACGTTAACATCGCAATATATAAAAAAGTTTCTATTGGGGAAATTTAGGTTATTAAGTCATGTGAGTAATTCATGAAGCACATTTTCTTTTTGAGCGAAACACAACAAACTTAAAACTCAGATCCCAAGTATGGTCCTTCGTGTCACCGGAAGTGGTGCTTACCTTTAAGCACGAACTTTTCTAATTTGTATCCCGACCATGCAATAACGAATTCAGTTTTGTTTTCGCGTTAACTTAGGAGTAGGTTGGATAATGATAGGTCAAATCCGGTAAGATGACTATGTTTACCTAATTGTGCCTTTATGTATGAATGTTTAATCAATATTTAGAGCATTTGTTTATCCTTTTGTATTAATTTTAATCAGGAATAACTAAATAAATTAATAAAATGCTATTCACAGTATTACTGTGCTAATTCGACAGGTTAAAAAATAATTCAAACGTGATCGTTGGCAACGTTAGTCTTACCATTTTAAGAGCAGTTTGTTATGCTTAAAGAGTATTGGTTCATGCATTTTCGAATTAAATGTTGTTCGTTAATTAATTTTGATTATGCAAGTGTCTTGTATGTTCATTGTTTACATTAGAGTTTTTATTATTTGTCAGAGAAACCGCCATTATCACACAGTGATAATAAAGTTCACTCGATCGACGCTTAGCATTTTTCAATTATGTTCCGAAGCTCCTAATATTTCTCGGATCAGAACCTTCAGAGATGGATAAGGAAAGCGTGGTACAGCTGAAACGTGACCGAGTCGTCTGCGTAGCTGAACTGAACACCCTGGTCAACCATGTGGAAAAACTCCTGTTGTCCACGGATAACACGGGCGCTGTACAGCTGTCAGTAACGCGTATGGACGAGTGCTTCGGAGAAGTTAGGCGGAAGCATGGAAAGTTACTGGAGGCCCGAACTGGTGAGTGATTTGTCGAAGCAGCTCCATGACATCTCGAGCAAATGGCATGAACTTAAGTTACATGCGGCGCAGTGGTTGCAAACAGCGCAAAGCCCGGCCCAACCTCAAATCTCCATGGCGACAAGTCCGATATCAGTTGCGCCTCCCGCTGAAGAGCCTATACCTGTGTCAGTGGCGCAAGCTGTTTTATCAATGGCGTCAACACTGACGTCACGTTAATTGTTCAACTTCGGAAGTCCGCGAAGAGGAAAAGGTGCCAGTTCGCGTAAATAGCCCGCATGGTAAACATCTAAATACTTACGCAGTTTTGGACTTCAGTGACAAACTGTACCACTCGACTTTCCATAGAAAACAAACACGCTCTGCACATAATGGAGAACAGCACTGAAGTTGTCGATGGGCATTATCTTGGCGAAGTGAGAAAGTGGAGCTACCAAATAATGGTCCCTTGGCTCCGGTAATGCTCAATCTGCTGAGAAGGCGGCTGCAATGGGATGAAAAATGTACTCGGAGGATATGGCGGAGTACGTAAAGAAAGGTTACGCTAGCAAATTCAGCGACCAGGAAGAACGAACGGAAGGTGACCGCGTGTGGCACCTGCCACATCACAACGTGATCAACGAGAATAAACCCGGAAAGGTAAGGGTGGTATTTGACTGCTTAGCAAAATACTGCGGAACCTCCCTAAACTTTAATCTCTTGCAAGGGCCTGACCTCTTGAACAGTTTGATAGTCATTCTCATGAGACTTCGGCAGGACCAGATTGCCATTGCAGCGGATATAGGAGGAATGTTCAATCAGGTCCGAGTTGACCCAAAGGAGCCTGATTCCCTTAGGTTCTTGTGGTGGCCAGATGGAAATCTTGACAAAGGACCGCAAATTTACATGTAGGTACACCTGTTTGGTGCAACATCGAGCCCTAGCTGCTCAGCATACGCACTCAGACGTAGTGCCGAAGACCAGCGGTTTGAGTTCGAAGACAAAGTAGAGTACCGTGCAACGGAACTTTTATGTGGATGGTTGCCTCAGGTCTGTAGCTGATTACCAACAGGCAACCCAGTTGGTTGTAGATCTGCGTGCTATGCTTTCGAGGAGGTGGTTTAGGCTAACCAAGTGGCTGAGCAATAGAAGAGCTGTTTTGGAGAAAATTCCAGATTCTGAAAGATCCCAATCGTTCAAAAGTCTGAATTTCTACACTCTGCCTTGTGACAGAGCTCTTGGTGTGAAGTCTGATGTGGAGGATGATTGCTTCTGTTTTGAAGTTCAAATAAGGTCAAAGCCGGCAACTTGTCGGGGAATTTTATCGGTGATCAGCTCGCTATTTGATCCTCTTTATCTTGTGGCGCCATTACTCTAGGAGCGAAGTCTATATTGCAAAATTTTTGCAAGCTGAACCTCGGATGGGATGAAGATATCCCAGAACAACAACTTCTTAAGTGGAAGCTTTAGCTCGAGGAGCTGCCGGATCTACGAAACCTCAGTATTAAGCCCAAAAGCTTCGAGATACCCACAAAATGTGTGGTACACATGTTTACCGATGCCTCGGAAATTGGTTACGGTGCGTGTGCCTATTTGAGACTTCAGACTGCTGCAAGTGAGGTGTCTTGTTCCCTTATCATGGGGAAATCGCGGCTGGCACCTATTAAGAAGGTGTTCATTTCCCGTCTGGAGTTCATGGCCGCGGTGGTAGCGTGAAGGATTGCCAACATGATCAAATCCGAAATTGAACTGGTTTTTGATTCTTACACGTTATGCACAGATTGTGGTATTATGCTGAGTTACGTCAGAAACACCACAACCAGATTTAAGACCTTCGTAGCCAATCGGTTGGCTGTTATTCACGAATTGACAATGACCTGTCAATGGCGATTTGTACCAGGTCACTTAAATCCATCAGACTTGGCGTCTAGGGAAGTTAGGGCGGTTGAAGCGCAAGACTGCCGACGGGCTTAAAGGCCAACAGTTTCTTTACCAGAAACCAGAGCATAGCCAAAAGAAAAAGGTGTGATGCGCAGACTCCTGCGGACAATGTTGAGATCAAAAAGTAGGTCAATGTTAATTTGATAGGGGTAGCAAAGGGTCTAGATGCCTTGATTTGGCAATACTCGAGTCTGTTAGCCCTGAAGAGGACAGTTGCACGGCTTATGCGATTCAAAACCTATTGTGTCTCTCGCTACCTCAAGCAAAAATTGACGATAAAAACGGAATGTTTGACTGTTTCTGAGATCAAAGCAGGTGAGGAATCGGTCGTGACACTTGTACAAGCCGATGTGTTTTGCGAGGAGCTAGATAGGCTGAGCTCCAGCAAATCGATTCGTGCCGACAGTACACTGGCCAGCGTCAGCCCAAAACTTGAAGACGGTCTAATCTATGTAGGAGGTAGGCTTTAGGAGTCAACTTTTGGTTATTGTACTAAGCATCCAATCATTTTTATTAGGCGACATGCCTTCACAAGGCTTCTCATTCGTGACTGCCACGAGGCAAATAGTCATGTTGGACTGCAACAAGTTCTGGCGACCGTCGTAATACGAGGAATATGTCTTTTGTGCGCGAGTACGAATGCTAAGTCAGAGAACAACTCTCAAATCAGTTTCAAACTTTTATTGATATAAACAACTATACATTCAAGCGTACGTGTACGTCGCGTTAATGCGCTACGGAACCTGGACTGAGTGCCCCCAGAATCACGCTACATCGGCCTTGTATACTGACATACCGTTGTGTAGTGACGAAGTCAGCTCTCAGCTGCCAATCAGACAGTCCAAACATAATGACAGTACGAGTACGTCAATCAAACTAAACAAATACAATATGCAATACGAGATCGCGTGACTCTGTCCGCCAACCTCATAAATCTAAAATACAATAACAAATTAATATACTAAACCTGGCCAACTATAAGGTTAGACACCATTTCATCCAATTATGCCAATACACTCTAATTCCAAACAATTCATAATTTTTTAAGATATACCAAAACAACCTATTTGTGAATGATGTAACATTTCGATACAGGTATAATAATTAATTGTAGATAAAGCATTTTATTAAATGGAAGATAACAGCAGTCATTATTTTCAGTTTCTGTACTTAATTTAGCTGATGTCATCATGTTATTGTTTGTGTCTTCACTAATGTTATTGCTTGATGTCATCAACAATGTTGTTGCTTCTGTCCTGGACAATTTTATTGCTAATTTTACCTGTAATATTATTGCTTATGTCATCAACAACGTTGTTGCTTATGTCATCATCAATGTTATTGTTGATGTCATCAGCAATGTTAGAGTGCAGTTTTCATTATTACACACATCCGTTGTTATAAAACAGATGACCTCTGACAGATCTTCTTTTATGCATAAACATAGAACAAATTGATATTTTAAAAAGTATTTCTCACTTTTATGAGTGCCATTTTTGAGGAATCTCCAGTGATTCTACAGAGTAAAAAGGTGTTATATAGAACAGATTGAACCGCCGTAGAGGTTGGGAGGTCCCAAATATATTACCCATATTTGAAATACTCTCAGATTTTCAGATTTTGGGCTGTGTACTTCGTTTTCATGACTTGTGTCAATGGGTAATTATTTTCATATAGCCTAGGAAAGGACCTTTCAGTTAAATATCATAAACAGATAATAAATTACATTCCCAAACAAGCAAGTTTTTGTAACTGTACTTCACATTTAACAGATCATCATACATTACTATGTAACATCACAAAATGTCTAAATTTAATTTGGTTAACTATGTATTATAATTTAATCCTTTATTTCGATATGTTTTCGATGCTGTTGAATTTCCAGAGTACATGCTAGTCGTGTGATTCAAGAAAACTATTTAATATAGTCGGAATATGAACAGTACATTAGAATACATCAGGGTATATACAACAGAGGGGCACAGGGAGAGGGAGAGAGAGAGAGAGAGAGAGAGGAGGGAGGCGAGAATGACAGGTACAGAGAGAAAGAGGGAGATAGGAATGCTTGTGTTTCTCGTCCAAATGCATCAATTCGCTCTTGACTTCATGATGTACGCGAATATGGAACTAAACAACAGCATACCTCAATATTTTTCATGTAACACAAAGAAAAGGCCTTCACTTTATTTAAACAGCCGATTACAATAAAGAAAGTAAGCTTTTATATCACGTTATCTGTTTACTATTCATAGTTTAACAATAAGGCAGCCTTGTATACAGGTTTTTACTTAACAAATGGTCCCCTTAGTAAAGCTGTGCAAAAACATGAAGGACTCGATAGTGGCATTATACTTGGCATGTCATTACATTATTGCTATTAACATATATTGTTATATACGCATGCCAAATTATACCCGACTATCCTACTTTGGGCTGCATATAAAGAGTGAACAATATTTGAGACGTGTATCCATGGCAGGAAATTTATATTATTTTCTAAAGGGATATATATTCTCATGTTACAAGTGAGAATATCAAATTGTTACTGTCTTTTCTTTTCCCCCAAATGTTCTCCTGTAAATAATTTAAAGACTATTATTTACACATAATATTTTGCGTACCATTTTCTTTCTTGATTTGCTTACATAAAGCAGATATTGAGTTTGCATGAGTCAACAAGCACATTGTTGACATGTACAAAAGTCTTGCAAAATATTTTCTTCATTGAATTATCCAAGAGGAGGTTGGAATGAAGCTTGATTACAAATAATTACAACGCCTATCAACTTTTGTGTTTTGGAGTTCGACCATCAGATTGCAGCTTTTACCCAACGCCAAAATTTTTAAAATTTGGATTTAGATATCTTATTATCGCCATCATGTGGCCGTAACACCAGAAACATTATACATATCACTAACACAACTGTGGTCGAGACCCGTTACCCATAACTTCAATGTGTGCCATTCATGTTAATTATGCATATCACTAATACAACTGTTGTCTAGACCCGTCACCCATGGCTTCAATGTGTGCCTTTCATGTTAATTATACATATCACTAATACAACTGTGGTCCAGAGCCGTTACCCATAACTTCAATATGTGCCTTTCATGTTAATTATACATACCACTAATGAAACTGTGGTCCATGTTAGTTATACATATCACTAATACAACTGTGGTCCAAACACGTCATCCATACCTGTAAGGTGATCCTTCAATGTTATTTATACATATCACTAATACGACTGTGGTCCAAACACGTCATCCATAACTGTAAGGTGATCCTTTCATGTTAGTTATACATATCCCTAATACAACTGTGGTCCAAACACGTCATCCATAACTGTAAGGTGATCCTTTCATGCTAGTTATACATATCACTAATACAACTGTGGTCCAAACACGCCATCCATAACTGTAAGGTGAGCTTTTCAGGTAAATTATACATATCACAAATACAACTGTGGTCCAAACACGCCATCCCTAACTGTAATGTGATCCTTTCATGTTAGTTATACATATCACTTATACAACTGTGGTCCAGACCCGTCAGCCATAACTTCAAGGTGAGCTATACGTTTAAATTATACATATCACTAATACAATTGTGGTCCAAAGACGCCATCCATAACTTCAAGATGAGCTCTACAGGTAAATTTTAAAACAACACAACCCGGAAAAAGATAATCCAATATAGGCCACTTCGATTAATTCCGGGATTAAGACCACCCTAGTATTAATGACAATATCCAGTAAGTACCAAAGAGCAAAGATACTTTTGCAATCGGTTACACAATGATGGAAGTAATTAACATGCACTTTTCCAATTAACCATGACACATATATAAAGATAGATAGATGATAGATAGATAGATAGATAGATAGATAGATAGATAGATAGATAGATAGATACATACATACATACATACATACATACATACATACATACATAGATATATACATAGATAGATACATAGATAGATACATAGATAGATACATAGATAGATACATAGATAGATATACAGACGGATAAATTTAACTTGAACTTGTCAGTTATTTATCCTTTTCACTGCAACTTTTAATTGCTTTTGTTTTTCTTAATTACTGATGTTTTACTGTCTCTTGACAGACATTTTTACTGTGTTATTGTTGATAATTTCAGCAACTTCTAATGCCGAGCGGCCGCGGATAATAGATACATGGTCTCCTTCAATACGGTGCAAGCTGACTGACGAGAAAAACTGCAATAGGAAATTTGCTGACTCAGTTGGAACTTATAAGATATAACGCCATAAGGATTGAAAGTTTCAAATGACTGCATTAGGCGCCATAATTAACATCATAAAGCTCACCACCAATAGCAATAGCAAAAACGGTAAACAGTTCATCAATATTAGCTCTTTTCTCTTTTATTAGCTACTTATTGGTCAAATGTGGCCAAAAACAAAAAATAGGGAATAGCACTGTTATACTTCGGAGAATATATGTGTATTTTAGAGTAGTATTTCATTAATCAATGTGCAGTTCTTTGTAGTGTTTTAAGTTGATTGAGTGGCAATATATATATATATATATATATATATATATATATATATATATATATATATATATATATATATATATATATATATATATATATATATATATATAGACAATGTCAAATACACAAATATACTACATAATACACTTGGATATTATATGTATCTTGGATCTTAGATATCTTGGATGAGTCCTTCAGAAAATAATATGACAAAAGTAATGTTACTTGTTTTTATTTATTCAAAATGTGATACATTTTGTTATTGAAATTAACTTATTAACTGATTCCATACCTCGTCCAGTCCAAGAACCCGATTTAGCCTTGCAGTACCAGTTTGGCCTTGAGTATTTCTAATCAGGACCACATTCATGTTAATTGGTTCATTCATTCTGGGGACATATTCATACGACATAATGAGCTTGTCGTAGTACATCTCACAGGCCTTAGCTATCTGCGTTCCTTTGCTAAGCGGCGATACTTGAGTGATATACTTAGCACACGCCTCTGACCGTGCCCTTCTATTTGGTTGAGCTAAGAGCAGCTTTTTCAGCTGTTAATATAAAAAGCATAAAAATTTTTGTTTTACGAATGGTATTTAATTGACCATAACTGTGACACTGTTAGCGGTAGCATAGGACACAGCTCATTAAATACACAGCATATCAAGTACTACAATGAATAGTAAACATTATCAAGTTATTATTATTTTGAAATAATAATTTAAGCTTTAAATTTAATAATTTAAGCCTCATATCAGATACGTTTTGGTCATTCATGCATGAGTATTATCATGACTTCGGCATTTAATATAATTGGATTAAAAATTTTAAAAAAACGACATTAAAAAGCTTTTCTTCTAATGAATTCATTATGTACTTAGAATGGGATAGCATCTAAAAAATTCCTGCTTAAGTACTTATTTCCTTAGTTCGCAAAACGAATGTTAGAGGAACTGCATCAGGGTTCCAGATTCTATCAATATGTATGATGTTGGTTTTTAGGTGGTAAGAAAATCTCGAATTTTATGAACTGTTGTTCTTATAAACCACGAGAATGGTATAATTAAACTGGATCGTTTTCTTTTCCAAGTAGTGAAAATTACAACTCAGTTTCTCAACAGACACTTTAGTGACCTCTACTTCTGTCTTTCCTGAGTAGATTTCACTTGAAAAAATTTAGCCTTGATATAAACAATTACTCACCGATAACAATTCAGTATCAGCTGCGATACTTGCAAAGTTACACATGACTTTAGTCTCCATTTCCGCTTTGTCTGTGACGTCCTTTATGAAAATATCACGGGTACGAGCTATTTGCTGAGGTGACCCATCAAGGAATGTCACAGAAGCTATACCATCTCCATTATCCACCAGCAGTCTGACAATCTCAGTTGCGATTGTAGCACCATAGCAATAACCAGCAATGTTATAAGGTCCAGTAGGCTCCACAGTCTTTATTTGCTAAGCAACAACAATTACTAATAATGTTATACGTCCATACAGGGTCTATATTCTCCTTGTGCCTAGCAACAACAATTACTAATAATGTTATACGTCCCTACAGGGTCTACATTCTCCGTGTGCTAAGCAACAACAATAGGCAATACGATACAGCATAAGATTACAGTTTATTTCATTCAGTTATGATTATAATGATAAGGTTTGTAAAATAGGATACAGTTTAATCTTCTGCCTGCTATTTTGACAGAAAAAAATTATTAAAATAGCATCTTGATCTCTTTGTGACCGATACTAATGGATAATCGCAAACAAAATTATCATCTTTTAATGTTTCGGTTCTTACTTGTATGTGACAGCGTGCCAAATCAGTCAAATTATTTGCTGGGTAGTCAGGGATGACTTGCAAACCATAGACTTCTAAATCTAAGAGCGTGACCATATCCTTCAGAATGGCAATCGTTCCGGATACGTCGTGTAGTAAAAATAGGGTCGGCCGATCAACGTTATTACCAGGCTTGGTCTTCATTTTCACGATTGGTTCAGATGGAATCAAATTCTCTCTAAGTATTTGCCTCATTACCATTCTGGATTCCAGGGACATCGTCACGACGTCTTCATCGGTCGGATTCTCGCCAAAAGAGCTTGTGTTGGAATTTAAGTGAGCCAGTTTAGAAAAAGTCAGTGACCGAATTTCTTTAAGAGGCATGTTAATGTCAGCAACTTGCTGAATGACTTGCCTCACTTCTACTCCCATCAATGAATCAAGACCAAGTTCAGAGAGTGTTGCTGTTTGATCAACGGAAGTGATGTCTGATATGCCTATTTTTATAAATAAAATAGAAAGTATACACACGCATGTGTATATATATATAATGCATAAGAGACAAATGAAATAAAATATGAATCAGTCTCTGCATCAGTTTAAAAGTAATCGCATTTATAAGCTATTGTTATTGGATCAGCTTAAGATTAGAATAGTATAACATAGGTATACCATAACTACTAAACATTAATATCACACTGAAAGACCAAGTCTCCTTACCTAGTACGTGCATGGTTAATTCAACTATATCCCTTTCCGCCTTTCTCACTGAATTTTTACTCTCTGTAGCTTTCGCTAAAACATAACTGGTAGTAACTGCTTCTGATTCGATAAGCAAGTCATCTAGGGTGGCGAGACACGATCTGATTGGTTGTGGCGTAGAGCCTGCTATAACAGCATTATAATCTCCAAGCTCATCAATAGTGGCGCCTACATCGCCAACACCTCCCCATTCAATGGCTAGCCCTTAATAAACAAACAATTCCTGTCAAGATGTATATGTTTCACATACTTTTATCGTTAGTTCATATTAGTTAAACTGGTAAATAAAATAAGTACATGGGAACTGATAAAAATAAAATGATAGAGTTTTAGCTTTTTTCTTGAAGCATTAAACTCAAAATCATTAACTCAGAACAAAGCAATCAGAAACGGTAATTATTTGGCTATTTTCAATAGTTTTGGTTATTTTGGGTGACAATATGGACCGCCATTGTACCGCAATATTTCCAAAAATCAGTTTTTATTTTATTTTTTACCCAACTTTGTGGCGGCTTTTAATATGATGCAAGTTGGTTTAACCTATTCCATAGAATGTGTGTATTTCAGAGTGAACTAATTGAGAATAAACACGCATTGGGGACAACAAAATGTTTCTCAGTCTTAAAATAATACAAGTACAATAAATTGCATCTCCCTTCCTGGTCGGGGTATGGGTGCAGGGGAGATGTGATGGGACAACAATTATCAAGAACTCTCCCCCCGCGCCTCAAACACAATTTGTTTTCTTTAATCTCTCTTTTTTCATTTTAGATGCTGTGCAGAAAGTTGAACAAATTCTGTTGCCACTGAAGGTTTATGTGCAAATGGTGTCGGGCTTTGCTAAGTTATTTATTACAAACAGCTCTACTTTATCCCAATAACAAGATCCTATTTCTTAAAACTTAAATGAGATTTCATTTCTCCGTCATTAGTTTTCTGACAAGCTCACCCTCGGCAGCTATGAGGATAACAAACAGTTTAAGTGCCTAAAAATATAATGTAGATATAGAATCTGCTAGACTGCAAAATTTATCCAAAGAGAGCTTTTTGATAAGAAGCATTTCTCCAACTTCCCCTCCCCCTACAAAGAACATATATGGTACATTTTAGTATGTTTCCTCCGATAAGTCACAATGAAGTCTTTATATGCACAGACTTCTATGCAGAACATACGCGGACGCTTTGAGACTAACCCTTGGTGCAGTGCCACCGAAACCCAACCAACCAACCATGAATATGACCCTCACCTCTCATTCAATTGCTTAAATAATTTATTAAAAATACTAAAATACTAACTCTGCGTAAATCTTACAGATGCATCAAAGGAAAAACTGAAAACTGTTCAGAGAAAAGCTTTGCTTTCTGACCACACTTCTCCTCTTATTTCTCAAATAAATTCTCTTTTGGTGCGAACGATAATAACGTGCATGATCATGAAATACTGTAACTATACTGTAGTCATGAAATGGTAATGTAATGCTATGTAGTATTATATTATAGATATTAAATGAATATTTAGCACAAATTCACAAGGAACAGGAAATAACAACATAACATTGTTTGTTCACCCCAACACTAAAATTTGTGTCAGTTTCACATTGACTCACCTGGAAAGCCATCTTGCCTTCTCCTTTGACACACTGTTTCTACGCAGGAGTTAGCAAACCCATAATTTGACTGTCCTTCATTGCCTACCCATGCGATGAAAGAAGAAAATGCCACGAACCAATCAAGGCTGTTCAAACATAGCCTACGCGTCACAGCGTCCAAATGAATCACTCCATTTACTTTAGGCTGGAAAACTTGCACGAATTTTTCTACTGTTTGGTTCTCAAGCAGTCCATCCCGCAATACCTGCAATACATATCTCAAATACGTACGAAGTTCTTGAGTTGTTCTACTACCATCAACTGAATAGATCGATGTCAGATTATCCGAAAATATACCTGTAGCCAATTTGATAATAATAGCACAACTCCGTTGGTTAGATCCAGAGACCAGGGTTTAAATCTATGTCAGTGTAGTGAAAATGGGATTGATTGTTAAATAATTGCGAAATTAGGCATGAAATTTTGAAAGTTGCGCCTAGTTGCTATCCTTTTAAAAAGTTAAGTTAAATGTTAGTGATTTTATTATTTGTTACTATCTTTCAAAGCTTGCAGTGACTTGTAACCGCTAACGTTTCTATACCTTGACTTCTAACTCTTATTGTTCTTTTGTAAATATTACATATATATTGTTTGGACTATATATACATACAATTACACACACACACACACACACACACACACACACACACACACACACACACACACACAAATATATATATATATATGCGTGTGTGTGTGTGTGTGTGTGTGTGTGTGTGTGTGTGTGTGTGTGTGTGTGTAACAGTGTATGTGTATAAGAGTATGTGTTTTCGGAGTTTATTACAGTGTATTCTATTACCCGGCTTACATTTTGTATACAACTCTGTACAGAAATCTTGTATGTTAATGTGTATGCTTGTGTTGTACGTACCATGGCCAAATGAAATACACCTCCTACGGGTGCAATACTAAGCGCTTGTTGCATGAGCGCTTCCGTTTGATCATGTGACGAAACATTATGACGAGAAACAACGATGTTAACTTCCGGATTTTCTCGCCAAAGACGTAACTGCCTACTTTGATAGCCTAATATTTAAACAAATAGACAAATATACCTAAAAAGTCTAACAACCTTTTGCTTTTGTTGTGACACACATATCTGTCTGCATTTTGTTGTGATGCAACTATCTATTTAAAAATGCAGTCAAAATAATATTTTTTATGAAAGGAACTAAATCATTTTTATGCTGATGGTATAGCCCTTGACACACTCACACATATATATATTTATATGCATAACCTGTTGTGACTCCCGATCTTGATGTCAGAATTATATTCTTGGCACCCCTGTCTATCAGCCATTGCGTGAGCTGCAAGCCGAAACCGCCCAATCCTCCTGTTACTATGTAGCTCTTAGTAGGATAGAAGTACACCCTGGGAATGGCTGGGATTTTCTGAATTTTGTATGATTCCCCTCGTGCATCGTTGTATTCACTGCTTTTCTCTGTTTTGACCTATTGTACATATCAATATTTTACACATACGTATTTATTTTCGAAACTCGTGAATGCGCTACTAAAATATATCCATTGTGTATATAAAAAGGCGGAAGTGTTTTACTAACTTTATAAAACGCCATTTAAAAGAATATAATGAATAAACAAAGTTCTAAAAATCATTAACATTGGTAACATATTTTTACTGTAACTCTCTACCTGTATGAGTATTTTGCCAGTGTGACTTCCTTGTGCCATGAATCGGAATGCTTTCTCTACTTCTTCTGTTGTGAAAACTGTTGTGTTCAACGGTTTGACAACACCACTCTCTATCCCCGTCGTTAGAAGCTTATGAATCTCATCCCAGTCCCGTGCATTATCGTCAAACAATGCATCCAGCAAAATTCCATGGATTGTGACATTTTTCAACAAGAGTTCCATGCCAAGAGGAGTATTTTTAGCCAGGTCGTATTTTCCAATTTCTAGAAAAGTGCCACCTGTTGCCAAGCAACGAAGACTTGCTTGCAGTTTTTCGTCTGCTAGGGAATTTAGTATGACGTCACACCCACGACCATTGGTGACGTTCATAATGTGTTGTTCGAATGATGTATCACGGGAGTGCGCAAAACTGTTGTCGACTAGCTGAGGAAACTTCTGCTTCAGAAATTCCACTTTCTATCAAACGTTAGAGAATAAAAATGCCTTAAAACACATATGTTTAAATATTGATCATTGAACACTTATATCGAAACATCGAACACATATATTTAAACATTGAATACATATATTGAAACATTGAACAGTGAAGATATATATTTCAACATTGAACACACAAACTTAAACATCTAGCACTGAGCATTCAAACATTGAAATATAAATTTAAACACTGAAGACATATATTTAAACATTGAACACATATATTGAAACATGTCCATTGAACACATATATCTATGCATTAAAATGCGATACAAAGACACTAGTTGTGGCCTTCTCAATGTTAAGCCTCTAAGAACACATTTTAGTATAAAAACGTGCAATAATATTTTCAATTGATGTATGAACGGTTCGATAACAAAAACGCTTACATGAACTCACATTTGAAAATTTTGTGTTTGTTGTCTCTAATTTAAAAGTAAAGACGCTAAAATGAGGTATAGAGCATCAAAATGAGAATAAAAAAGGACAGTGCTGAAAGTGGAGTTTCTTTTGAATGTGCCCTGATTTCACCGTGAACATGCGATGAAAGAAAAATTATGCTATTATCCAATTTAGCTTCAAATTAAATGTCATTTAATTTTAAAATGTACCTTATCGGAACCAACGGTTGTGAAAACACGGCAGCCATAATGTAACGCGATGGTTATTGCTGCTTGCCCAACTCCGCCACTTCCGGCGTGAATAAGCACAGTATCGCCTGATCGTATCCTTCCGCGGACTACAAGCGCATAGTAAGCTGTGCAATATCCCACGGGAACACTGGCCGCATCACGCAAACTCCATCTGCTTGGAACGGTCCACATATACTTCTTCTTTACGGTCACATTTGTCGCTAAAGCCTAACAACATGCCCCAAAAAAGATATGGTAAACAACAAGTGCTTTAATCTATCATCCTTCTACATTGGGAACGTTTAAGTATAGTATGCAGTATATAGCAGACTATTTCATCGTTCAACAAGTACATATTCATTACTCAAAACATATCATACCATATAATTAAAAGGATTGTTGAAAGATCAACAGAAGTTAATTTTGAATTCCTTGATGGTATAACTACATTATTTCAGCTAAGGCTATTGGGACGGCCGTTAATCGATTACTCACCATCCGGGAACACATTCAAACCCAGGATTTTACAAGATTAATGCCCCAGCCAACTGAATGAAGTGTACGTTCAAATCAGCTTTGAAAAATGATTGACTTCAGCTTTAATCCAATTCATGAAAAATTATAAATTTATATGCATGCATTTGTCTCTTGGAGTAATACCTTTGCCGGCACTATTCCCATAACGTTCCGTCCTGATTGATCTTTACCGGAAAATTCCATTCCAAGCATACAATCCTCAGTACCAACATGTCCAGGAATTGCGCTAGGAGAAAGTTTCCCTGAATGATATTTGTATAAATACAGGCACTTCAAATTAAGTGTACACAAGGTAAAGTTCACAATGTAAGCACCTGGTACAAACACTTTTTTGTTTGAATTTAAATTGGAATTTTAACACTGATTACAATTGTTCTCATGGTGCATCGAATCTATGTATAACACCAGTTTAAAATATTGGCATTTACCTGTGGCTAACATAACGTCCCGAAAATTTAATGCTGAGTAGAAAACTGTGCATAGTTCTATGCCAGGCGTAAGGTCGGTTTCAAAGTGTTGTAGCTGTGATTCTACCCATTGTAGATTGCCAACGCTCAACATATCCACATACGCGTACTCCGTATTCACGTGATTTTCTGCAACATCATTGTTAAAAATTAGAAAATACGGTAAATATTTTTTTAAATATAAGCTACTCAAAGATGTACCCCTGAAACCCTCTTTTTTAGCTTTCTCTCTCTCTCTCCAAGCACACATAACACCCACGGCAGTCTTTTTTTGCTTTCACTTTCTCTCTCCAAACACACACCACGGCAAAAACGCAACCAAGGAGCCACTCTTTTTTCGCCCAGTTTCTCTTTCACTCTTTCAAACGAGCAATCATTTTTCCCTCACTTTCACGTTTGCTCTCTCTCTCTCTCTCTCTCTCTCTCTCTCTCTCTCTATGCACACATAACACCACAGCAGACGCGGGAAGACGCGGGCAGACGCGGTAGACGTGGTGGAAAAACGGGTAGACAGCTCCCTGTAAGCTCTCCAACTGTTTGTTTAAGCAGAGAACTCATAGAGACATGGTTAGAGTTCACCTATTAGCTCATACATATTGACTGAAGCCTGAAAGCAACCAACCAATCGACTGACTCCCCCCACCCCCCCACCCCCCAGGAAGAGTTTTGGATCAGCCCACCTTCTCGCTTTTCTTTTACATAGCTGCATACTTACCCGCCTGTAGCGGCATCTGTACGTAATGACCCCATGACCCTTGACAATATATGTTCACTACAAGGTCAAGGTCCTTCTGTTTGTCTATTTCCTCTTGAGATACTGCTTCGTCTTCAGTCATGATACTTCTGTTGTTTTATTACAGTTTATAAGAATTACGTCATTACAAAATACGACATAGCTAGCAATACTATGTCACAAATGTCAACAAGAACTTTGTTTAGCACAAATGTAACATATTCTTGTTTTGCATAACTATTAAATACTTTCACTTCGAGGCGACAAAGTTTTTCCTGACTATTCAAATACTTTTACCTCAAAGCGAGAGAGTTTTTAACCCAACTATTCAAACGCTTTCACTTCGAGGTAACAGATTTTTTGTAAGGCATTTTTCATAATTGCTATAAACTCGATTGCAGAATTGTAATTTAGCATTTCGGTTAATTGACAATGACAAACTTAGTCACTGCAAGCTAAATTAGAATGCTTTGAATAATAGCGACATAAGTGTATAAGCACCGTAAAACAACAGTATTTTGGATTTTATTTTGTTACAAAATTTTATAGGTAGCTAAGTGATATATATAAACCAAAATTACATAGTGACATTAAGTAATCGAAAATACAGTATTAAAAAATCATCAGCCACCTGATATTTATTCCATTCGGTTCTTTTCTCAAGCAACTGGTCAGTCCATAAACACCACTGTAAGGAGTAGAAGACCGCAGCCAAATTTTCTTGTTCTTTAATAGTTCCGCCTTGATATCATTCACCCATGTTGGATGCAGCGATGTAACGTTAATGTCAGTATCAGGTCTCATGGAATGTTTTGCCTCCAGTCTTCGACAAAGAAACATCGAGTGAAGGATACCTGTTGTAGCCTGGGAGACCACCTTGAGGTTGACATCTGAGATAAGCTTTAGGACAGCTGTTTCGTCATACATGGTCCTGCTTGTAGCTCGTCCGTTGCCTGGCAACGAACCATTGTTCACGAGCGCATGCGCAATGAGTGCTAAAGTATGGTTGTTAGTTGCTCCGTACAAGAGTGCAAATCCTCCGGGCTTTATGCTGTGATATATCACATCTATTCTACGTGCAAATCTGTCATCAAATGCCACTTCATCCATAATGACTAAATCAGCCAACGGCAGGTCTGTTGGTATATTTCCTGCATAATCCCAGTATCTCACAGACAGGTCACTTTCTGTGTTTTTATGTTCGTTCTTGCCTTCTTTTCCTCTCACAACAATGGCCTCTACATCAACTAAAGGTTCATTTTGTAGTAAAGGCAGAGCCTTCTTGCAGAAGCGTCCAGAGCCGTATTCAATAATTTTCACTGTTTGCCCGGATTTCGATTCCAGTTTTCGATTTTCGATAACAGTTTGAAGATGGGACTTTAAAACCGCAGGTTCTTTCAAGCATTCGAACACAAGGTCACACAGTTCGGTGTTGTTGTGTATCGCTAGAATGTCGCTCAGATTGTCGTAAAAATCATTGTTGTTCTGCAGAAAGATCTTAGTTAATATACTTAAAAGCATTTCGGGATCATTTTCATTGCCAAGAGAAGTCGTTCGATTCTGTTTGGATGAATAACTGGGTGATATGGGCTTTTTTGTTTTCTTGAATAGCCCAAGAAGCTCTTTCAGTTCACGTCGCGGTTGTTTATGAGAATGGTTTGGTATGAGATGTGCGTGCTCAGTGATCCGTCTAATGCATTCTTCTATGTAAGCTTTGCCTTGGGGAATTTCCACTCGCTGGTTGTAAGGCACAAAGACGTGATGCTGTAGAATAGGAGTGTGTGGATGTTTGTGGCGAAATATGACGGCATAGTGTACCCTTCTGATTATCACACTTTCTGTCATCACCGTGTCTAACGCAGTAAGGACCTTGTACGGAATTTCTACAAAAAAATAAGATTTTCATTGACAAGTGGCCACTTGTTCTGCCCGAAATTGATATTCCAGTTTTTGTTTAGTTCAGCTTTGCTGTGTTTATATCCTCAAACCTTAAATGTCAGAATTTTGCCAAATTCGAATACACTTGAACACACAGTTAATCTTCCAACTCCAACTCTTTTAGCATACGTCTCATGCCGCAAGATTTTAAGGTGTTGTTTTAAACTAATTAACCGTCCTGTTGAGTTCTTAAATGAATACCTAGTGCATAGGTTTACAGCATAGTCAAGAAGGAAGTACAGAAAAATAAGTCCCAAAGTCAAAGTGAACATTGATCGAATCCCTGGGTTAATTCTTTCAATGTGCATAATTGACTGAGGAACACGCATTTCTCTGTTCTTCTCTCTTCTTTTGTTGTATTTCTGTTGCTATGTAGTTTGGATTTCTTTTGTTCTTTTTTTACCGTTGAGACTTATTTTGAAAACAAGTTAAATTGATCCATTTTTACTGAAAAAGTCATGTAATCAGTCCGCCAGTAAGTTGTAATTTATGCCCGCCATATTTAAGTTTTGTTTTGCCTATCAATTCATGTTTTAAAGAATCAGTACAGGGTAATTAATGGCAAATTGAAACAACTCCACTACCCTTCTTTTTTATTTAAAATATCTGCAAATACAAAGGGAATTAATAAAGATACAACTATCAGAAAATTTGAAGAGGGCAATAAGCGCCTAAAACAGAGATGGTAGGAAAATTGCACACAAAATATTGACCAAACCCTGAACAAATATATCGCTAACTTGCTATGTTATGCTATTGTCTAAGGGATTGATTCCTGAAACAACATTTCGATGTTAAACATCATATGACACACCGTTTTGAGTTCCGAATTTGATAAAAATAACCTTCGAACTAAATTTATACAGTATCTGTATACTGTGCATACTATTGTAATCAAAACGTTGGATACCGTTTTTAATGAAACTGAATATCGTTTCCTTATTATTCAATTTTAAATATGCAAAAACCAGAACACCATGTGGAATCAAGGACAAAAACTACAAACGCGATTAGTCGGGTTGCTGGGGTGCAATGCGTAAAAAAACTGCAACCTTCATTCCGTTATCATTCTTTCACGTACTGCACTCTTACCATATAATCAAAACTATCGCGGTGAGATAGACATATATCTATTTTTTTTAATTTGCCCATTTGCAAGATACAATATCGTGCACAAATTGCATCCAATTGGTTCTGACGTCACACAATAAACACCTCACGTTTATGATGTGACGTTTATGATGTCGGCATCATCCTTTTATGTATGTCAAAATACGCATGTATATTTAATTTCCTGTTTCAAGATTTTTGACATACTGTAAAAAATTGATACTTTGAAAAAGTAATACTGTAAAAAATGATACTGTGTAAACTGAAACTTAAACTGAAAGTATTATAAAGGGAAAGGCGAATAGATGTTTTAGGTAAAATATAATGTTAATGGATAAATATCTAAAAAGTGAAATAAATTGTATCAGTAAGAAGCAATCTCAATATGATGCCATGATGCGTTACGTTTGATTTGTGTTGTATCTAAAATGGTTTTTTTAATTACCTTTAGTGGACTCTGTTGAGCGTTTGGTACTTTGTGGGTCTATGGCGATGTAGGGAATACGTTGAGGCACACGAAGTTGCCTCTCGTCTTCCTTGCTCATGATGTCACAGTGCAGCAAAGCGTCGAGGTATGAGATCCATTCTTCTCTCCAACGAAGTGTACCTTTTGTTCCTGAAGCGAATCCATTTCACTTAAGAAAAAGTGTCCCATTACTTTTGTCTCCAAACACATAACATTTCGTTTAATAAAGTTATTCATCAGTATTGTTATACATCAGTTATCATCAGCGTTTATTATTTGCTGGTCATTTCATCATGCAAACAACTGAAGTAAAATAAAACATGGCTTGCCTTTATTGTCACTTGATAAAATGCTTTGGAAGGCGGGTCCATATTCATAGCCTCTCAGTCTGAGTTCTTCATAAACGTCTTTCGCTTCTAGAGGTAAATCAAAGTCATTGCATTCATCGAGGATTTTCCGCTTTGACAAGATCTCCTGTGTTACGTGATTTTCTACCTTTGACCCTCGATGAATTTTTCCTGTCACAAGAACTGTGTCACTGTCGCTTCTCACTTCGAAAGTTCCCGTGCCCGGCTGGATGCTGACGTGTAACGTCACCGTAGCTTTGTCGGAAAGCAAAGTCGCTTCGTGGAAGAAAAGGTCCTCAAAGTACACCGGCATGTCCTCATGAAGAACGCCATGCATCTGAGCCTGTAACCAAAATATTATTATAGTAAGGGACGTATCCAAGAGTTATATTAAAGGTCACGACCAAACGTTTCGGGGGTTGATTATTACTCTTATTACCAGCCCCTTGATCCGCCACTGAAAATACCGTACATCTGATGCAGCGCGTATCATATTAATGTCCACAGCAACACAATTTTTTGTTTGAGTTTCTTCGCGTCTTGTGTGAGATGTTAATCAGGGAAGTAGTTGAAAGGTCACGTTGATCATCAAATCAGTCCTGATGTTGTTCTCAGCTTCAACCCTTATGACGTGTTGTCAGTCTGATGATGTGTTTGTGCTGTGTTTGTGTTCAAGAACTATTCGTTGGGACTAGGGACCCGAAGAAGTATCCTCTGGCTGCTCCCGTCACCACTTCCCTATCACCACAGTTTAGTTATCTGCATGTGCCTATACACACTCTCGTCTGAAGTCCCTTTTATTCTGCTGGTGTGAAGTTGACCACAAGCTGGACAGTGACCTCAAATAAGGATTTCATTTCGGAGTTTCCTTCTCCTCGTCTTGACTCCTCACCATTCCACAGCAATGCGTTTGGGAAGCGTTGTTAAGTCCCTTCCAAGGTATTAAGAGTCGGGTGAAGTAGGCCTGGGGATTCGAAGTCGGAGTTACTTTCTCCTAACCGTTGCTAAAAAGATATATCCTGCACAGCAGCAGGTGAATTTGGGTCAGAGTTACCTTCTTCTAGCATTTATCTGATTTGTTTGTCATATAAGGCAGCAGGTGGATTTTAAATCGGAGTTACCTGCTCCTGTCCATATCTCCAGGCGACAGGATGAAGTTCTACCTGCAGGGACGTGTCTGTTGCTAAAGAGCCTTTGCTGGGGCAAGGTTCTATCTCTGTTTCACCTGTTCAGCAGTTTAACGCCGTACTCCGGGATCTACTATTTATTCCATAGATGGGTAACAGCTGGAGCAACCCACACGCCGGCGGCCTTAAGGACGCACCTAAAAGCAGCTGTTCACCCGCCCGCCACAGCCCCATCAGTCGTATAAAGATGGAGTGTGGATGTCTTGCAGCTTCACCGGCAGGCTACAGTAATTTCTCTTTCCTTTCGTCCTAGCTGGCTAGAAAAGTTAGTAATTCTTTCGAGATAGTAATCAACCTGTAAGCGAGAAAATCCTGACGGGATCTTGCATCTAGGCACTACCAACTAAAATGTGAAACATGCTACCTTACACTCTAAACAGGGTGAAATGCAGCGTAGAAGAGTGCACAAAATAGGTAATTCATAAAAGAATATATTGGTATAAAATCACGAAATGAAGTCACACTCGCGTTTGAACTTATCTAAAAACCTTCCGTCAGCCTTGCGCACACGCGGGAGAAGTTTCAGTTCAGTCCACCCGCAATTGTTATAGATGGAAGCATTATTCTTACAAGAGTACGCCAGGCAAGAACGCAGTATCCAACGGCTGGATAAAGTACTCGGCCGTCTATCTTGTGGTCTATTAAATACCGATCTTCACCACTGGGCGTCGTGTCAATCACATAAGTAACGCTCTGTGAACCACTTTTATTCTTCTTTGCTAAACAAATAAAAAGACTCGTAATTAATTTAACCTGATATAAAGGACGCCCAATTCTTTTGAATGTAAGCACATAACTTTTACAGAATAATCAACTTATATTGTTAAAACTATTTAAAATAAAGTTGTAATATATACAGTGTAAGATGCAAAAAGGCTGCAAATGAATAAATGTCAAGCAAGTAAAAGTGGTATTTAGTTCAGTACCAGAGGAGTTGCTTTCAGCAGTGAAGATTGGCCATGACTGAGAGTGATCCCATTCAACAAAAGGAGAGAGCATCGGTGTGCCGCGTGCCACGGGGAACACTGCGGGCTCATGCAAGCTCAGAGGATCCAAGTCAACACCAGCCGAGTACAGTCTGAGATAAAAGGAGACACAGATAGATAGATAAATAGTTAAAATGAGAGCGAGAGCGACATATATATATATCTGTGTGTGTATTCATGCAGGCATCAATATGGCAATATTGTGGCGACATATTGCAGCTTTCAACAAGTCGACACGTTTTGTGTCGAACAATTATTTTGCATAGAATGAAGTGAAATATTAAGATAAAGTAATGCATATGTAATAGTATATGCTATCACTATTATAATACCTGATTTCAATAATATTAGTAGCACAACATTTTGCCACTTGTTCTATACCAATTTGTAACTGGTATATAATTTTCTCAGAAAGTCACCACCGAGTAATATAGGAAGAAAAATATATATCAAACCTTTATATTCATATGATATATTAATGAATTATTCGAGTTCATTGTCACTCTATATATGTATATAGATCTGAAACCAGTCACAGGAGGACCATGCCTTATATATAGCACTTAGGGAGACGATATGTATATTGTATAATGTATCTTTTTCAGGTACTAAATTATCTTTTTCATCAATTTCGTACTAAACCACGTGTAAACATCGTGCTAAACCATGTGTAAAAATCTTGAAAAAGTACTGCGTGCTATCAGTCATTTAATACATAACATATAGCGCATTTCAAATAAAAACGGATCTCTTTAAAGCTGATTTTTCGGCACTTGAATTTATAAAAGTCTAAGATCAAATTAAAAGTTTGTTATCAAATGGCAACACAGAAATTTAATTTTAAAACAAAATATGTTATATTCACTATGCTATAAAACCGTTCGTTTACTGTGTAGTTTCAAAACATTTAAGCACGCTAAGAATTAAGGGACCTACTTTTGGTCTCCCAAAATTTTTGGTCTAACTAATACAGGCATATATATAAATATATATATATATATATATATATATATATATATATATATATATATATATATATATATATATATATATATATATATATATCTGCAACCAGTCATAGGGGGACCATGCCTTATATATACCACTTAGGGAGACCATTTGCTAAAAGTAACATACGTTTTTTAGCTTGTTATGAAGTGGCACACACAAAATATATCATATTCACTATGTTATAGAATCATTCATTTTTTGTTTACTGTGTAGTTTCATAACGTTTAAACACGCTAAGAATTAAGGAGACCTACTTTTGGTTTCCTTAAATTTTTGGTCTCCCTAATACTGGGGTTTTAGCAAAAATGGTATTGCTGGAATTACACACACACACATATATATATATATATATATGTATATATATATATATATATATATATATATATATATATATATATATATATATATATATATATATATATATATATATATATATATATATATATATATATATATATATATATATCACAATTACTTTGTTGTTATATTACCTCACAGTGCACATTTACAATTCAAATTCGAGATTATGACTAAAGCGCCTGTTACTTCGAGATGGTGATTAAAGTGTGTGCCACTTCAGCTGCTGCATTATAGGTTTCCAGCTTTTCTGCGAGATTATGTTAGATATGTTTTGTATGAACCCAGCTGCAGCTATCCTGCCAAATTTAACATCTGAATTCACAATAGTTTTTCTTCCACAAAAAGCGTTCACATTCTATTTTAAAATATAACTTGCAATACGGTAAAAAACAGAAGTTTTGCTTACTTTCCTAGATTCTCCATTAGAAACAACGAGTTGTCTTGGTGCTGCTTCTTCATCAATGCAGTGAGTGTGCAGGTCTTACTCAAGGACCTCCTTAACAGGGCTTGTAGCAGGCAGTGCGGCCCGATCTCTATTGTAATCGCATCCGTCGGTACGTGCTGCAGGGCCTCGTAAAATAACACGGGGCTTAGCAGGTTGTTGACGAGGTAATCAGGAGAACAGGTCAAGGCCAAGTCGCTCTGCCACGCCTTCTCTGGGATAGAGCTGCTGATCCACCGGCTGCTACGTGGCATAGGTTCTTTTATAATCTATATATAACCTTACATATTAGTATTGGTTGCGTTAATATAAATATATATTTTAATGCAATAATATAAGGTATGAAGGAGGCAACTACTCAAAACAAATAAAATCCATCATAACCTAGAAATAAAGCGCACACACATGTACACGCACACAAACAGGCACACACACATACACACACATACATACATACACATACACACAAACACACACACATGCACACGAACACACGCACATACACACACAAATGAACACAGATACATACACAGAAATACACACAAACACACATACATACACACACATGCACACGAATACACGCACATACACACACAAACACATATATACATACAATCACACACATATACAAACACACACATACACACAAACACGCACACAAACATACACACACATATACACAAACACGTGCACATATATATATGACATAACGGCATTCACAGTATACCAGTATTTGTATAAGCGTATAGTTATGTTTATTACCTGAGTGAGTGCTTTGTGTAACAGAGGGGCCACCTTCTGTAGAAAGTAACAGTGGAAAGCAATCCCAGCACTATTAACTTCCTTTGCAAAAACATCCTCGTTCCTCAGCTGCTCTATAAATTCTTTTACTTTTTCAGCTGGACCTGATTTGGAATATATCACAGACAACAGTAAGACTCATGAACACAGGGATATCAGTAGCAGTTTGGGGAGAGGTTGGGGTCAAATTTTACCACAGAAGACAGTAATATTCGTGCACGTTTGTTGGTGTTTGTGACGAAATCAAGGGGATTAGGGAGAGTGTCAGGGGTTGCAAAATTTTAGACTCTTAAAATTGCTACTTTTTATGTTTTTGAAATAATCCCCTCCCCCTTCACTAAAACATGCTTATGCCTAATTGAAAATAATGAGAGTAAATGATATCTGACTTTTTAAAATATGAATTGCTTGCAAATTTGACCAAAAAATAGTGGAGACATGCCTGAAATGGTCACGTTATCCTTCGCATTATGACAAGCAGGAACAATGCCTTTTGGGCAGCGTTCATTGGTATCTTCCCACGTCAATCCAACCGCTGCCATGGCCCCGAGAGGGAGTTTGGCATCCAGAATACAGCGTCCCCTCCAGTAAGAGGCCAATACGGCTTCTTCTGCTGTAAGACTTCCACCCGCATAAGCGCAGGCTAATTCACCTATACTGTGACCCACAATCCCATCGGGTTCTACTCCAATGCAGCGCAAAACATCCACCAACGCCACCTGGTAGCGAAAATAAACATCACAATTCAACTACACCTTGGGCTATCTGGTTGAGAATGCCGGTCCCACAATAAACACCGGTTGTATTCAATTAATTTTTCGCTGCATAATAGCTAAAACATATAGGACAAAATTGCAATAATTACCATGGGAAAAGATACAGGCATTATGGTAAGCCACAAGAGATATGATGTGACCAAAAATAAGTAAAGATTTACCACATGCAAATCACCCCCTTTCTGCTTGTTTTTTATTTGTTTTATGTTGTGTTGCTTTTTTAAAATCTTAAAATTAATCTTGTGTTTTGAATGCATCCAAGGTTCAACGCACAAAAACGATTCATGGACAAAAACCAGCTATTCATTGATAAATGATTGAATCCCTTGGTTCGAATCTACCCACATCAAATCTTCGTATTAATCCGGAATACAATTACAGAGTATACTGTACATGGGCAAGAATTCCAGCATGCAATTTTGAAATTCTCCAAAACTGTTTCGTAAAGTTGCTAGTGTTAACCAATAGGATTTTCATTACTCAGGGTTCATTTGTGCGATACAATAAGAGCCGTATCTTGAACTCTTTATTACTAAAATTTATTCAATCTCTTCAATATATGCAGAATAAGAGCGCTATCCTGACCTCTTTATTGATACAATTTATTCAATCCGTTCATTATATTCCGAGTGAGATCCAATAATGTTATGTTCACAAAGATTGGCATAAAAATAATCTCAAATATAAAGCTACCAGCTTCCAGTGTTAAATTTCAAGGCAGGCAATATATAGAGTCTTGAATATTGGAAAAACCCGACTTCTTTTGGAAAAGTACATCATAATTTCTTAAAATTTCTTTTTTCATAGAAAAATTTTCAATCTTGGAATATAGTTGTTAACTTTGAATATTGTGCTTGAGTGTGTATCTTTGTAGACTTGTCAGAAATAATGAATGGATTTATAATTCAATTTGGGATGTGATATTCTGTCACAGAATACAAATTTGCTGTTATTTTAGCCAGGTTTCTTTGGTTCAAGTAAATCTTAATATTGCAGGATGTTATTCACCTGAATTGCAGTAATGCAGACAAAAGAATTGATAATGTTGTCACAGGATACGCCTGTACCGTCCGTGATCATCTGTGTGAGCTCTACGCCATGGATCTTCAAGACAGCGTTGCTTCTCTCTACGCTCTCGCGGAATACTTTTATGTGCATCATGTCCCGTCCCATACCTGGCCATTGTGTACCCATACCGGAGAAAATAAACCACACAGGACGTCTCGTTGCTGGACAACGCTAATAACACACAAATAGTATAAAATATAATATTTTGTGTGTGTTTGACTGCAGTTTGAAATCCCAAGAAAGTCCATAAAGGTCAATACATCAATGAAAGAAATGGTGTTATACTCTTATGCAACTCTCTTTCTTTCTCTCTTTCTTTCTTTCTCTCTCTCTCTCTCTCTCTCTCTCTCTCTCTCTCTCTCTCTCTCTCTCTCTCTCTCTCTCTCTCTCTCTTTCTCTCAGTCATGAAATTTCTTTCATAAGGTTTATATACACTTATTTTATAAGATTCAAGCACGCCTAATACATTCAGAGATTACATTTCATTTAATCTGTATAAAACCACAGCAAAGATTTCGATCAGTTCAACTGATACCTTTACTTCTTGCATTGGTTGGTTCGCGTTCAGTACAGCATACCCACGATAAGGATGGTTCAAGAACGAGGAGTGGGCATTAGACTGCAACAGCGCATGCATGCCCACGTCGTCGCTTTTCTCCTGCATACTTTTTAGCACCTTTTCTAATCCCTGACAGCAAAACAAAATAAGACAAAATTGCTAAGTAAAATGTCACATATGACGTCATGCCAGCATCGCAATATGAGAATGCTTTGTTTGCTTTATTGTGTGTAATTTTAGAGATTCAATACATGTTTTACAGCTAACAGATTTACTGAATACAATTCTTTATATTAAATTTTACTGCAATACTTTTACCTGATCTCAGTTGCAATACTGCAAGGAATTGCAGCTATAACTTATATTAGCAAGTTGTGTAACTACTAACAACCATGCACCATGTGAATTACAGCCATTACCTAAATTAGTAAGTAATTCAGCTACTTACAACAACCCATCATGTGTGACAACGCGTTACAGATATCATATTTCATTTCATGGTTGTCAGTTTACGTACCAAAGAAACACCACGATTGTGATTTTTCTAAATGGGCTAAAACGTTAACATCAACATTGTTAATTTTCCATGTTCCTATTCTATGTTTTGATTAGTATTCTGTGCTCTTAGCTGCAATTTATTTATTCCTCTAGATGTTTCATGCAGCGCTCTGTGTGGGGATAGCAGATCCTGCTTATGTGCTTAAGAATAATCAAAAGGACAATAGGTACCTGTTGAGTCCTCGCGGAGCAGACAAACAAGCGTGCGTTGTCAGTAGCAGCTTTAGGTACTTCTCTGCATTCAGTGTTCGCTTTCAAAAGCACATGAACATTAGAGCCTCCAAATCCAAAGGAATTAACACCAACATATTGGCCAGTGAAGGGCCAGTTCTTGTTGACGACTTGCAGACGGCCGTCTGTCAGGGCAGCTATGTCAGGGTTAGGAGTGACGTAGTGTAAATTGGCTGGTAATCTTTTCTCCTCCATTGCGATCAGTACTTTGGCAACTGCGGCTAAACCTGTGTGGTATTTGACTTTCTGTTATAAATCTCCTTATTATCAGCACTCTATAATAATTATATAAGCCTTAAATTTCAAATAATCCCGGTAAAAACAAGATCGGGGAAAGGCGACATATATCTTACAAAGGGTACACAAGTAAATGCAAATAAATACTTTCTCTACCAATAACAGAAATGAGGACTTATCTGTAGAATACAATCAGTAATTCTTCAAATAAAACCTCTTTTCCATTTGATCCAAATTTGAGTGTTACTCGATCTATTTTTATCCACAATGTGGTTTAAATGTAACCACGAACTGACAGAACTAAGACCTAATCTTGAATTGAAATTAAAAATTTTCAAATTGACACAAACGGAGAAGTCTAAAATTTGCCCCGAAGTTAAGAGGAGTTATCTTATATTAAGTTCAAAGTATTCGGACTGTCTCTTTTGCTAACAAATTACATTTTAATCTTTCTCGCCTTAACATTTTGCTTGAATGGCTTATTTGTTTGGTTTTAAAATCATATTTCTTTTTAATTTGAATCATTTCAATCACATCAATCTCTCTAAACAGCTCTCTTTCTCTTGACATTTAGGTAAGGAAGAAAAAGATTCCTTCCTTAAAACATAAAACCTATTAAAGTGTAAACCATTGGGCAATAATTTATTTAGAATTAACGGCAAATAAGCATCGAATGGAATGTAAATTTATTACTACCCAATGCATCATCCGTTCATCATCTCGCTTTAAAGCTTTGACTTATTTCATTTGGATCATGTTTAGGTTGTTTGTTACAGTTAAGATACCTGAAGCCGGTTCAGGATGCCCCATGTTTGATTTCGTCGACCCAATAAGTAAAGGCTCGGCGCGGCGGCTATTACAAAACACGTCTGCGATGGCGTCAAGCTCTTGCTTATCCCCCGCCTTCGTGCCCGTGCCGTGAGCTTCCACGTAGAACACGTCTGCTGGGTCTACCCCGCACTCCGCATATACGTTTTCTAGTAGCTCTTTCTGCATTCTTTTAGAGGGGAATGTTATCCCTGTAAACAACCACAGTTTCCATTAGAATTAAACAGCGCTTCATATCATTCAAGTACTACAAGGCACACTTGGACACTTGATTAAGTGTTCGTTCTACTGAAATAAGTGCAGTATTCGTAATCACCATTTTCTGTGTAGCCATCGGAGTTACTCTTTGCATGTGCCACGGTAGCGTAGATGCGGTGTGCGTCCTGTTGCTTTTGTAGGTAAATAGCCACTATCGCTTCACTTCGCACATAGCCACTCCCATTAGCGTCAAACGATCGACAAGCGCCATCACCAGCCAGCACATCTTTTAATGTTTAACCAATATATTAGTCAGTCATCAATTTTATTGCCTTCGGTGCTTTTAAAAGCACGAATGGATGTTTGCCTTGCACATTTCTCCGATACCTAACATTTTGGTTATCAATTACGAAATTACTATAAATTGTCTAAGATTAACTATAAACTGTCAACAAAAATTCAGAAATTGTTTTGTTCTTTTCTCTAGTTATCTTGAACTTAATATGTTGTTTATTGTATTGTGATATCACCGAAATATTTTCTAGAAATGGCTGTTATATAGAATTAAGAATTTTCTACTTCTATTCTAAAGGTTTACAATGTTCTCACTGAGCTTGTTAAACTGTAGCGATAATGCAGGTTGAAGGCAGACATGTGTTCCCGCCACAATGGCGGCATTGCAGCGACCGTCTCGAATGGATTGTAGTGCTTGGTCCAAAGCCAACAGGCTAGACGAACAAGCAGTGTCCACAACAAAGCTTGGACCTACAGAAATGATTTACTGGTTTATATGTTGTCAGCTATGGAACATATGCGACGACCAGCTTACCAAGTGCTTGAAAATTCTAGTCACAGTTCCAAGCATATAGTTGTTTCGATTTAAAGTGTAAAGACAAAAAACATTTTTTAACTCTCACATTTGGAGGACCTTATAAAACTCGAAAGTTGGTTAGCTTGTTTCAATTACAATAACATAGAAATGTAGCAATAAATTGGCTCCTGAGAAGTTGTTATTTGTGATTTCTAAAAAATAATACTCGGAGTAAAAAATAGTAACCGGTTATTATACTCCGTGAAAATAAAAAACATTCGTGACGGAGTGCATATAACCGGGCACTTCACAATTCTTTCAAAAATATTGCAAACTATTGGAACAACTATTTTATCCATGTATCCATTTTACCCTATAAAATTAATATAATCATGCATTGCAATTGACATTTGATCAGATGCTTACAAACTGAATCACACACACACACACACATACACACACACACACACACACACACACACACACACACACACACACACACACACACAAAGATTATATATGTATATTCATACCAGAAGACATTAACATTATAATGTGGTTGAAATTTGTGTTATAATTATATAACTGAAGGGACGTTATGCAAATAGAAATTGTGAATAAACGTTTGTCAGTGTCCTTGGGGTCGTCATACCTCAGGTATAGAGATATAATAATAATAATATTTCGAGTTGTACAGGTGAATACTTGTTGCAATTAATGAATATATTCCCATCAATTCATGGTGTATTTACTCTAAAGTTATGGCTAAACAATATGTGTTGTTTTGGTATGAAAGTGACTATAGGTACATGGAGGTTAAAATTTACCTTAAATATATTTTAACACAAATTTAACTAAAAGTGTTGGCATGAAAATTAGTTTCTCTAGAAATAATTTATATTTTCTTATATCTCTTGCATGAGCCTTGATGACAGTACCTTTAAGGTCGTAAAAGTAAGAGAGACGGTTCGCAAACATAGACATGCAACAGCCGGTGAGTGAATAACAAGAAGCGTTCTCCATGTCACTTCCCAAAGTGTGATGAAATTCGGAGAAAGAAGCTCCCACGAACACCCCCGTGGCAGAACCTCGAATCGACTGCGGACTAACACCTTCATAGAGATGATGATAATAATAATAATAATAATAATAATAATAATAATAATAATAATAATAATAATAATAATAATAATAATAATAATAAGAAGAAGAAGAAGAAGAAGAAGAAGAAAAAGAAGAAAAAGAAGAAGAAGGAGAAGAAGAAAAAATAAGAATAAAAATAATAAGTCTCATAATTCATTACTGTAATGTGAATAACCAAGTTAATGTTTTCGTTTGAATCTTTCCTTACCAATATACCAGTCACATCGTCTCAACTGAATATAAATATGCTGGGTGATTTTTTTTTCGTTTTTGCATTTTAGGCCAGCCTTCTCTGAATTTGGATCCCGTTTATTCATATGCGAAATAACAGCCAGTAAAATTGTTCACAAAATCCACGTCAATATACCACACTCTTACATACTGATAATAATTACACATCAGGGAATTTATATTGATTAAAAGGTTAGAAATTGACTTTATGCTTACCCGCATCCACAAGGGCTTCATACGATACTTCAAATAATAAGCGCAGTTGTGGGTCCATGTTTTCCGCC